>JANAVB010004000.1:436781-981781 GCA_029216955.1 Iris pallida | reverse complement strand
GGACCGATCTCTTGTGCGGGACTTATCAAGACTTAGCGAGACTCCCAAGTAGCGGGACCGATCTCGGCGACAACCAGTCGCGTGGACTTTCTTAGTTCGTGGCAAGCTTTTCACTAAACCGACCGTAGCTCGTGCCTTAGACAGACCCGGTCCTCTAGGCGATGCTATCGCTCAAGTCATATAGTTTATACGACGAGCCTTGTTCTCGAGGGACTACGCGACTTGACAACCGCAGATAGAGCGGGACAGTGCTAGAAATGGCTTCGATAGCCCAGCACAACTCTTGTCTAACTTATTCGGCAACGACTCGACGAGCAAAGGCTATGCCGAGCTTCGCATCGAGGGAACGTGTCGTGCGCACGTTCGACTTGAATAACCAAGTTCTCGGGTGCCTAGACTTAAGCCAACAAGATGTGCAAGACGACTTAACTTACGAGACGTGCGAAGGCTATGCCAAGCCTTGCAGGACAGGACCGTGCATGCTTTATTAAGCATTCATGCGGCGACGCCTATGACTTAGGCTGATTCGAGTGTTGGGGCAAAACGACGGGACCGTGCATGCTTTACCAAGCATTCACACAGGCGACGCCTATGGCTTAGGCTATTTCAAGTGTCGGGGCAACTTAGTAACTTAAGCCAACTTCCTTCTCCCAAGCCACGGGATCGAAGGATCGAGTGTCATTTGAAAGCACGCTGAGCCGACTTCTATGAAGACCGTGGGACCATTTTCCATGTTCTAAGACATTCCGATGGGTCGGGATTATTTCCTTAGCTATGTGCGTTCGTAGCTTTTATATTAGCCTACTTGTGCAAGTTGAAAATATTGCGAGTTATTATGTGAAGGCTAAGATGAGGCAAGTTCACCGAAACTACCCCACCTGTGCGAGGGGTCGCCTCGACCGAGCGAGCCTTCGAGTAGCCGTTGCAAGGCTAAGTTCCAACGTCGTCGGCATTTCGATTCCTCCGATTGACTTTGCGGGACGGGGCACTACAAAGCACCGGCAGAACAGAGACGCAACAATAGCAGCAACACGCCGCGCCGGTCCAAGTTCAGGACATGATTTCTCGTCGCACGATGGATCATTTTTCAATCTACTTGTTCAGATGAGATCACAACCCTACCCACTCCATATTCTATCAATTAGTTTTATTTGATTCAAAATATACACCAGTAAAAGATCGAATGAAAATCGAGAAAAAACTGTTCAGATTGAACAGTACAAACTGAACCGATACTATGTTGTGGAAGGCAGATAACTGCCATGTTTTACTAGATTTACAGAATCCACTTGAACTGAGTTATAGCCAATATAAACGGCTTCACAACGACCCTTTTTGTGTATTTTTCCTGTCATTAGTTTTCGAATAAAACCAGTTTCAAAATCCTCGAAAAACTGTTTTCAAAAACTCAAAATCCTCCGATACGACGTGCGTCCCGCCAATTCGGGCGACGTGGTCGCGCACCGTAAGCATCAAAAGGTGCGTATTGATATTGCGGACGTGTGGACTTTGACGGAATTCAAATTGGTCGCGTGTGCGCGACAAATTTGATGCGTATCCGTCGAAATTCACCGTATCGGCCTCTGTGCAAATTTTCTATTTACTTTGTGCACATTCGTCAAATCGAGACGAAACTTACGCCAATGGGACCGTATCATTTTTCTGGTCCTGTATACCAAGTTTGGTCCGATTCTGAGACAGTTGATCGGATCGCCGTTTTGCGGGCCCCACGATCCGATTCAACGGGCGATTTTGTGCACGGTCCACCGAAATCCACAATTGGACATACCATTGGGTTCGTATCATCAAACTGAATCCGTAGACATATAGTTTGACGACTTTAGAGACCATTGACCCTGGCATATTTTTTGGTGCAAAGCGGGTCCAACGGTGGACACCGTTTTGGTCCAAAATTATCGTTTTGCCCCTGTATCCAGAATTGGACTTAAGGATAGGCAATCACAGCTAATTTGACTATTCTGAGAACATTGGTAATGCTTATTTCAGCTTTCGGAGACAGTTGTGATGATTTGGACTTTATGGCTTAGTAGTTGACTATACTTTGTTGGATCTGCGTGCAACCTCCAGGCAAGATACCTTGCCTTTCTCTACAGTTTAATTCCATGTTTATAGTTTTCATGTTATTATTGTATTATCATTAGATACTCTATGTGTTATAGATCTTATATGATTCATTAGTTTTCTCGTTGTCTTGATTTATCTATTTTCTATATACCATGTTCACCAGTTTATGGTCTTGCTTGATTTGACAGTATAGTTATACTGGACTTGACTGTGTCTTGACTGAGTCGTAGCTTGTCTCACCTGTACCCTGACTGAGTCGTGTCTTGGAACGAGTACGTGTGATTGAACTGCTATTTACCTGTATCGTTTTTCCTCAATCAGAGAGTCCACACTCGGGACGAGGGTTGATCAGTTGTACCAGAGGGTCCACAATCGGGACGAGGGTGTTTGTTTCTTAGGCACCAGAGAGTCCACTCGGGACGAGGGTGTTTGTCTTGATCTGTTTACATCAGAGAGTCTATACTCGGGACGAGGATGTTGTACTTGTACCAGAGAGTCCACACTCGGGAAGAGGGTGCCTTGCCGTGAACTAACCAGAGAGTCCACACTCGGGACGAGGGTTAGTGATTAGAACTAACCAGAGAGTCTACACTCTGGACGAGGGTTAGTGATTAGAACTACCCAGAGAGTCCACTCGGGGCGAGGGTTTGGTATTCCATTGATCTCGTGTTCGCTTGTTCATCCAGCAGTTCAGTTACGTGTAGTTATTCTTGTATTCCAGTTCATAGTCACCCGTCAGCAGCCACTTGTCGTTAGTCATTTGTTAGCATTTTGGTCATTGTCTCTTGTCATGTTAAGTGTCGTTCCTTGTTTATATCATGTCTATATTATCATGCATGATTAAACGTCTAGATAGGCATGTTTTTATGTATCTTGCTATGTCCCGTGAGGACCTGATGATCTCTTCAGGTTAGTTATTGCGTGGAGTTAGTTAGCAGTTCTGGATGGCGGATGAGTATGACACTTGTGGGTTTCAGATGATTACGATGTTGCTTGCGAGATTCAGGTATTGATATCACGTTTATTATCCAGCTCGTGCTTTTATTTCATTATCATGAGATATCATATTTATTGCTTCAGTTTGTAGACTCTTGTTATATTCTTTGGAATCTTATCGGACATTATGCTAGTGGGCTGCAGACCATGACCCATAGTTGTTCATTCATGCTTACATTACTCTTGTGGATTGAGACATAGATTGCATTGCCATGATTTGGCAGTATACCATAGCCTGACAGCGTTTACGTATTCGAGTCGGGCTGGAATCCGCTTGATACGTAGCTAGCTTGCTCACGAGCTCGCGTCCGAAAAGCGGGTGCGGGTCGTGACAACTCCTCATGAACTCTGGTTCAAGGTCAGACCTAACTTGAATGTCATTCGAGTGTGGAGGTGTCTGGCATATGTCAAGCTTCCAGATCTGAAGATTCAGAAGCTTGGGACAAGGACTACTAAGACGATCTTCTTGGGGTATGCCGAGAAGAGTGATGCTCGAGGATTTCTTGATATTGAGTCAAATCATATCATTGAATCTCGCAATGCAGAATATTTTGAAGACAAATTTGCAAGGCACAAGAATATTGTTCTTGCGGATGTACCGGAGAACAATGAGGTGCGCAGGAAACTGAAGTCTTCAATGAAGATGTGGTCCAAGAAGATGTTGTTGTTGAAACAACGATTGAACCAGAACAAGCTGAGTCGTCAGCTAAGCGTGTGAGAAAGCCGAAGGACTTCGGAAGTGACTTCGTCACCTATCATGTAGAAGCAGATCTGCTTACCTATGATGAGGCGATGAAGACCAGAGACACGATTTTCTGGAAGGAGGCGATTGACAATGAAATTAATTCCATCACCTCAAATAACACTTGGGTGTTGGTTGATCTTCCTGAAGGAGCGAAACCCATCGGAAGTAAATGGATCTTCAAGAAGAAGATGAAAGCAGACGGAACTATTGACAAGTTCAAGACTAGGTTGATAGCCAAGGGATTTTCTCAGAAGCAGGGGATTGACTACTTTGACACGTATGCTCTAGTAGCCTGGATGACCACCATCAGAATGTTGATTTCTCTCGCAGCAATACATAAGATGGTGATGCATCAGATGGATGTCAAAACAGCTTTCCTAAATGGCGAGCTGACCGAAGAGATTTACATGCAACAGCCAGAGGGATTTGTCGTCAAGGATCTTGAAGACAAAGTCTGCAAGTTGGTAAAATATTTGTACGGTCTTAAACAAGCTCCCAGGATGTGGCATGAGAAATTTGACAAAGTTATAAGGTCAAATAGCTACATGATCAGCGAGACGGACAAGTGTGTTTACACGAAGTTCGCTGATGGAAGAGGTGTGATCGTTTGTCTGTACGTAGACGACATGCTTATCCTAGGTACGGATATGGGTTGTGTCACGGAAACAAAGAAATTTATCTCGAGCAAGTTTAGTATGAAGGACTTGGGGGAAGCTGATGTGATCGTAGGGATCAAGATCATCCGGACAGACACTGGACTAGCGCTGTCACAGTCTCATTATATTGAGAAAATGATCACTCATTATGGGTATCGGGATCTTCCAGGGATCGATACGTCGTACAGGTGTGATCTGAAGCTGAAGCCTAATTCAGTGGAAAGCATCAGGCAGCTGGAGTATGCAAGCGTAATCGAAAGTTTGATGTATGCTACTACTGCCACAAGGCCTGACATAGCTTTCACCGTGGGAATGCTGAGTCGTTTCACGAGCAACCCAGGTGTTGAACACTGGAAAGCTGTGAAACGGGTTATGAGATATCTCAAGAAGACTCAGACATATGCACTGTACTACAGCGGAGATCCATCGGTAGTGGAAGGCTTCAGTGATGCCAGCTGGTGCTCAGAGGTGGAGAGCGAGAGGTCCACAGGTGGATTCATTTTCACTATGGGTGGAGCTGCTATATCGTGGAAGTTGAAGAAGCAGACTATGCTCTCGCGGCCATCCATGGAATCTGAGTTCATTGCACTTGATACCGCAGCCGAGGAAGCAGAATAGCTTCGGGAGCTCATGTATGATCTTCCAGTGGTTGGGGCGCAAATATCGGCGATACCGATATACTGCGACAACCAGGTGACTACGGCGGTGGCATCAAATGACCTCTTCAACGAAAAGAAGAGGACTGTGCGGTTGAAGCACAGGACAGTACACGATCTCATCAAGAGGGGTGTTATTACAGTGATTGATGTTCGGAGTCAGGAGAACCTGGCGGATCCGTTCACCAAAGACCTCAAGCGCTAGCTGGTCGATGACACAGCTTGTAAAATGGGCTTGAAGGCATTCTGATATTGTATTATTGTATTCCTACCATAAAGTTTTATGCTAATAGTTTAGAGAGAAATCTACTAGGCATCTAGCTTTTGGTTCAAGGGAGGACCACTAATCGGAAGAATATCAGGAACGGTGGGTACATGTTCTATTGGGCATGGAGAGGTTACGGACCTACAACCACTGTTGTCTACTGTTATTTTCTGCGAAAAACGGATCCTGTGGGAAGGTTGGCTTAAATGCCTTAATGAGTTCTCAGGCAGAGTGAATGCCTGGTGTGCTTTACAGGAAGCACGATAGAACAGCACTACAAGGAGTGAAACTCCATGCTACTGTGGGGTGACTCCAGCATGAGGTTCCCAAACATGGGGTAATGCCTCGGCCTTGCTAGCCAAGTCACAGCGGCGTAGCACCGCAAATAGGCAATTAGCCTAATGTTGTATGTTAAAATAAAGAGGGGTGTAGTCAGCACTACAAAGAGGAGGAATTCCTCATGTTACAGTGGCACGACACCACGATGAGGTACCCGGTTAGGGATAAAGCCTCGGCCTTGCAAGCCATGTCGTTGTGGCGTAACACCGCAAGGGAGCCTAAGGCTTCATGTTGGGTAGTTTGGCACTACAAAGAGACGGTGGCCTCATGCTACAGTAGTATGACACTACGATGAGGTTTCCGTTACGGGGTATGGCCTCGACTTTAAGCCATGTCATAGCGGCGTAGCACCGCAAGGGAAGCGCAAAGCGCTTCATGCCATGTCTCTTTATAATGAACTCACCTATAGTGTATGGACAGAGATCTCAGGCCGTCTCTTGAGGGTAAACTTGTAGACGTCCAAAATTATACACTGAAACCAGGCTGGCACAGGGCCTTTAATGTGCAAGCCAGAAGCACATGTAACTACATTATGTGAGTGGAAAGAATTTCAGCTATGGTGCAGAATTCAAGGCTTAGTCCATTCTTGTATTATAGTCTATTGTTTGACCCATGCGGGAAGATTCAAGTCGTCAGCGACATCTCTCCTAATGCATGATGGACAGTTACTGTGGGGAACACTTATATCCATATATAGAGATATGTGGGAGATTGTTGGGCTTTGGCCTTTTTATTGGAACTTTAGTCCCACATCGGCTAGGCCAAAGGAGTTGTATCTCTATATATTAGCTTTGCTCTTTTAGAGATGCACATGTGGTGTGGAGGTGCACATGGGTGTGTCATGTGGGGTTACTTTTCTAATGGGAAAAAGGCTAAATAAACAATTGAAAGCATTCATATTTTTTGCTCTTGGAAAATTTATTTCCACGGGAGCTAAGCCCCGTAGGGGCTTAGCGACTCGGACTCGGGCTCATGAGGCGTAATGTGACATTTTGTTGGCGCACTTTGCACTTAGCACGTCAGCATCGTCGCTAGGCGCATAGTGCGCTTAAGTTGCGCTCGTTGCGCAAGCCACTTGTACGGCCATGTTGCGCAGGCCATGTTGCACGACCAGGTGCGCTGCCACGTTGCGCAGCCAGGTGCACGGCCCAGGTTGCACGACCAGATGCGCGCCCAGTGGCGCAACCAGTTGCGCGCCCAGTTGCGCGGGTGGCACAGGATGCGCAGGGCGCGCAAGGTGGTGCAAGGTGGCGCAAGTGGCTCAGTGCGCGTTCATCGCGTGGTGTACAAGGCGCGCGGGGTGCGTGAGGTGCGCAACTTGCTTCAGATCGTGCCTGTGCATGATCTGAACGGTTACTGCACGTTCGGAGTGGTTATTACCATGTCCCGAATGTTGTGCTAACCGGACAGTTACTACTCGGGCCTATAAAAGGTCTCTTCTCTCTCACAGAAAAATATACAGGCATATAAGTTTACAAGTGTTTCTTAACACAAGTAAACAGAAGTCTTGAGAGAGAAAAGAAGTTGCACCAGCGTTGCTTTTGTACGGGAGTCTGTGTACGATCCGAGGAGTCAGAAGAGCAGGAGTGTTCCAAAGTTCTCCGACGAACTTGCTGGTTCCTAGAAGCTATTCGTGTGGGACGAATATAGCTTTGAGCAACGGTGATCATTCACCCCAACAGGATATTCATCCATCAATCACCTGTTATCTTCTTCGCTGCTGTGGATTACGAAATCTTTTTAGATTCTCGTAATATCTGTAACAAGATATTTTTATATCTTCGTTAAACTTGCGCAACCTTCCTGAAAGTGTTGCGTTGAAACGTTGTCTTTACAATTGTTTCATTTTCTCAGTTTTCCATCGAAAAATTGTGCCCCGGCACTAACACATTCCACAATCCACACAACTGTCTGCAATCCTAAACTGGAGCAGGCAGATCCATAGTAAGCTTTCCGTGATGCTATTTGTAACAGGACTAATAATTTGTATAGCCTGGAAGAACATAAGTGGAAAAAATGCTATGATTTGATCAACATACTATCAGATTCTGCAATCAAAAATACTGCTCTTAATTAAGTATATTATTACATCTCTGACATCACATCAAAACCGCAAGGAAATTACACGTAAAAAATTGAAGGAAAATGAGAGCGCGGTGCCTTCAAGCAAATCACCCTCATTAATTTGATACATTCTTCCGAGCAAATCGCTGCAGAGATTTCGGCAACCCCTCAACCTCTAACACCCTCTGCTTCTTTGCCGGTTTCTCCTCAAGCTGCTGCCCCAGGAATGGCCTCTTTGCCCTGAAAACTTCCTCTTCCTTTTTCCTCGCCTTCTTGCTCGGCTTGCTCCTCCCCTTGGTCTTGTTCTTGAATCTGAAACCCTTGGCAGCTTCGACCGCCTCTTCCTTCTCTGCTTCCAGTTCCTTCTTGCTCAGCTTCTCTCTCCTCCTCAGAGGCTTCACCGTACCTATCTTGCTTGGATCCAGCATGATGGTCTCTGGCTGAAGCTTATCAAGAAGAGAGTGCACCTCCTTCTCCCTCCTCTGCTTCTTAGTTTCATAAGGATTCGCCACCCAGGTATCAAAATTTGGTTCCCCGGATCCGGGAACAAGAATTGCTGATATGCCCATCGAGTGTCCAATACCCAAAACATCTTCGTAAGGCCGAAAACAAACTTTCCCAACCTGATAGCCCTTTACCATTGAGTGGCTCATATACTTTTCATAGTCCTGGTTTCGGTAGGTATCCTTCCAAATATGAACTCCAGATCTGTCACCCATGGCAAGCAAGCCATTCTGACTGAAGTCTAGACTCTGGGCATGCCCGTTGTAGGTCTTTATAACCTCAAACTTCCTAAGGTCCCACAGCTTAATCTTGCGATCATTGCCTGCAGTGGCCATTAGGTGGCCATCAGGGTGGAATGCGAGGGCCATCACAGGGCCACGGTGGCATAGCATTGTAACTAGTGGCTTCACACTTGTTGGCTTCCACATCGTGACCTTGCCACCAGCATGCCCCACACCAATGACGGCATTATAGCGGTTTACCCGCATCACATCGGTCCGGCCAAGGCCTGTCCTGTAACTTGCGACCATTTCTCCTGTGCTAAAGTCTTGGTAATGGAGCTGGCCAAATTTGTTGAGGGATGCCAACAGGAAATGCTTGTCTAGGTACTGGAGCTTTAGCGGTGCCCCATGGTCCTGGATTTAAAACCAAACAATTAACAAGATGAACTTTGCTGCATAGACAACTAGCTACAAAATTTATGAATTTGTAGGATATTGCAGTCCTTATACATCTACATATATCATCTGTCAAAAAAACAATTGAACTCCTAAAATGGCACATGTTATGGTATCTAAGCCTGAGACCTCTGTTAAATGACTATAAATACGGGATACAGCACATTTTGAAATAGGTACACGAGTACCTATGTCGCACAAATACAGACACGGATACGGACTACATATACGGACACCATTTTGATGTGTATGTGCAACATAGTTATCTGGAACTTGGTACGCCTTGAATCATGGTACGAGTTTAGAAACAATGTATACGATACTTGGCTTTATTTTCAGTGCTACTTCTCTTTATTTTCAGCACAGAGAGGGTAGGGAGAGTTGGTCTGCCAATTCAGCTCGCAGTACGCTTTAAGGCCTCGTTTGGTTCACGGATTCAAGGAACCAAGAAAGGAAAGTTGTTCCTTTCCTTTGTTTGGTAGCCACAAACTTGGGAATCAATTTCCTGACAAGGGGGGAAATTGGTGGGAATATGGTTCCACTCAAGACCCATGGGATTGATTTTCCCTCCTCCTTTTCCAACATTTATTACAAAAGTTATGACAAAAGTAACCATGTGTCATTGCTTATTTTACCAATAATGTTATTTTTAATAATATTATTTTTATTTTAAAAGGTAAGGATATTATTGGAACATTGTTATATCTTGCTTTGCTTTCCTTTCCTAGGTAGTTTCCTTGCTTTACCAAACAACGGAAGGAGATGTGACAGGAATCCTACTTTCCCATTCCTATGGAAAATAGAAGGCAATTCATTTCCTTTCCGTGAACCAAACGAGGCCTAAAGTCAAACGATACAAGTTACTTGTTCAACTTTGACAAAATAATTGTAATGTACGGAAATATAACCTTATATAGAACATATAAAATTTTAAACTCGTTACTTTATTTCATTCAATAAGGTCTAAAACTTGACTTTTATTAGTAATAAATTGATTTGGAATGCAGCATTCTGAATAAAATGATACAATGTTGCCAAATGAGAAAATAAAAGCATGAGACAAAATAAAATGATTACAACATTCATACAAAAAACATCCCAAAATTTCAAAAGTTCATTCTCTTTTTTGCATGAGCAACTTGCAAAATAGAGTTGTGTCCATAAGCAATGAAGAAACAACAATAGTATGGAACCACAAAGTTAATTTCGTAAGAAATTAGCAAGTATGGAACCTTAAGGGGCGTTTGGTATGCGGGATACTATACAGCCGGGAATTCTATATTCCCGGGAATCAAATTCCAAGGAATTAAATTCCCTGGAAAATTACATTACCATGTTTGGTGACAATATAAATATTCCCGGGAAAAAATAAATAATAATAATAATGAAAAAAAATGAACAAATATAAAAAAAAACCGGTAAAAACGACAAAAAATCGGTAAAAACGACAAAATAACAAAAAAACGACAAAAACGATGAAAAACGACAAAAAAAAATCGGTTAAAAACGACAAAAATGACCAAAAAGCGACAAAAAATGTATAAACGACAAAAATTAACAAAAAAAAGGGTAAAAACGACAAAAATAACCAAAACACGACAAAAACGACATAAAATCGGTAAAAACGACAAAAAACCAAAATGCGGCAAAAACGACAAAAAACAACAAAAAGTCGGTTAAAACGACAAAAAATGACAAAAAATTGGTTAAAACGACAAAAAAAATCGGTTAAAAACAACAAAAAATCAGTTAAAACGACAAAAAAAAAAAACCAAAAAAACGACAAAAAAAAATCGGTAAAAGCGACAAAAAAACGTCATAAAATCAGTAAAAATGACCAAAAAGCGACAAAAACGACAAAAAATCAACTAAAAATCGGTAAAAACAACAAAAAAAAGCTACAAAAAACGACAAAATCGCTTAAACGACAAAAATTGACAAAAAAGCGACAAAAAGGACAAATTGGGTAAAAACGACAAAAAATAATCAAAAGTGACAAAAAGACAAAAAAAGGATAAAAACGACAAAAAATCGTTTAAAACGACAAAAAATCGGTAAAAACGACAAAAAAGCGATAAAAACGACAAAAAAAAAAAGAAAAATTGTTCAAAACTAATCAAAATTGATCAAAAAAGAAGAAAAAAATTTAGACAATTTTTTTTTGCTCGGGCAAAAAAAAATACCCACCTATTCTCAAGGGATAGAATTCCCATGTTTTGTGGGTAAATTATTTACCCGGATATTTATAATTCCCGGAAATAAATTTTTTATAAGCCAAACAAACGTGGTAATAGATTCCTATCTTAAATTTTTCCGGAAATAAAAAAAATACCGCGTACCAAACGCCCCCTAATTGACAAGAAATCTCAAGTTTTTTAAACTTTTCTTGCATTAAAGAATCTATTTTGCAAAAGCAAATGAGATATTCAACCAATTGATTTGGATCGTCAAATTTAGCGGATATGTATTAAGTACGATAGCAATCTGGATCGAAAATGCACCCCAAATCGGAACGCTCGTACCCGGAACAAGTTTGATGAGAATTCAGGTGTACCAGGTAACCTATGTTGTACTTGGCGCTAGGCGAGGCGACAAGCCACCCGCCTCGCCTAGGTGCCCTCCCAGGATTCCAGCATCCCCCAAGGTTCTTCCCCCATACATTAAAGAAGAAAAAAAAAAAAGAAAAAAGAAGAAAAAATCAAAGAAACATTAGCAAAAGAAGAAGACAGCAGCAAAAGCAGCAACAAGAAGTTTTCTTTAAGAAAAAAAAGTTTAAAAAAAATCACATAAATACTGCCTATTTTTTCCCTAGGCGACATCCGCACACCCAGGAGAATTTTTCCCAGATCGAGGCGACTCCTCTCCAACCTGCACGCCTAGGCCGCCTAGGCGTGCCTAGGTGTCGCCTGTGACAACAGAGCAGGTAACTATGGTTGAGACACACAAACTGCACTTGTATTCCACATTCCTTTCCTGAATGGAACCCATAGGCCACGACCCGATCTTCGATTGCACCAGTTCTGAATATCAATGCTGAATAAAATTGATGTTCACAATTGAGCAAATCACACTTACTGGGTACACCTAAACCCCCATCAAACTTGTTCTGGGTACAAGCATTACAGTTCAAGATACATTTCATATCCAACTCGATCCGGATTGCTAAATTTGGCAATCCAATTTTTTTTTTCTTCCAGAACTGGCATTCCACATTCCTTTCCTGAATGGAACCCATAGGCCACGACCCGATCCGAATTGTTGAATTCTCAATGTAAAATTGCTTTTACAAGAGATTCTTTTAATGCAAAAAAGTTGAAGAACTTGAAATTACTTATCAATTAAGGTTCCATAGCCGCACATTTTTTATGTAATTTGACTTTTGTTGGTTCCAAACAATTGTTGTTTCTTTATTGCTTATGAGTCGCCACTCTCTTTTGCAAATTGCTCATGCAAAGAAGAGAATGAACATATGAAATTTTGATATGGTTTTCGTATGAAGGTTTTAATCATTTTGTTTTATCTCATGTAGCATCGCATCATTGTATACGGAATGTTGCATTTCATATCGATGTATAACTAAGAAAAGTCAAATTTTAGATCTTATTGAATGAAATAAAGTAATGAGTTAAAATTTTCTTATGTTCGATATAAAATTTTATTTCCGTACATGACACAATTATTATGTCAAAATTGAACAACTAGTATCGTTCCAATTATGACTTAAAAGCGTACCGTGAACCGAATTTACGATACCCTCTTTGTACCGAAATAAAGACACGTAGCATATTCCATTCCCGAACCTATACCATGACACAGGATGTACCATGTTACAGGTAACTAAATACCACAGGTGTTTATTTTGTAAATGCATCACAAACTTTCATCTCTTTAAGTAGGATGTACGTGTTAGGTACTACATTTTCCATGACGCATCTGCTGTTATTTGATGTATTTAACCAGGTGATTACCTATATATTCAATATGTTAATAGTCAATAAATCCTTTTTAACACATCTCTACAAACTTGGGTTTCAATAAGCTTTTAGGTGCATAGATACTGAATTTTGTAATTACTAATTTACAATCTATGTATATTACTACAGCAGAAACAGACAAAAAAAAAAACCAAATCTCTGGAGAAGCTCTTCTAACCCCTTCCTACAAAATCACTAAATATATTTACTTTCGTATTACAAATTTCTAGTCAGTACAATGCGTATCTTACAATAAGGTAGGAAACAAACTAAAAATGATATGGAATGATGTACAACATGAGGGGAACTTTATCTTACGGAACATTTTTATGTATTGTATGATACATTATGTATCACCCAATATGGTGTCATCCGAGATACGGAAACGACCAAGGTGAACCTGAATTTAAACGAGTTAAACCCGACCATTAAGTGATTTAGAAACTAATACTCTTATAGCACAATGCTACAACTCAAACTCGAGTATAATACCCATATAAACCTTCAAATAAGCATGACTTATGTTACAACCAAACTCTTCTTCCAAGTGAACTCTTTGGACGAACCATTCTTTCTAGTGTCCTCCATCGACTTCTAGCATTCCCAATGACATCTTAAATTTTTTGGAATAGCGTCTAAAATCTATAAAAGACTTCAATAACTCAAGCAACTAATTTTCTCAGGAAAAGAACATTCTTATTTTTCTTTTAACATTTCTCATTTTTTAAATTTCTTGAACCTTCTCTATATTGTTTTGGGTTCTTTTCTTATAGTGCTTTTCTCTCTCTTATTTTTTTGGGTTTGTACAAGCTTTACATTCAACAATAATACCTTTGAGATTGACTTACCGGGACACTTCTTAGATGATGTTAATTATTAGTATGTGTTAAGTATAAGTATTGGGCTTTATCCCACATTGGCTAGAATAATAGTGAGAGGGGTTAGCATCTCTCCTATATATATATGTAACTTGGCCTTTAATAATATTTCATCCCGTTATTCAACTCTACATAGTATTAGAGCCATAACTTTCTCTCCATTAAAAAAAAAAAAATACTAGATCCCCTCATCTCTCTCTCTTCACCCGCCCGCCGCCTCCCGGCCGACCCTCCCCCCCCCCCCCCCCCCCCCCAATGTTAATTTCAGGAATTTAACAAAGAGAAGACAAGTTGTTTGTTTTGCATGAATTTTTTTTCTTTCCTTACTTGATATACATCAGGATCTAACAGAGGGTAACCTGGATTATTTCTCTATCCTGGCTTGTGTGATCCAAATTTATCTCTGCTTTCTGTGCGTGTGTCAGATCTGGCCACGTTTCTAGCATATTGACAGATTTGATATGATTATCAAGTTAGAAAGAACAAATCGACACTCGACTCAAAAATACTGCAGTATGACTAGCACTAGGACAGATAGTAGTGATACAGATACTAGTGTAGAAAATGCAATGGCAGGACCAACGGGCACTAGCGTAATGAAATTCTCAATTGGACTTATCGATCGACAATTGGACGAACCAGAAGGTTACGCAACATGGCAAAAAAATGTCGAAAAAACGCATCGGGGAATGCGGTTGTCAAAACATCTGACTGAGAACCCTCCAGCAGTGACTGATCCCATATTTGAGTAATGGGAGACAGATGGTTGTCGACTATTTACACAGTTGATGAATTCAATGGAACCATCATGGTTCAAAATATAATTCTGTAAAGGAATTATGGGAGGTCCTGGCGACGACGTTTGACGAAAAATATGATTTGTCTCGTATCTACGACTCGGTTGTTGACGTATACCGAGCAAATCAAGGAGACAAATCTCACAATGACCACTTATGCCCTTTAAGGCTATGACTGATGAGATCGACCGTATATTACCTCTACCGACGGATATAAATGACGGATATAAATGAAGCAAAAGCTCAACGTGAGCAGCTTCATGTTATGGCATATCTTGTCTCTCTCCGTCCTGATGCGGACTCTGCTCGCTTTCAGATTATTGTTGGATCTGATGTTCCGACTCTGATGGAAGCACGCTATCGTAACCTTCGGACAGCAAAAGTCGTTAAGACCACTCCGGGTGATGCTCCTGCTGATTGATTTGCTCTTGGTGCTGTACGAGCAAAATTTCGTGGTGGTCGTGGTGGACGACATGGTGGCCGAAATGCTGATCGCAATGGAGGACGTAGCAATGGTGGTTGTGATGGAGGAAAACCGTGCACGTGCTTCCACTGTGGTCAGCCTGATCATTTCCAGTGGCAATGTCCTACAGCACCTGCTGCCAATGTGACCTCTGATGTTCCTGATGATGGTGTTCGATATGTTCAAAGGACTGCAGAGTTATACACAGACTTTCTCGACTTCCAAGCTCAACAACGTAGTGAAGCATCCACATCTGGATCCACAGTCAAGTACTCAGCAGCATGTGTGGTGAAGTCGAAGCAATGGATAATTGACTCTGGTGTGTCTGCTCACATGATTGGCGACGCAGGTATGATACGCAATTGTATCGGTGGGTCGTGCTTCTGATGTTACCGTTGCCAATGGTGGTTCACTAACAGTCCGTGGACGAGAAAATGCATGTCTTTCTTCCGAACTGCCACTTAATTTGATATTACATACACCGAAAAACCATTCAATTTGCTTTCAATTAGTCAACTTACTCGTGACTTGCATTGCTCGGTAATATTTTTTCTGATGGTTGTATTTTTCAGGACCTGGAAAGACTATCGGTAAGGGGCATGTGGCTGGAAGCTTATGCTATGTTTGACTTTCCTTCTTCTGTTGCTTGTGCTAGCGTAAAACTCAATCTTTTCGAGTTACATTGTTAGTTAGGTTATCCATCAATCCAAGCTCTTCAGAAAATGTACCCATCTTTAGATGTTCCAGTCAACTTTCATTGTGTCATGTCGTTTGGCTAAGCATCACTAGGTTTTCTATCTGGTGAGTCAAAATAAAATTGCATCCGCTCCTTTTAAGTTTGTGCATTCTGATGTCTGAAGACCTTGTCCGGTTGAATGAATGATGGTTTTCAAGTACTTTGTCACCTTTGTAGATGACTAATCACGTGTCACTTTTGTCTATCTAATAAAAAATCACTCTGAATTATTTGACATTTCGTATAATTTTTATGCCGAAGTCAAAACACAGTTTGGTGTTCCGATTAAATGTTTTCGAAGTGACAATGGTTGTATCTTGTGAGTTCAGTACCCATCTATGCGAACTGGCATCGTCCACCAAACTTTTTGTCCTTACACACCACAACAGAACGGTGTTGTCGAACGCAAAAATCGTCATCTCTTCGAAACAATGCATGCTCTTATGTTTCAAACACGTACTCCCAAAATATTTTGGTCGAATGCGGTGCTTACTATTGCCTACTGCTTGTTATCTTATTAATCGCATGCCATCGTCGATTTTCAATGATACTACTCCCTTTTCTTGGTTATATCCCGGAAGAGAACCGTTTCCTCCCTCTCAAAATTTTTGGTTGCTTTTGCTATATTCGAGATACCCGACCGACTTTCTAAATTAGATCCTAAGGCGATCCAATGAGTTTTCCATGGGTATCCTAAAGATCAGAAAGGATATCGGTGTTTCTCCCCTACCTTGAAGAGGTTTTTTTTCTCTCGGGACGTTAGCTTCATTTAAACTGAGTTTCCTCCCCCTTCCACAAACTTCGGATCCAGTTCCACGAATTTATCGAAACGAGAATTTCTTGTTGTTTCCTATTCAAACACAACCACCCCCCATAAGGGTGTCCTCCACTACCAAGCAAGTATCACAGTCCAACGGTCCGCAAACACTAGTTTTGTCAGTACCGACGTCACCCGAAAGATCATCACATATAGTGCCCACAGAGCCAGCATCCTCCTCTAGCTCCACTGATTCGTCTCCGCCATCTGTTTCACCAGCTCGACCTCGTCGTGTCTGTCGTAATCATCTATTGTATGTTGACAACTACAAAGGGCTTGCCAGCCACACTCAGTCCTTGGTGGCTACTATTGATGGAATTCTGATTCCCAATACTTCCGAGGAGGGTCTCAAACATCCCGGTTAGCCGAGGAGATGAAAGCACTCCGGAAAAAAAAAACCTTACTTGGGACTTGATAGATTTGTCTACTGGTAAGCAGACAGTCGGGTGCAAATGGCCACATGGGTGTTTACGATCAAGTTGAAACCGGATGGCACCCTTGATCATCTAAAGGCTCGTCTAGTGGCTAAAGGATATTCTCAGACCTATAGTGAAGATTATTTTGAGACCTTCTGTCACGACCCGCGTCCTGATGATCGGACACGAGTATGTGGGTACGTCCAGCCTACGCCGCAGTATCGACGGTAGAACAATGTCTAGGAACACACAGTAATATCCAACAACTCACGCAATATATATAAAACAATTATAGTACTCAAATCACATTTCTAAAATTAATATCACAAGAAGAATCAACCAATAGAAACGAACTGTCTATAGTTCAAGTCCAAAGTTTAGATAAGATAACTTAAAAGTCTAGATCCAAATATAACATAAAGACAGTAGACTACCGGAGACAAATCCGAACAAAAAGATATAGTCTAAAAGCTATACTAAAAACTAAGTAGTCGCAGTCGAAATTTCCATTGCAAATGCTTCCTGATCCTCTGGTAGGGCGGGATCAAGCTCAGCAATAAGGTCCTCTTGGACCCCGTAATAAGTAGTGAAACGGTCCTCATAGTCATCCCCTATTTATATCAATATCCAGTCAGGATTGGAGCGAAGTACACCAATGAAATGAAATGACCAGTAAAACTGGACTGTTCTAAGTGATTTAAAATACTACTTTAGATTTGTGATCGGCTAAGGTATAAGGCACATCGTATCGATGGCTATCAAACTAGATTAGTAAGGCATATCCATCCGTAAATATATGATTAGCTAGCAGTCTGAATAAAATAAAAATGAACTAGATGGGTTGATCACATCTCTACTTAGTATTTCCTCCGTCCCGACTAATACTCATGGATTTTAGTTTGGATACAATGATTCTAGAAACATGAAAGTAGATAAACTGGAGTAAGTCATTATGAACAACATGACGAACACATGTAAACACGTATCCTGGAGATGAATCCATATAATATCAATCTGTGAATCAATCGTGACGAGAATCGAGTAAACATAACTAGAGCATGAAATATAGAAGCTATCGAATACTGAAAACAATCAGAGAATGTATTCGCATGTCGCCCTGAGTGGGTGATACGGATCAGAATCCGTATCTAGATCCAAGTAACCTATATATTGAATTTACAGTATCAATAGGTGATTTGAAAATAATAACATCATAATTATATAGTTATTAGGTTTCTATGTTAATTGGGTTTATACTAGGTATTCATAATTGGTATTTTGATACCAATATCTAATTATGATACCAAGGTATCTAATATGTTCAAGGATACTCACTTGTATCCTACACTAGTTACCTAAATTACTTACCTATAGGATACCTTTATATAGATACTTGTATCTTGGTACCACTTATAGTTATCAAAGTATATATAATATCGACGTATCATGGTAACTCATTTACTTACAGGTTTTATCTATCCACAAGGTATCCTAGGGTACCAATAATCTCAAGGTAACGGAATACTTCACAAACACAACTCCCTAACTATACTTGACACTAACTTACCTATATACTAACACTCTTTGGATCCTCACTTGCATCCTACTTATACGCTCATACTTGCACACAAAATGGTGCACAATGTGCAACCCCTAAAACCTATTGCTTACTGCAGCTTCTCAGCTTATTGAAGCTGCTGCTTTCTGCTTACTGCTATTGCTGCTTACTGCTGGAAAACCTCCCCTCCTCTTCTTCTCTCATCTAAATACTAACACTATATATATATATATATATATATATATATATATATATATATATATAGGATACCAATACACTCTTATCAATCTAACATACTAAAACTCATGATACTACCAAGTATCGTCATTTGAAATTAGGCCTAGGGATTAGTAAATTTTCTATGGGTTTTTAGATTAGTTATTACTCTACAAAGTCTTAGGGGAAAATATGATTTACCTCTTAGGAAGAGCTCCCAAGTACAACCAATAAGTTTTAGACTCAAAACCTAGTCCAAGCTTTTCCTTCCAGTCTCAAGCTCCTCCTGCAAACTCCTTGAGCCTTCAAGCTTTTGGCTCCACCTTGGAAGGGTCTAGGGTTGTGGGAAAAAAAAGGTTGGAAGAGTGACTTGGAGAGGAAAAAGTGAAATGAAGAGAAAATGGAATGGTTTCATGAAGTGAAGGGGTGGGGGTGTTTATAGGTGGTGGCCATGGTGGGTGGGGGTGTGAGGTGTGAGGGTGAGGTGGCTAGCTTCTCATGGAAGTCTCCCTTGATCTTTAGGTTTGAAGAGGTGGAATGAAGATATTTGTTTTTGAAGAGGTAAAAAATATCTAGATATTTCTAAACCAAGATTAATTCTTAACATAAACATGATACTTTTATTAACCTAAACATAGGTTAACCCTAAATTAAATACTAATTAGGATTAATTAACTAATCACTAATTAATATTAGCAATAATAATTAAATAAATAAATAATTATGACTTATAATTTTGAAAAAAATGGTGGTTACACCTTGTCCCTAGTTGCCAGGATGATATTTGTGTGCGTCCTCTTGGCCCTGGCTGTTAGCATGACTGTCCATTGCTTCATCTGGATATCAAGAATGTACTTTTCCATGGAGATCTTGAAGAAGAAGTATATGTGGTGCAACCTCCCGAGTTTGTTACAAGGGAGGGTAAAGTGTGTCATCTACAGAAGGCCGTCTACGGTCTCAAACAATCACCTCGTGCGTAATTTGGTCGATTTACACATGTTACTCAGTTTGGCAAGTGCCAATCAAAGAATAATCATTCGTATTCTACCGACAGACATCAGCTGGAAGGATACTAGTTGGTGTCTATGTTGACGACATTTTGATCACGGAAGACGACAGCCAGGGTATTACAGGCCTAAAGTTTCTGGGAGAACAATTTCAAACCAAAGATGTAGGGTCGTTGAACTACTTCTTGGGCATTGAAGTAATACGGGGTAAACGAAAAATTGTAATGTCCCAGAGGAAATATGTGCTGGACATACTAAATGATGCAAGAATGATGTAAGCCAAGGAAGCAAACTCTTCCATGGATCCAGGGACAGTTACTTCCAGATGAGGAGGTCCCGATGACCAATCCAGATCAGTATCGTCGAGTGGTAGAAAACTCTACTTGGCGGTCATGACTCGGCCAGACATCTCTTTCGTCGTAAGTGTTGCAAGTAGATTTATGGCTTCTCCAAGAATTCTACATTGGTAGGCAGTTCTCAGAATTATGTGCTATCTAGTCAAGAATCCGAAAAAATAAATTCGAATGGAGAATCATGGACATACTCGTATTGAGTGCTTTACCGATATTGACTATGGTGCAAGTCTGACAGATAGACGGTCTACATCTAGCTACTCGGTATTCATTGGTGAAAGTTTGGTATCATAGAAGAGCAAGAAACATAATGTAATAGCACGATCAAGTTCAGAAGCAGAATATCGAGACATTGTCCATGGTACAACAAAGGTGTTATATCTTAAGCATCTTCTACAAGAACTGGAAAAAGAATCATGATCTAAAGCAGCAGATTTGTGGTGTGATAATCAGTCTGCTATCCACATTGCTACTAATCATGTATTTCATAAAAGGACGAAGTACATTGAAATCGACATCCATTTGTCCGTTATGAGTATATAAAGGGGGTGATAAAGTTTCATACATTTGTCAATTTTTGGTGTAACAAGCTGGACATGATTGACATCTATACTCCAGCTTGAGGGAGGGTGTTAAGTATTAGTATGTGTAGTATTAGTATTGGGCTTTAGTCCCACATTGGCTAGAATAATAGTGAGAGGGGTTAGCCTCTCCTATATATATATATATATATATATATATATATATATATATATATATATATATATAACTTCCCCTTTAATAATATTTCTTCCCATTATTCAACTCTACAGATGACATATTGTATTTGCCGTGAATACTCCTTTAGATCACTCTTGTTAGAATCGTGACACTTCTTGTTTTGTTGGGAATACTCCATCTTTTGATTCCGGGCGTTCTTTATCCTCTTATGCCGGGAAAGACCATTATGTTTAGTTATATAGATTTCTTGTTAGTGGAACAACTTCAAAAATGGAAATGTGGAACTTCAAAAGTGGAAATGGTTACAGTGTGTCAATAATGAATCTTATTGACATGTTGTAGCTTGTAGATGTTTGACAAGCCAAATTGGGTCAACACATTTTTCAAATATTTTCTCATTTCCTAGTAATTTTCTTTGTTGAATTAATAAGGAAAGTGTCACAATGTTGGTATCGTCCCGTATCGGGTCGGAAAGGACCAAAACGATATGATACAACCGATGTGTATCGATGTTGACCAATCGATACTGCAAATCTTGAAAAAAAAAAACATTATTACATTATTTGGATGTCAAGACATTGACTGTTAAGGGTCAATTCTTATTGATGCAATATGCTATACTCATGAATAATAACATTATGTAATGCCAATGTTATATTTTCTGCTCTTACTTCTGACTTTATAAGAAATTCGTCACTTAATACTTAACAATGTTCCTTATTATTGCTGAATGTGTTAAATTTATCCATACATGTAGGATTAATATTCATTTCCTATCAAAGTTCAATGTTTCTCAAGATACATGATCGAAGTTCAATGTTTCTTAAGATACAGGATACGTTACACGAGACCATAACCAAGCAAATTGTTACATGATACATCCCTCTATTTGACAACCTTGATTACCAGTAAAATTTAAAGAAAAACCATATATAACTTTTTTGAAGACAAATGAACAAGGTTCAATCATAATGCCCAAGTAAATTGATGCCTCCAAACTCAGGGCTGCATCCATGTTGTGTCAATATTGGCACGACAAGGACACGTCAAAAACAATATCATGCCCATTTCTCCACGTCCGCCTAGGTCATGTTCAATTTGTGTCACTGTCAATGCAACATAGATAATGACATACAAAAAGATGTTTGAATAACTGAAGTGATTGGACACATTTCTTAGAATAGAAGAGGTCCATTTAAGTAATTATAACAAGAGAATGGCATATAGTACATACATCAGAGCAGGCTTAACAGTTTTAGCTAGAAACAGCCAATTCAACTTCTGTAGTGTCACTAGGTGATAAAGTAGGCATGGTGTAGACTTCTCAATATGCAAGAATGAAGTTGACAAAACAGAAACCTCAGTGCGAATTATGGTGTGTCAGCACATAACATAATCAGCAAGGCATAGAAAGGGCAACATAATCTTTCTTGTTCATGGAACTGGTAATGCATACTGTATTGAAATATGAACAAAAGCTACCAAATTGTGTTATCATGAAAGCTCATCGATCAGAGTACAAAGATTCCCACCTTAAGACAGTGGACTTCTGTCCCATGCCTGTTGTAGATATATGGGTACCTGCCATAATGGTGAGACTGCTGTGAGAAACAATGGCATTTCTAAGATTATATCAAGCGACATGAATTAACAGGAAGAAGTGCCCTATGCTTCAGAAGAATCAGAACCCGCCTTGATCCATCAGCAAATGAATTGTGCTTAGGAATAAGTATAATAGTAGGTGGATAGTTAAATTCCTTTTCCTCACTGCAGTACTTAGGCAGCATGCAGGTGTTCCAAAAATAATAAAAACTTGAAGTTCTGCTCCCTCTTAAAAGTACATGTAGACGTAGTAATGTAGTTTTATTTAAACAAGAACCAATAGTTTTACAGGATGACAAAAAAGAAGGCATAAGCATAAAAAATATAAGATAATCAAAACTTGGAAAATATTGATCTCAAGAGCATCAATAAATACTATTTGTGATCATCTACCCAATTCCAGGTCAAACTATGTCCTAAAGGAGTGAGAGAGAAAAAGATAAAAGAAAAGAGCTCTGACAGCCACGGCCTAAAAAAGATTGTTCTGATAGATATATGAATGTAAGTGGGTGCCTCTTCTCTTTTATCATAATGATTTTCAATTTTTTTTATTCATGAGAGAAATCATCGTGATTTTAAATTTAATTATTTAATTCAAGAGCATTAGCATTAATCTTATTTTTCTTAGTCACAATTTGAACCTGTTTAGTTACAAGCAATATCAAGAAGCAATCTGAATATTATTGACTACTTTGTCATTATTTTAAAATATCTAATTTACTGAAAATCTTCCAATATCCATTAATAATATTAAGTGTGTCGGATCTAAAGGTGCCCTTTAATACTATTAACTGAGTAAGATCTAAAGGAGACCAACCATCAGTACTTTTTTACCATTTTTTTAATATAATTTGGTATATCCACTCCCATCAGATTGAAACATTTGGATACTTGGCACAAAATCCAACTTCTAATCTAATTTGCCATATTATATTTAATAAGAATATAAAAAAACAAAAAGACAAAAAAATCCAAGCATAGTTACTCTATACAACTGAAGATATGCGAAAATATGCATATAAAGAGCTTACTTTTTCTGAGCTACTGCAAAAAATTGCTCATTTTGTAAGAAGACCACATCACGTACAGTTTCTCTAACCTGGGGAAGGAAATAAGAATGATTAACCATAGATATTCTTATTATAGTGTAAAGCAACTTGGAAAATGATTAAAAGATAATATGGATTACAATCAATGGAAAAGAAATGATACAAGGAAAGAAAAGGGACAAGCAACAAGTTTTAAGCAATTCCTCTCCTAATTAAACGTTAGTTTGATCTAACAAGAATATCCTTCGTCAAATCTCAGGATTCAATATAGTTTGAAGTACCCTTTCCTAACACCGACCAACACCAGGATTTTGCTTGAAGAATTCAGTAACAGCTTGTTTTATTAATGCCAAACTTAGTGGAGGCAGAGATGGAGGTTATATATATATATATATATATATATATATATATATATATATATATATATTTATTTATTTATTTATTTATTTTATTTTATTTTTTTTATAAAACCAAGGCCCGTGGACAACGCCACCCAGCCGCCCCCGTGGGAGTGGGGGCTCGAACCCGCGCCCTCACCCCCAAGTGCCAGCGGTCTTGGAAAATGATTAAAAGATTTTAGTCCGTGTTCATGTGAACAATCTCCTTTGTATTTTTTCATTAGTTGAACTAAAATTGTAACATATTTAGTTGGAGGTGAGGTGAAGTTGGAGGCAGATGTGGAGGTGGTGGCGAAGGCAGGTATGTGGATCTCCTTTCTGAGTTGGAGGTTGAGGCAAGATTTTCTCCTTTGAGTGGAGGCGAAGGTGGATGCGGAGGCAACTATTTTTTGGTGGAGGAGGAGGGTGGTGCAACATCCAACTTGAATCCAATTCGATTACATCCCTAAACCAAATAATTGAATTAGCACTTGCTTCATCATTTGAACTGCAATTTAGGTCAGCAATTGGAAATGGGTAAGAGTAGAGGTCACAAGATATTAATACTCTCTCTCTCTCTCTCTCTCTCTCTTAAGACAGAAATCTTGACATAAATCATGAGTGTAAAAAATCCTAACCTTTTACTTTTAGGCTGTGTTTGGTTGGGCTGTTTTCCATGGAAAATATTTCCATCACAGATTTTCCACCAATTGTAGTGTTTGATAGCCTATATTTTCCCTGGAATTATTTTCCAAAAAACTATCATTTTCCATATTTTTTTCTAAAATGATGGAAAATGAAACTGGCCCAACCCATAGGAAAGTATCATTTCCGTGGAAAATAACTATTTTCCATGGAAAATAATGACAATCAAGCACCCAAATTAAGTTTTCCATAAAAAAATTCAAAATTCCATGGAACTTTTTTTCCTAGTAAAATAATTCCGTGGAATTAATTTATTTTCCACATATTTTCCACCTTGCAATCAAATGCACCCTTACTATTTATGGAAGTTCATGTACTGAATATCACTGTTCTCTTTTGGCTGTACCAAGATCAACTTTCCGAAGATCAATTTTGAACCATGTTACTACATTAAAAGCAAAGGAAGCTATCTTTTCTACGCTACGCCTTCTTGGCCTCCAGCGTTGTGTCTCAAGTCCATAATCTCAACCATGTGAAGTCCCAAAATAAATAAAAAATAAAAAATTAACCAACATGTTTCATTCTTAAGAGTCTAAGGCTATCCTTCAGCTAAGGTCTATATTCCTAATGGTGGATGAACCTTCAAGTCCATATGCACCAGTGAGCACGGAAACAATAATGGGTGCAAAGTCGCATATATTCATGTATCAGAAACTTAGGACTTAGACTTGATACTTACATCCTTCTGACTTTGATCTTTTGCATTAAGCCTATAATTCTGTCTCAAAGTAAGAATTGACATTTCATTCAAACACCTATATAGACAGGTGTTGTGTACAGACCTAGCTTATGGAAATTATACAAATGATGAAGTACATGTGATCTAGTATAAGCGAATGGACATCCATTGTACCATGCATATACAAGTACTAAATACATATACAACATTGTCATAGAGATAAGAAATGGTGAAAGGACAAGAGAAAAACCTGAAACTCTTTTATTAAATCCATACTTATCATATCTATCATTGCTAGATGACCCTTGCGGCCTCCCACCATCATATAGCGGCCACTCGGTGTGTATTCCATTGTATATGGACCTAATTCTGCACGTCATGAAGAAGTCTAATATTAGTGCTAAAAATGAACTTCAATAACCTTGTTGTCCCCAAGGTTCACAAGCTAAGTAAAGATTCATAAGCGGTAGCAAAGTGGCCGATACCGCTTTCCGACTAGTCGGGACTAGTAGTCAAAAAGCAGTAGTAAACGGATCCTATTATTTTTTTAATATTAGTACTCATTCTACATAATAAAATCTAATGACGTCTCTATCTCCCTATATAATTTATTCTCTTCCTCTAAAACTTTACTCTATAATTTATTCTTTTCATGCACTTATGTATATCCCAAATAGGGAGCACAACCAACTTTATCCAAGTATATAGCACCGACTTTGTTACAACTTTCTATATTTTGCTAAAAGACGACTAACATCCATCCATATATGAAACCTATCTACTTGGATTCAAATAGGACTCCTACTTTACTAAGACTAGGACCTACCACATGCAACTCTTAAAAATCTCAAATATATTCATAAATTAAGTAGGATTTGGATTATATTTTCAACAAAGTAGTGAAAAACTATGCACATTGCTTCATTAAATTTTCACTGTAAAAATACATCTTTCAAGACAAAAAAATCACTTGTGAAAAGAATTCCAAGTTGTCAAGGGTACTTCCGTATTTCAAAGTATGGATGGATATAATTAACCTAATATTATATTATCAATACCACGTAAATCACAAGGTTCCGGAGTCTCTAATTCCTTACATTGATTTGAAAATATTTTCATTAGTATTGATTTGACCATTTTCAAATATGCATAAAAATTTGTACTAACTCTACATAATAATTCGGGAAAAAGCAGTTAAAAAGTGACGAAATTGGTGACTAGTCGGTGCTTTTTAAGGACAGATTTTCTTACTCGATTTTTGCGAAAAATCAGGTAGTGCTACAATGCCCGCCGTCTAGTCCCTGCTTTAACTACATAGATAAAGTGTAACTAAATAGAAGTCTACTGATCTAATGAGAAAACAATAAAGTACTATATTATCAGTATTTACCTGGTAAGATCATATCAAACGGCTTTCTTGAACTATTAAAATCGACTTCTTTAAGTATATTCTCTTGCCTGATTCTCCACGTCTTCTCTAACCCTTCAGCCTCCAAATAACCTTCCTCACATGGCATAAGCCACTGAAAAGTACAAGTAACAAAAATTCACATCAACCAAAAACAAGAAGGTTAGGAACCAAATGCTATTAGTCTTATCATAAGCGGATATTATCTCTCCATTAGCATCACCTTATTCCTTTTACTCAAATATATGTTCTATAATTTTCTTAATAGTACTGGAGTAATGTGTTCAGCTAATCATAGAATTTGGAGTGTGGAAATTCCTTAGAAAGTTCAGATTTTAATATGTTTAATACTTAATGCTAAACTTCGTATCAAGGATATATTACAAAAGAAAAATGTGAGATGGATGTAAGGTGTAATAGGGAGCATGAAAGTGCTATACATATCTTTATTCAGTGTACTATATCTTCTCAATTATGCAGTTTCTTTTTAATACTTACAACATTCAAGGGCATTGTGATAGTATTAGCATTTGATGGTTGTCTAGGAGGAATACCAATGTGGCTACAAATGATAGTATTCCTTATAGATGGGATGTGGCAATTGACTACTATGACTTGGACCATTTGGAATGAGAGAAATAAAAGTATATATGAGTAAAGATAGTGGTGTCAGATGTTATCACTGTAGAACCCTAGGGGGGGGTGAATAGGAAAATAAAAAATAACTTGATCACAAGAAGCAATATATGACAAATAAAAAGAGAGAGTAGGAAGATCAAACACAAGATGTATCCTGGTATCCTCGCTTGAGACAATCCAGTCCCGGAACTCTCTCCGGCTTAAATCCACTATTTAATAAAATAGTACACACGAGTTTGGATCCGAAGAACTCGCCAACTTCAACACACGACTTTTCTTACGAAGGCTCGCCAACTTCAAAGAAATGAGAAGAGAACTTGTTGATCTTCTAACACTTGAAGATCGAAAATTACAACTCTTAATAACTCTAGCACTTTGGGAGAGGATGACAATTAAAAGCTTGGTAGAGTATTAATGGTGGAGCTCTTGGTAGTTTGGAAAATTTATAGCAAGAGTTGGTGAAAGCTTCAAGAGAGAGAAGGCTTTCATTTATAGAGAAACCAAGAGTAGGTAGCATTTAATGCTCCTGGATACAATCTGACCGGCATACCGTCGATATACCGGTCGAACAGTAACGGTCATATTAGTATCCGTTGGGAGCATTTAATGCTGCCATTAATGCAGTCTATGCCATTCAAAAATCAAATATTCTTAACCCGGTATACCGTCGGTATGCCGCGGTATAGCGTCGATATACCGACGTTTATCACAGAACGTTTTTGAGGCAAACAAAACGGTATACCGTCGGTATGCCGAGGTTTGTCACATAACGTTTTGTGGTCCACAAAACGGTATACCGCCGGTATGCCGAAGCATACCGTCGGTATGCCGACATTTCTCACAGAAGGTTTTGTGAACAATAAAACGGTATACCGCCGGTATGCCGGAGCATACCGCCGGTATGCCGATCTATAGGATATTGATTTTTGATTTAAGAAGTAGAAAGCTTTTAGTTTGTCATCCAACCTTAAGTGTTTACAGAAAGACCTAGACCTTGTACAGACTCGAAATTATGCAGTGTAGGAAGCCGTCTATGCAAGGAACGCCGGTCTTTACTTCAGTCTTCAAGGCTATGGATGGTAAACTTGAATGGATAGACTTTATGTAGTAGAGCTTCTGAAATGATATCAATCTGAAAACAGAGAAAACTAAACTACGAAGATGCTGTTAATATTATCAAAATAATAATGTGCCAACAATCTCCTCCATTTTGATAATTGACAAAATAGAGAGAGCATCTTCAGGGAGTGACTCCCCCGCAGGTAGACAACTCCCCCTCAATACGTTTTCTCCCATTTGTCACTTAGTCAAAGATATGAAAAATAATAATAAAAAATAGCAGAAATATGGAGCACAGTATCATAGACAAAAGCATGTATTGATAGATAAGTGAATACATGCAGGACACCCATAACATACTTCATAATACCAAAGTAAAAACTCTCCGCTACGAGAGTTAGCAAGACAATAAAAAGCAGATAACAAGTCCCCATAGGACTGCAAACAACAAGTAACAACCAACCACTGGTCCTCGAAGGACCTCAAAAGACAGAAAAAGACACAAACAACACTAAGACAAACATTTATTCGACACCACCATCAAAAGGAAGCAAGCCCTACTCGTCAGCCGGATCATCCCCACCATCCTGAGCCTGGTGGAAAGCGCCAAAAGGATCAATGCCGTCCGGATACATGAAACCGTAGGCATTGGGATCGGAAAAGCGGGAGGCCTGGTACATTGGATCCTGAAGATTCAGATCCAGAAAAGCATCCCGGTCCTGAAGGGTGCGCTGAATGAAATAGGCCTGGTCATGGAAACAGGACTTAATCAGAGTGCCAAGGCCACGAGTGTTTGCTCGCATCTGCTCCTCTGCCTGAGCCATACGCATATCAAAATGCTACTGAGTCAGCGGCATGTAGCGGCCGGAGGCAGGAGGAGTAGAGGCGGGTGCGGCAGGAGCAGAAGCTGGCGGCTCTTGGGAGGAGGAGGCACGGGATGTGGAGGCACCACCGACAGAGCGAGAAACAACGAGGAAGGATGGGACGCCGTCCGAGTAGCATTGGGAGAGGTCGACTTGCTTGGCTTCCAAAATGAGAGTGATGAAAGAGCCATAATAGAGATTCTGCTTCCCCGCGGGCAGGATGCCGAAGAAAGCATGGAGAAGAGTCTTGGGGAAGGAGAAAGGCTTCCTCGAATACAAGTAGTACATGCACACCAGGGCGTCACCAGTGATGGCGTCATAGTTGCCGCCCTTGGGATAGAGAGTGTGGCACACGATCCTATGGAGCTCATAATAGAACGGCTCCACTTGGACGGAAAGAGCCGAAATATTAGGAGGGTTTGGGCCCTTGCAAATAATGGCGCAAAATTCGTCAAAGGAGACCGATGCCGAAGAATGAAGAGCAGCCAAGCCCGGTAGAGCCTCTCCTCTGTCCGGGACGCCAAGAATGCTGGAGAGGTCACGAGCCGTCAGGCGGAAATGACGGTCGTTGACCATCGTCTCAATGGCTCCGTTCTCCATGTCCGGGATCATGTTGCAGTAGAAGAGACGAACGGCGGCGGGGTAGACAGGCACCTGACGCCGAAGAAGGGAGGATAGTCCAGCCGCCTCGAAGAGAGAAACATGGCCGGGGAAGAGATTCCAGTTTATGGCTCGGCCTTTGTAAACGTTATGGTGCACGAAGTGGTGAAACCAAGACTCGGCAGCCAGGGGAGAGGTGAAGACCCGCTGATCGTAGCCATGGGGGAGAGCCACCGGGATGAAGGGATTCGAAGCGATGGAGGAGGAACGAGCACGCTTGGGGGCAGCCATTGGAAGAAGAAGATAGTTGGTGAAGGATGTAGGGTTTTGAGAGTATGTGAGAAGTGGAGGAGAAGGAAGAAGAAAATAGGATTTTTAAGGAGATGTTGGGAAGGGGAGGGTTGGTTAATGGAGAACGGTTATAGAGTGGAAGTGGAGAGGTTTGTGGGTTGGAAATGATGATAGTAGAGATAAAAGAGGAGTAAAGGGGAATAGGAAGAGATGGGTAGTTAATGTTAATAGGAAGTTAAGATATGGGGAAGAGGAGAGGAGGAGGTGGATAATAATGAGGGAAGTGATGGATGTGAAGGGTATTAATGAAGAGAAGAAGGGAATAAAGAGAAAAAGAAAGAAAGGTGGGCCCGAGCTGGATTTGACACAGCAGTCCGCAGCGCACCGGTATACCGTCGGTATGCCGACGTATGCCGATGGTATACCGATTTTTGGCACAGAACATAATTCTGAACCAAAATCGGCATGCCGTCGGTATATCGCCGTATACCGTCAGTGTGCCGGCCGAGAAGAACTATGAGTCGAAATTTAAAATGCCCAATTCTTGGCAAAGAAAAATGAAACGATCCTCCGGGAGCGGTTTGGTGAAAATATCGGCTAACTGATAAGTAGTGTCAATAAATTCAAGACGAATATCCCCTTTTTGTTGATGGTCATGAAGAAAATGGTGTCTAATTTTAATGTGCTTCGTGCGTGAGTGACAAATCGAATTTTTCGTGAGATTGATCGAGCTAGTGTTATCACATCTAATAGGGGTGCAAGTATGAGAAATGCCATAATCTATGAGTGTTTGTGACATCCAAAGAATTTGTGCACAACAGCAACCGGCCGCAATATACTCGGCCTCAGTGGTTGAAAGAGCAACAGAATTTTGTTTCTTACTAAACCACGATACCAAAGATTTCCCAAGGAATTGACATGTGCCGCTAGTGCTTTTTCGGTCAATCTTGCATCCGGCAAAATCTGCATCCGAAAAGCCGTGAAGCTCAAAGGATAAAGATTTCGGAGACCAAAGGCCCATGTTCACGGTGCCTTTGAGATACCGAAAAATACGCTTTATGGCACATAAGTGCGATTCCTTTGGATTTGCTTCATATCGTGCACAAAGACAAACACTAAACATGATATCAGGCCGGCTAGCAGTTAGATAAAGCAAACTACCAATCATACCTTGATACTTACGAATGTCAACCGATGTGCCATCTTCATCATTGTCAAGCTTTGTCGTTGTTGCCATAAGAGTCCTCATTGATTTGGATGAGTCAAGTTCGAAACGCTTGAGGAGATCCTTTGTATATTTTGCTTGATTGATGAAGGTCCATTTGGGTCCTTGTTTGATTTGTAAGTCCAAAAAGAATGATAGTTCACCCATCATGCTCATTTCAAATTCTTCCTGCATAACTTTAGCAAATTCTACACAAAGTGTATTGTTAGTAGAACCAAAAATAATGTCATCGAGATAAATTTGAACCAATAAAAGAGTGCCACTATGGGATTTGATAAAAAGTGTTGTGTCGACTTTACCCTTAGAAAAATCGTGTGAAACGAGAAAGGAGCTAAGGCGCTCATACCAAGCACGTTGAGCTTGTTTGAGGCCATAAAGGGCTTTGTGGAGTTTGAACACGTGATTAGGAAATTGAAAATCTTCAAAGCCAGGAGGTTGTTTTACATAAACTTCCTCTTTAATAATACCATTTAGAAAAAGCACTCTTAACATCCATTTGAAAGTATTTAAAATCATTAAAGCAAGCAAAAGCACATAGCATGCGAATGGATTCAAGACGAGCAACCGGAGCATAGGTTTCGTCGTAGTCAATGCCTTCCTCTTGGTTATAGCCTTGAGCAACCAATCGGACTTTGTTACGAGTCACTAACCCATCTTCATTAAGTTTATTTCGAAACACCCATTTAGTTCCAATAATGGGATGATTGCTAGATTTTGGAACAAGTTCCCAAACCTTGTTTCGCTCAAATTGATTTAGCTCTTCTTGCATCGCTATCATCCAAAATTCATCAAGAAAAGCATCATTAACATTTTTAGGCTCTATTTGAGAGATAAAAGCCACGTTTGCACAAAGATCACGAGTGGAGGATCTAGTGCTAACACTGGAGGAAGGATCCCCAATGATAAGTTTCTTAGGATGATTTGTGACAAATCTCCATTCATTTGGGAGATCCTTTTGAGGAGGCTCGAGAGGTGGAGACTCTTTTGTTGGAGGAGTCACAACTTCATTGTTAGATGAAGAAGGACGATCTTCAATAGTGGAGTTCTCCAACCCAAATGAGATGTCATCAATATCATCGGAAGAAGAGAATGTAGAAGAGTCAAGTTCATTAAAAGAGACATTGATTGACTCTTCGACAACAAGATTTCTTTTATTAAAAACACGAAAACCTTTACTATGAGTAGAGTATCCAAGGAATATTCCTTCATAGGCTTTTTCTTCAAACTTATCGAGGTTATCCTTGGTATTCAAAATAAAACAATTACAACCAAAAACTTTAAAATATTCAATAGAGGGAATTTTGTCAAACCAAAGCTCATAAGGAGCCTTCTTAGAAATAGGTCTAATCAAGACCCTATTTATAACATGACATGTCGTGTTAACGGCTTCCGCCCAAAAAAATTGGGGGAGCTTGTATTGGTTTAGCATAACCCGGACCATATCGCCAAGGGTTCTATTCTTTCTCTCCACAACACTATTTTGTTGAGGAGTTCGTGGACAAGCAAAATCATGTCCAAAACCATTCTTTTCACAAAATCTTTTGAAATCGGCATTGTCAAATTCTCCTCCATGATCACTTCTAATCTTTTTAATAGAAAAACCTTTCTCATTTTGAACACGTTTACAAAAAGCAACAAATTCACGAAAAGTATCACTTTTGCAAGCAAGAAAAATAACCCAAGTAAATCTCGAAAAATTATCAACCAAAACAAAAGCATAAAGCTTGCCTCCAAGACTAGCAACTCTACTAGGACCAAAAAGATCCATATGAATAAGTTGAAGAGGTCTAGAGGTACTCACAGAGTTGATGGATTTGAAGGATGACTTGGTCAACTTACTCTTCTCGCATTCTTCACACACCATATCCTTCTTGAACGGGATACTTGGGAGTCCTCTTACGAGCTTCTTGGTAGCAAGACGAGAAATGGTATCCATGTTGGCGTGTCCGAGCCTCATGTGCCAAAGCCAACTTTCATTGTTCTTAGCAACTAAGCACCTGTCATTGTTAGTGTCTTCGACAAGATATAAAACATAGATATTGTTTTCTCTAATGCCTTCATAAACAATAGATCCACTTGAACTATCGGTAATGAAACATTTGAGCTTAACAAACTTGATATCATAACCGTTATCGGTAAGATGACTAATACTAAGAAGATTGTGTTTAAGATTAGTAACAAGACACATTCTTAATACAAGGATAAGGAGGGGAACCGATATTACAATTTCCTATAATGTGACCTTTAAGATTGTTACCAAAGGAGACGTGTCCTTCCTTCTTCATCGATAGCGTTGTAAATAATGAAGCATCCCCGGTCATGTGCCGTGAACAACCGCTATCGAGAATCCACTTGCTTCTAGCATGAGAAGGATTCTTCACCTACAACATAAGTTGAAGATGAACATTTTGGTACCCATGATCGTATGGGTCCTTGAGTGTTAGTCTTAGGAACCCACTTAAAAACTTTCTTATCAACTAGTTTCCTTGTATGACAATAATTGGTCGTATGTCCAAGCAAGCCACAGTAGTTGCAAATCATAGAGGATTTAGAAGAAGATATGTGAGTATCATGCATATATGAATTTTTAGGGCGAGGAGTTCTATCATTAGTATTATGATGATGATAATAAAAAGCATGATGCGAAGTGTTTTTCTTAACAAATGGTCTTTTCCTTGTGTTAGAAAAGGATTTGTGTGTAGTGTTCATGTAAGAAGTATACCTAGCATTGTGATGAGTGTGGAGGTGTCTTGGAGTATACATATGAGTAGTGTTCTTATTACCTAGTTTCTTACTCTGTACAAGAAGATCATTATACTTAATAGAAGTATCATATTCTCTCATATTAGCATCTTGAACCTTATGCATGGCAAATTCATAAGCCCTTCTCATGGATTGAATCTCATCATCCTTCTTCTTGATGGTGACAAGAGATTCTTGAAACTTGAGTCGCAAAGACTCTATTTCATCCATGTCAGAAGCAGGAGATTTCCCCTTTACATCAATAATGATGCTTGAGAGTCTCTCTACTTCAAGTTGAAGAGCATCAACCTCTTTAAGAAATTTCTTGTATTTATTCCTAACACCTTTGTGCTCTTCATGTAGTTCAAGGATGGCTTTCTCCAAGTCATCATAAGTAAGAGTATTTAAGGAGAGATCATCAAGTACCTCATCGGTTGCCATGAGACAAACGTTGGCATTGTGTTTGCACTCTTTGTCGTTGTCGGAGTCGCTAGCGTCACTCTCACACCAAATGCTTGTGTTGGCGAATTTCCTGGAGGACGAGCTTCCTTTGCTAGGCTTCTCGTACTTACTTGAGTCTTTTCTTATCATAGGACAGTCCCTCTTGATGTGTCCGGTTCTTCTGCATTGATAGCACGCCGGATCTTCCTCATTGTCTCGTATGAAGCGGTTGGCTTTGTTGAATTTGAGGAACTTTCGAAAGTGCTTAGCTGTGAGAGCTATTTCTTCATCATCGTCCGACTCGTTGTCGTCGGAGCTATCCTTGGAGTAGGACTTTGTAACTTTAAGAGCAAGAGACTTCTCTTTCTCTTTGGCCTTCTCCTTCTCCTTCTCTTGTATGGAAGATTCCTCTTAATCTTTCATATCGAGTTCATGAGTCATTAGCTTCCCCATGAGGGTCTCAAGGTTCATGACTGTCAGGTCGTTCCCTTCAATGATTGCGGTAGCTTTAGGACTCCATCCTTTTGTCAATCCTCTAAGGATTTTTCTGATCTTTTCATGAGCAGGATATTCCTTACCAAGAGAAGAAAGAGGATTAATAATATCACCAAAACGAGTAAACATACAAGTAATAGACTCATCATGTTTCATCAAAGGACTCATATTCTTGCGTGAGTCTACTAATCTTGGATTCCTTTACTTGTGATGTACCCTCGTGTGTGACTTCAAGTAACTTCCAAATCTCATTGGAAGTCTTGCAAGTAGATATTCTATTCAATTCACTACTATCGAGAGCACAATAAAGAGCGTTCATAGCCTTGGCATCTCGACTAACAAGCTTCTTGGTGTTTTCAGTAAGTATGTCCCTAAGGGAGTCAGCAGCAACATCCTCAATAACTCTGGAAGGAGTAGGGAGACCATTTATCACACAATCCCATAAATCGAAATCTATGGACTTCAGATAAATGCTCATCCTAATCTTCCAGTAGTTATAGTTGGTTCCATCAAATTGGAAAGGCCTATTTGTGGAGTGTCCCTCATTGTGGAAGGTGTTGATACTAGGGTCAGTGGCCATGGATCACTCAAAGGGTGTAAATCCAAATCAAGAGAACGAAGCTCTAATACCAATTGTAGAACCCTAGAGGGGGGGTGAATAGGGAAATAAAAAATAACTTCATCACAAGAAACAATATATGACAAATAAAAAGAGAGAGTAGGAAGATCAAACACAAGATGTATCCTGGTATCCTCGCTTGAGGCAATCCAGTCCCGGAACTCTCTCCGGCTTAAATCCACTATTTAATAAAATAGTACACACGAGTTTGGATCCGAAGAACTCGCCAACTTCAACACGAGTTTGGATCCGAAGAACTCGCCAACTTCAACACACGACTTTTCTTACGAAGGCTCGCCAACTTCAAAGAAATGAGAAGAGAACTTGTTGATCTTCTAACACTTGAAGATCGAAAATTACAACTCTTAATAACTCTAGCACTTTGGGAGAGGATGACAATTAAAAGCTTGGTAGAGTATTAATGGTGGAGCTCTTGGTAGTTTGGAAAATTTATGGCAAGAGTTGGTGAAAGCTTCAAGAGAGAGAAAGCTTTCATTTATAGAGAAACCAAGAGTATATAGCATTTAATGCTCCTGGATACAGTCTGACCGGCATACCGTCGATATACCGATCGAACAGTAACGGTCATATTAGTATCCGTTGGGAGCATTTAATGCTGCCATTAATGCAGTCTATGCCATTCAAAAATCAAATATTCTTAACCCGGTATACCGTCGGTATGCCGCGGTATACCGTCGGTATACCGACGTTTATCACAGAACGTTTTTGAGGCAAACAAAACGGTATACCGTCGGTATGCCGGAGCATACCGTCGGTATGCCGAGGTTTGTCACAGAACGTTTTGTGGTCCACAAAACGGTATACCGCCGGTATGCCGGAGCATACCGTCGGTATGCCGACATTTCTCACAGAAGGTTTTGTGAACAATAAAACGGTATACCGCCGGTATGCCGGAGCATACCGCCGGTATGCCGATCTATAGGATATTGATTTTTGATTTAAGAAGTAGAAAGCTTTTAGTTTGTCATCCAACCTTAAGTGTTTACAGAAAGACCTAGACCTTGTACAGACTCGAAATTATGCAGTGTAGGAAGCCGTCTATGCAAGGAGCGCAGGTCTTTACTTCAGTCTTCAAGGCTATGGATGGTAAACTTGAATGGACAGACTTTATGTAGTAGAGCTTCTGAAATGATATCAATCTGAAAACAGAGAAAACTAAACTACGAAGATGCTGTTAATATTATCAAAATAATAATGTGCCAACAATCTCCCCCATTTTGATAATTGACAAAATAGAGAGAACATCTTCAGGGAGTGACTCCCCCGCAGGTAGACAACTCCCCCTCAATACGTTTTCTCCCCTTTGTCACTTAGTCAAAGATATGAAAAATAATAATAAAAAATAGCAGAAATATGGAGCACAGTATCATAGACAAAAGCATGTATTGATAGATAAGTGAATACATGCAGGACACCCATAACATACTTCATAATACCAAAGTAAAAACTCTCCGCTACGAGAGTTAGCAAGACAATAAAAAGCAGATAACAAGTCCCCATAGGACTGCAAACAACAAGTAACAACCAACCACTGGTCCTCGAAGGACCTCAAAAGTCAGAAAAAGACACAAACAACACTAAGACAAACATTTATTCGACACCACCATCAAAAGGAAGCAAGCCCTACTCGTCAGCCGGATCATCCCCACCATCCTGAGCCTGGTGGAAAGCGCCAAAAGGATCAATGTCGTCCGGGTACATGAAACCGTAGGCATTGGGATCGGAAAAGCGGAAGGCCTGGTACATTGGATCCTGAAGATTCAGATCCAGAAAAGCATCCCGGTTCTGAAGGGTGCGCTGAATGAAATAGGCCTGGTCATGGAAACGGGACTGAATCAGAGTGCCAAGGCCACGAGTGTTTGCTCGCATCTGCTCCTCTGCCTGAGCCATACGCATATCGAAATGCTGCTGAGTCAGCGGCATGTAGCGGCCGGAGGCAGGAGGAGTAGAGGCGGGTGCGGCAGGAGCAGAAGCTGGCGGCTCTTGGGAGGAGGAGGCACGGGATGTGGAGGCACCACCGACAGAGCGAGAAACAACGAGGAAGGATGGGACGCCGTCCGAGTAGCATTGGGAGAGGTCGACTTGCTTGGCTTCCAAAATGAGAGTGATGAAAGAGCCATAATAGAGATTCTGCTTCCCCGCAGGCAGGACGCCGAAGAAAGCATGGATAAGAGTCTTGGAGAAGGAGAAAGGCTTCCTCGAATACAAGTAGTATATGCACACCAGGGCGTCACCAGTGATGGCGTCATAGTTGTCGCCCTTGGGATAGAGAGTGTGGCACACGATCCTATGGAGCTCATAATAGAACGGCTCCAGTTGGGCGGAAAGAGCCGGAATATTAGGAGGGTTTGGGCCCTTGCAAATAATGGCGCAGAATTCGTCAAAGGAGACCGATGCCGAAGAATGAAGGGCAGCCAAGCCCGGTAGAGCCTCTCCTCTGTCCGGGACGCCAAGAATGTTGGAGAGGTCACGAGCCGTCAGGCGGAAATGACGGTCGTTGACCATCGTCTCAATGGCTCCGTTCTCCATGTCCGGGATCATGTTGCAGTAGAAGAGACGAACGGCGGCGGGGTAGACAGGCACCTGACGCCGAAGAAGGGAGGATAGTCCAGCCGCCTCGAAGAGAGAAACATGGCCGGGGAAGAGATTCTAGTTTATGGCTCGGCCTTTGTAAACGTTATGGTGCACGAAGTGGTGAAACCAAGACTCGGCAGCCAGGGGAGAGGTGAAGACCCGTTGATCGTAGCCATGGGGGAGAGCCACCAGGGTGAAGGGATTCGAAGCGATGGAGGAGGATCGAGCACGCTTGGGGGCAGCCATTGGAAGAAGAAGATAGTTGGTGAAGGAAGTAGGGTTTTGAGAGTATGTGAGAAGTAGAGGAGAAGGAAGAAGAAAATAGGGTTTTAAAGGAGATGTTGGGAAGGGGAGGGTTGGTTAATGGGGAACGGTTATAGAGTGGAAGTGGAGAGGTTTGTGGGTTGGAAATGATGATAGTGGAGATAAAGAGGAGTAAAGGGGAATAGGAAGAGATGGGTAGTTAATGTTAATGGGAAGTTAAGATATGGGGAAGAGGAGAGGAGGAGGTGGATAATAAAGAGGGAAGTGATGGATGTGAAGGGTATTAATGAAGAGAAGAAGGGAATAAAGAGAAAAGGAAAGAAAGGTGGACCCGAGCTGGATTTGACACAGCAGTCCGCCGCGCACCGGTATACCGTCGGTATGCCGACGTATGCCGATGGTATACCGATTTTTGGTACAGAACATAATTCTGAACCAAAATCGGCATGCCGTCGGTATACCGCCGTATACCGTCGGTGTACCGGCCGAGAAGAACTATGAGTCGAAATTTAAAATGCCCAATTCTTGGCAAAGAAAAACGAAACGATCCTCCGGGAGCGGTTTGGTGAAAATATCGGCCAACTGATAAGTAATGTCAATAAATTCAAGACGAATATCCCCTTTTTGTTGATGGTCACGAAGAAAATGGTGTCTATTTCAATGTGCTTCGTGCGTGAGTGACAAATCGGATTTTTCGTGAGATTGATCGAGCTAGTGTTATCACATCTAATAGGGGTGCATGTATGAGAAATGTCATAATCTATGAGTGTTTGTGACATCCAAAGAATTTGTGCACAACAGCAACCGGCCGCAATATACTCGGCCTCAGTGGTTGAAAGAGCAACAGAATTTTGTTTCTTACTAAACCACGATACCAAAGATTTTCCAAGGAATTGACATGTGCCGCTAGTGCTTTTTCGGTCAATCTTGCATCCGGCAAAATCTGCATCCGGAAAGTCGTGAAACTCAAAGGATAAAGATTTCGGATACCAAAGGCCCATGTTCACGGTGCCTTTGAGATACCGAAAAATACGCTTTACGGCACATAAGTGCGATTCCTTTGGATTTGCTTGATATCGTGCATAAAGACAAACACTAAACATGATATCAGGCCGGCTAACAGTTAGATAAAGTAAACTACCAATCATACCTTGATACTTACGAATGTCAACCGATGTGTCATCTTCATCATTGTCAAGCTTTGTCGTTGTTGCCATAGGAGTCCTCATTGATTTGGATGAGTCAAGTTCGAAACGCTTGAGGAGATCCTTTGTATATTTTGCTTGATTGATGAAGGTCCCTTTGGGTCCTTGTTTGATTTGTAAGCCCAAAAAGAATGATAGTTCACCCATCATGCTCATTTCAAATTCTTCCTGCATAACTTTAGCAAATTATACACAAAGTGTATTATTAGTAGAACCAAAAATAATGTCATCGACATAAATTTGAACCAATAAAAGAGTGCCACTAGGAATTTGATAAAAAGTGTTGTGTCGACTTTACCCTTAGAAAAATCGTGTGAAACGAGAAAGGAGCTAAGGCGCTCATACCAAGCACGGGGAGCTTGTTTGAGGCCATAAAGGGCTTTGTGGAGTTTGAACACGTGATTAGGAAATTGAAAATCTTCAAAGCCAGGAGGTTGTTTTACATAAACTTCCTCTTTAATAATACCATTTAGAAAAGCACTCTTAACATCCATTTGAAAGAGTTTAAAATCATTAAAGCAAGCAAAAGCACATAGCATGCGAATGGATTCAAGTCGAGCAACCGGAGCATAGGTTTCGTCGTAGTCAATGCCTTCCTCTTGTTTATAGCCTTGAGCATCCAAACGGACTTTGTTACGAGTCACTAACCCATCTTCATTAAGTTTATTTCGAAACACCCATTTAGTTCCAATAATGAGGTGATTGCTAGGTTTTGGAACAAGTTCCCAAACCTTGTTTCGCTCAAATTGATTTAGCTCTTCTTGCATCGCTATCATCCAAAATTCATCAAGAAAAGCATCATTAACATTTTTAGGCTCTATTTAAGAGATAAAAGCCACGTTTGCACAAAGATCACGAGTGGAGGATCTAGTGCTAACACTGGAGGAAGGATCCCCAATGATAAGTTCCTTAGGATGATTTGTGACAAATCTCCATTCATTTGGGAGATCCTTTTGAGGAGGCTCGAGAGGTGGAGACTCTTTTGTTGGAGGAGTCACAACTTCATTGTTAGATGAAGAAGGACGATCTTCAATAGTGGAGTTCTCCAACCCAAATGAGATGTCATCAATATCATCGGAAGAAGAGAATGTAGAAGAGTTAAGTTCATTAAAAGAGACATTGATTGACTCTTCTACAACAAGATTTCTTTTATTAAAAACATGAAAACCTTTACTATGAGTAGAGTATCCAAGGAATATTCCTTCATAGGCTTTTTCTTCAAACTTGCCTAGGTTATCCTTGGTATTCAAAATAAAACAATTACAACCAAAAACTTTAAAATATTCAATAGAGGGAATTTTGTCAAACCAAAGCTCATAAGGAGCCTTCTTAGAAATAGGTCTAATCAAGACCCTATTTATAACATGACATGTCGTGTTAACGGCTTCCGCCCAAAAAAATTGGGGGAGCTTGTATTGGTTTAGCATAACCCGGACCATATCGCCAAGGGTTCTATTCTTTCTCTCCACAACACTATTTTGTTGAGGAGTTCGTGGACAAGCAAAATCATGTCCAAAACCATTCTTTTCACAAAATCTTTTGAAATCGGCATTGTCAAATTCTCCTCAATGATCACTTCTAATCTTTTTAATAGAAAAACCTTTCTCATTTTGAACACATTTACAAAAAGCAACAAATTCACGAAAAGTATCACTTTTGTAAGCAAGAAAAATAACCCAAGTAAATCTCGAAAAATCATCAACCAAAACAAAAGCATAAAAGCTTGCCTCCAAGACTAGCAACTCTACTAGGACCAAAAAGATCCATATGAATAAGTTGAAGAGGTCTAGAGGTACTCACAGAGTTGATGGATTTGAAGGATGACTTGGTCAACTTACTCTTCTCGCATTCTTCACACACCATATCCTTCTTGAACGGGATACTTGGGAGTCCTCTTACGAGCTTCCTGGTAGCACGACGAGAAATGGTATCCATGTTGGCGTGTCCGAGCCTCATGTGCCAAAGCCAACTTTCATCGTTCTTAGCAACTAAGCACCTGTCATTGTTAGTATCTTCGACAAGATATAAAACATAGATATTGTTTTCTCTAATGCCTTCATAAACAATAGATCCACTTGAACTATCGGTAATGAAATATTTGAGCTTAACAAACTTGATATCATAATCGTTATCGGTAAGATGACTAATACTAAGAAGATTGTGTTTAAGATTAGTAACAAGACACATTCTTAATACAAGGATAAGGAGGGGAACCGATATTACAATTTCCTATAATGTGACCTTTAAGATTGTTACCAAAGGAGACGTGTCCTTCCTTCTTCATCGATAGCGTTGTAAATAATGAAGCATCCCCGGTCATGTGCCGTGAACAACCGCTATCGAGAATCCACTTGCTTCTAGCATGAGAAGGACTCTTCACCTACAACATAAGTTGAATATGAACATTTTGGTACCCATGATCGTATGGGTCCTTGAGTGTTAGTCTTAGGAACCCACTTAAAAACTTTCTTATCAACTAGTTTTCTTGAATGACAATAATTGGTCGTATGTCCAAGCAAGCCACAGTAGTTGCAAATCATAGAGGATTTAGAAGAAGATATGTGAGTATCATGCATATGTGAATTTTTAGGGCGAGGAGTTCTATCATTAGTATTATGATGATGATAATAAAAAGCATGATGTGAAGTGTTTTTCTTAACAAATGGTCCTTTCCTTGTGTTAGAAAAGGATTTGTGTGTAGTGTTCATGTAAGAAGTATGCCTAGCATTGTGATGAGTGTGGAGGTGTCTTGGAGTATGCATGTGAGTAGTGTTCTTATTACCTAGTTTCTTACTCTGTACAAAAAGATCATTATACTTAATAGAAGTATCATATTCTCTCCTATTAGCATCTTGAACCTTATGCATGGCAAATTCATAAGCCCTTCTCATGGATTGAATCTCATCATCCTTCTTCTTGATGGTGACAAGAGATTCTTGAAACTTGAGTCGCAAAGACTCTATTTCATCCATGTCAGAAGCAGGAGATTTTCCCTTTACATCAATAATGATGCTTGAGAGTCTCTCTACTTCAAGTTGAAGAGCATCAACCTTTTTAAGAGATTTCTTGTATTTATTCCTAACACCTTTGTGCTCTTCATGTAGTTCAAGGATGGCTTTCTCCAAGTCATCATAAGTAAGAGTATTTAAGGAGAGATCATCAAGTACCTCATCGGTTGCCATGAGACAAACGTTGGCATTGTGTTTGCACTCTTTGTCGTTGTCGGAGTCGCTAGCGTCACTCTCACACCAAATGCTTGTGTTGGCGAATTTCCTGGAGGACGAGCTTCCTTTGCTAGGCTTCTCGTACTTGCTTGAGTCTTTTCTTATCATAGGACAGTCCCTCTTGATGTGTCTGGTTCTTCTGCATTGATAGCACGCCGGATCTTCCTCATTGTCTCGTATGAAACGGTTGGCTTTGTTGAATTTGAGGAACTTTCGAAAGTGCTTAGATGTGAGAGCTATTTCTTCATCATCGTTCGACTCGTTGTCGTCGGAGCTATCTTTGGAGTAGGACTTTGTAACTTTAAGAGCAAGAGACTTCTCCTTCTCTTTGGCCTTCTCCTTCTCCTTCTCTTGTATGGAAGATTCCTCTTAATCTTTCATATCGAGTTCATGAGTCATTAGCTTCCCCATGAGGGTCTCAAGGTTCATGACTGTCAGGTCGTTCCCTTCAATGATTGCGGTAGCTTTAAGACTCCATCCTTTTGTCAATTCTCTAAGGATTTTTCTGATCTTTTCATGAGCAGGATATTCCTTACCAAGAGAAGAAAGAGGATTAATAATATCACCAAAACGAGTAAATATACAAGTAATAGACTCATCATGTTTCATCAAAGGACTCATATTTTTGCGTGAGTCTACTAATCTTGGATTCCTTTACTTGTGATGTACCCTCGTGTGTGACTTCAAGTAACTTCCAAATCTCATTGAAAGTCTTGCAAGTAGATATTCTATTCAATTCACTACTATCGAGAGCACAATAAAGAGCGTTCATAGCCTTGGCATCTCGACTAGCAAACTTCTTGGTGTTTTCAGTAAGTATGTTCCTAAGGGAGTCAGCAGCAACATCCTCAATAACTCTGAAAGGAGTAGGGAGACCATTTATCACACAATCCCATAAATCGAAATCTATGGACTTCAGATAAATGCTCATCCTAATCTTCTAGTAGTTATAGTTGGTTCCATCAAATAGGGAAGGCCTATTTGTGGAGTGTCCCTCATTGTGGAAGGTGTTAATACTAGGGTTAGTGGCCATGGATCACTCGAAGGGTGTAAATCCAAATCAAGAGAACGAAGCTCTGATACCAATTGTAGAACCCTAGAGGGGGTGAATAGGGAAATAAAAAAAAACTTGATCACAAGAAGCAATATATGACAAATAAAAAGAGAGAGTAGGAAGATCAAACACAAGATGTATCCTGGTATCCTCGCTTGAGGTAATCCAGTCCCGGAACTCTCCGGCTTAAATCCACTATTTAATAAAATAGTACACACGAGTTTAGATCCGAAGAACTCGCCAACTTCAACACGAGTTTGGATCCGAAGAGCTCGCCAACTTCAACACACGAGTTTTCTTACGAAGGCTCGCCAACCTCAAAGAAATGAGAAGAGAACTTGTTGATCTTCTAACACTTGAAGATCAAAAATTACAACTCTTAATAACTCTAGCACTTTGGGAGAGGATGACAATTAAAAGTTTGGTAGAGTATTAATGGTGGAGCTCTTGGTAGTTTGAAAAATTTATGGCAAGAGTTGGTGAAAGCTTCAAGAGAAAGAAGGCTTTCATTTATAGAGAAACAAGAGTATGTAGCATTTAATGCTCCTGGATACAGTCTGACCGGCATACCGTCGGTATGCACCGGCATACCGTCGGTATACCGGTCGAACAGTAACGATCATATTAGTATCCGTTGGGAGCATTTAATGCTGCCATTAATGCAGTCTATGCCATTCAAAAATCAAATATTCTTAACCCGGTATACCGTCGGTATGCCGCGGTATACCGTCGGTATACCGACGTTTATCACAGAACGTTTTTGAGGCAAACAAAACGGTATACCGTCGGTATGCCGGAGCATACTGTCGGTATGCCGAGGTTTGTCACAGAACGTTTTGTGGTCTACAAAACGGTATACCGCCGGTATGCCGACATTTCTCACAGAAGGTTTTGTGAACAATAAAACGGTATACCGTCGGTATGCCGGAGCATACCGCCGGTATGCCGATCTATAGGATATTTATTTTTGATTTAAGAAGTAGAAAGCTTTTAGTTTGTCATCCAACCTTAAGTGTATACAGAAAGACCTAGACCTTGTACAGACTCGAAATCATGCAGTGTAGGAAGCCGTCTATGCAAGGAGCGCCGGTCTTTACTTCAGTCTTCAAGGCTATGGATGGTAAACTTGAATTGACAGACTTAATGTAGTAGAGCTTCTGAAATGATATTAATCTGAAAACAGAGAAAACTAAACTACGAAGATGCTGTTAATATTATCAAAATAATAATGTGCCAACAATCACCTATTAAATGTTGGACAGATTCAATCTAAGATAAGAATAAAACAAGATGTGATGCTACCTATGTTGCAGGAGTCATCTTGTGATCATGCAGGCTCTAGTGAGGGGAGAAATGCTGATCCTGGATCTGGATATCCATCTTGCATTGCAAAATAGAGTGTTGTTTGAAAAAGCTACTCATGGAGAGAATTCTTAGTATGATTATTATAGGCCTAAGTCTCCTCTGTTTAATTTGAGCTCTGAACTTGGATCTATAATAATCTTGCGGCTGGTACTGTTTTGTTTGTTGTGGAACTTAGGGTGTGTTTGGTTGAGAGGGTTGGACAATGTAATGTAATCGGCATTACATTGTAAATCTAATTCGGATTTTGGTTGGACAAAAAAAATTTGGATGTTATGTAATGGTCATTACAAGCTTGATTACATTACATCAATTTCTTTTAAAACCAATTACATCATAAAACACATGTAATCACAATTACAACTTAAAACTTACAAAAAAGATCATTTTTTAACTTCAAATTTTTTACATTTTATGTTTTCTTAATGAAAAAATTATTTTTAGAATTTGTTTAACTCTTTTATGAATGTTAAGGTTGGCCAAAGTAGAAAATATAAATGTCAAGCATATATTTGTCAAAAATGACATAAATAACAATTATTGTTCCATTACATTACATGATAAACCAAACATTTAAATGCAATTGATATTACATTACATGGTTTAATTACATGTTCCAATCAAACATGATAATGTAATTGTAATTCTATTACATTACAAACTTCATTCCATTACGACAATGAACCAAAAGCAACCTTAGTATATAATTTAGCATGTAAATAACTGTAATTTTGTAGTAAATGGTATTTTGGTTGAGTGCTAAGCTCAGGTGATCCTGGCTGACTGCATATCCATTTGTCCAAAAAAATAAGATGTTCACACTATTCTTCACCAACAAGGGTTGCATCTGTTGTATGTGGAACCTGATTTCTTTGGCCCAAAGGGATCATAACAAATATTATTGATAAATAGTGAAGTTTGTGTGTTATTGTTTTAGGATGACCATATTGATGTGACAACAAATTTTTATAAATAAAAATTGAGCGAGCAAACCTTTTCAGCCTTAGCAGCAGCTTTTGCAGAGTGGCCATACAGCTTCTCTCTAACAGCAAGCTGCCCTCTCAATTTCTTGTCTTGTAGAACCTGAATCAATTCAAGAGTAACCAGCAAAACTAATCAATTTCACTCTGAAAACTAAATCAAGAATTCATAAACAAAAGAAACAGAAGCATACATTGAGGTTAGCACTGTCTCCGCGGAGATACTTCTTTGTTTTCAACTCCAATTCATCGGAAGCATCCTGTGCATTGACATCCAACAGAAAATTTACAAAAAGTTCACCTCCAAACTAGGTTGCAGAGAAAGAACAACACAATAAAGATATACAGCACATATTTTGGAGTGTCGGGCCATATCCATCACGGAGGGACACGGCACAGATTTCAGAGTGCCTGTGCTTCCTAGCCTCCAAAGAGTCAAGTTTTGATTTATAACAGCGATGCAAATATAACATATACTGACATGGTGAGATGGGACACTTGGCACATACTCTGGCATATCCTAACCTAATATATAGTGGACTGTCTGCATCGGACACGGCACTGGATTTTTGCAGTGTCCATGCTTCCTAGCCTCCTAAAAATCAAAATCTATTTGCAACTATCAGTGAGGAAATCGTAGTGGCAACTGATTAGTAGTATGTTTTGGAAATTAGAAGTGTCCCTGTCTTATCCGATGCATGTCCGGTGTGACACGGTCACGACTCACGGCACCGATTGTTGGAGTGTCAGTGCTTCCTTGCCTAAAATAAAAACATTATATAAACATTGTCTTGTAATTAGCAGTGAATTCGTAGGGTTTGGTAATTTCACCATCAAACTATGTAGCACGGACACGAATCGGACACGATACGGGAGTGAGACGGACACATGCCACCAGCTTTGCCCGATGCGTAGCCGACACGAAGCAATAGATTGACTTTGGGGGTGTCCGTGCTTCCTATACTCAAGACAGCTAATCCAGAAATTTTTGTAACTAGAGTTGAGAGATCGTGTGGGTACCTGGACAATATTAGGGTTTGGTGTTTTTGAGCCGGTTTGTTCTTCTTCGACCGCCATATGGTCAGAATAAGGAGAGGATAGCAAAACCTTAGATTCTTCGATATAGGAAACCAGAGGCGGAGTTTTCTTCTCCGGCGAGAGGAGGCGGCGGTGGCGGCCGGCGAGGAGAGTTTAGGGTTTTGAGAAAGTGACGGGAGAGGAGAGACAGGGAAGCCGCTTGATATGTACGGTTTTAGGGGACAAATTTTCTTTTGAGAAATTTTGAGTGGCACCCCACTTTATTTTACCATATTTAATGTGCACCCCACAAGTTTGTACAAGTGTAAGTTATCTCCCACTTTTGACCGATTCCGTCTTTCTTTATCGGTCAACTCCTTTGACCCATTTTTTTTTGACTAAAATGCCCTCTTCTCTACCCCGAGCCCCCTCTCCATGACATCCCCGCGACGCGCGTGCCTCCGCCGGCTGCCGCCCACGCCCCGGCCCACCCCCGCGCCCCCCTCCACCTCCCCGCGACCCCCCCCCCCCACGCTGCCCGCCGCGCCGCCGCCGCTACTGCTACGGCCGCCTGCCGTCGGCGCACCCCCCTCCCCGCCGCTGCCGCCGCCCCCCCCCTCTCTGCCTCTGCCGTTGTCGTGCCGCCGCCGGCGCCCCCCCCCCCTCCCCGCCGCTGCCGCCGCCCCCCCTCTCTGCCTCTGCCGTTGTCGTGCCGCCGCCGGCGCCCCCCCCCCCCCCCCGGCGCTGCTGCCGCCGGCGAAGGCGGGGGATCATAGGTTCGGAATTCCTTCTCCAAGTTCGGTTCTTTTGGCTGCTATTTGCTTTGTTTCGTATTTAATTGGTCAGTGCCTCGGAAAATTGGGATCTTTTTGATGCTAATTGCTGAAAGAATCGACGAGTTTGACAAAGTTGAAAAATTTATGAGTAGCAGCAAGAAATTTCTTTGATAAAGTTGGGATCTTTTTGATAATAACACTGAAGGTCTCTTGCATTTGTTGATAGATTCGTTGTATTGGCATTTTGGTGATGAATAAGAGGCGGGTTGGTTGAACAATTTGGGGAATTTATGGGTAACAGGAGGAATAGGGTTATATGTGACCTGGTATATAGGGCTGTCTAAGGAAAGAAGAAAGATGAAGGAGCAAGGACATTTTGGTCTAAGAAATTTTTTTTTGACGATTACCGTCCAAAATGGGAGGTAACTTATACTTGTACAAACTTGTGGGATGCACCTTAGATATGGTAAAATAAAGTGGGGTACCACTCAAAATTTCTCTTTTCTTTTTCTTTTTCTTTTTTGTTGGGGGGGAGTCTTGTACAACCTTTCCAAAAAGGCTCAACCCGGATTCGATCATAACCTGAGGGGTGTGGTGACACAGTTTTTTTTAAGACTATTTATAAGGGAACATTCCAACTCACTCAGGAATAGTCTGAATTGGGACTAGTCCAAGTTTGAGAAAAAATTACTCGTCTAATTTTTTACTCTTGGGGCTGCTCAAACCCAACACCCCCACCCCCAAAATCCATTTTTTTACATTCATTTCAAATTTTTACTCTCTTTTTTCAAAACCTCCAAAAATCTCTACTTCTTCCTCTCCAGCATTTTTATTCCCCATCTCCATCAAAATCCTAGTTTTCTTCTCATTCCTAATTTCAGAGATGGCATCGAAAGGCTTCTCACAAACAAGGTACAAATCCTAATACTTCCTTGCTACAAAAAATGTATGAAAATAAACCCTAAAATGTATATTTCATTCTTCCTCACAAACAATGCATGGAATAAACCCTATTACTCCTTCCTCACAAACAATGCATGGAAATAAACCCAAAAAGTATATTTCACTCCATTATCATGATGGAAATAAACCCTAAGATGGTAATTTCAATTGGCCAAGTCGACTTTAGGACTGCCACAATTTCTGACAATCGTAAATACTTCTAGGACTGCCACAAATTATGGCAGTCCTGAAATGGACTTGCTGTATAGCAAGTCCATTTTAGAACTGCCTAAATTTCTGGCATCCTATAAGTATCTAGGACTGTCAGAAATTGTGGCAGTCCTAAACTATAGGACTGCCAAAATTAGATTATTTGTTAATTAAATTTCAATCTTCGTTAATTAAGTTCCTAAAATTAAAATTCAATCTTTGTTAATTAACTTGAAATATTTTTTATTTATAGTTGCGACCCAAAGAAGAAGGATCTTGACGTCGATCATAATTTTTTATCGTTGGGTGATTATCTTGTAATTTAGAGTAGGTGGAAAAGTAAAGACTGACATGAATATCCACGCAATATGATTGTAATCATTTTGAAAAGAACACATGTAATATGCTAAATTGTGTATTAATTGCATCCAGGCAATATAATTGTAATCATTTGTCAATATTAGTTGTTTCTTTCCTTAAAGACATACTAGTATTGTCTTATGGTTATATTGTGTTCTTATCGACCTAAATAAAAATTTTGAGGTTATTTTGAAATGTTATTAAAGTCTAATTGTGTGATTGAATATATTGTGGTGTTGAAATGGACGAGTGTCATATTGCTTATTATATTGTGACTCATTTTACGAATCTATTGTGATTATTGAATCTATTGTGGTGTTGAAATGGATGAGTGTCATATTGCTTAAACTCTGTAACCACCACTTTTTCGAAACATGGATATTTTTGACTTTTTTTAATTATTATTATTAGTGTGATTTCACATTATATCTTGAGTGACAAATTAGTTTTCAAAACTAGAATTTATATTTTAATTAATTATCTAAATAATTAATAGTGCATATGTGCTATTGAATATGACTAATGGTTAGCCTTTGACTAGAATAGTGGTTAGTGATCCTAGAGGACCTAAACTAACTTATCATGACCATCCAACTAGATGATTAGGACTAGCCTAAATGACCTTAAGTTAGTCTCTGGCTAGATTAGAAGATTTAGTTAGAAAACTTGACTAAACACCTAATTAGGAAGGGAGGTCAATCCCTAACTTGTCATAACTAAAGGGAGGGGTATAGTGGACCTTTCCTAATTAACCAAATCCTAAATTTAACACCATATGGCAGCCCATCTTCCTATTAAAGCCCTACTTCATCTTCTTCCTCTTTCCATTTTCATTTCAAACCCTAATTTAGGAGCTTTTTTTTTCCAAATTGTTCCTACACCCAAATTTCTTCCAAATTGAGCCAAATTCGTTTCATTCTCTTCCCCTTGGAGAGGAGAAGCCTATATTGGCTAGATAAGAAGGGATTGGAAGGATTTGGAGCCTTGAAGCTTGGTGGAGATCTAGATCTAGGAATTTTACATTGGGAATCCATCTCCCTTTTGGTATGAGCTCTCTAAACCCTTCCATTTTATTTCATTAGTGTAACTACATTCATTTAAGACCTCATTTGCATTAGGGTACCATTAGAGAGGAGTTGAGGCTCTTCTCTTCCTATTTGAAGGTTTTTTCCATTTCATTTTGACACAAATTGGAGAAAATCGAATTTATGACCACCAAGTATTTGATACGAGTCTCCAAAGAAATTTTCGTGTCCTTTTTTACTCGAGATTGGGTGTATGTGTCTTAAATAGGATACGTGGTGTTGTGTCATGGTATCTCATGATATACATGGTTAGATTTGGGTATATACATGTGTTTCTTTTGTCCAAAACAACCCAAGTTCGTCATAATGTTCATCCACGTTTTTAGTAGCCATAGCAACTTAGAAATGTCATAACTCCTAACTCAAGACTCTGATTAATCTCCCTTCTTTTTAAAGAATCATATCGAAGTTAGTTTTCAAATATATATATTAATAGGCCAAATTCGTTCTAGAACTTTCTGTAAAACTGTTTGAGTGTTAGCTGTCCGAAAGACGAATGCGTTTCGATATTTTCACAATTTCGGGAGCTTTCGGACACGAAAATGCGATCCGTTTAAAGTTTCGAAAAGCTAATACGAAGGACTACGACATACTTTAATCCTAGAATTTAGTGAATAGGTCTAATAGGTGCAATATTGATTTTAAGTAGAAAACTAACTATACGACATAGGCATTTTGTGTATCCTATGAGCCTATGTAGTATGGATATCAAGTGAATGTAGGTATCATTGGTTGTCAAGAATATGTATGATATAGTATATATATATATATATATATATATATATATATATATATATATATATATATATATACCCGCACGCAGTGTAAGGGCACGAGACGTGGGTACGTCCAGCCTACGCCGCAGTGTCGGCGGTAGAACGCTGTCCTAGGTCCAACATCTAAACACAATCTAGAAAAATGCTCCAAATGGAGAATGATATATATATGGTACAACTCAATCACAATAACTAAGATAGAATGGAAGAAAGATAATCACAACAGAGAGTTATATTATAAATATAAATTCCGGTGTAAACCACATCATAACAAATCTTAATACAATCACAAAGTCTCATAACCAAATGATAATATCAGTCTAATCTAACTCATGGCAAATCCTCAACGACTACTGGATCCTGCTGAGGGTCCAGGTTACCTGTGTCAACTAGGCCTGCTTCATAGTAAGTGTCGCAGCAATCCTCATCATCTGTAATATTTTAACAGGTCCAGTCAGGACAGAAACGAATACATATCTCTCACACAGTTCATAACATGAAAGAAAATATAAAACAAGCTATAGAATAATATACATGAACTGCTGATAAAGAAATGAGACTGTAAAAGAGAGAACATGATATATGGAAATAGATATACAGGATATAATAATAGAACTGTATGTGATGTAGAGCACAATCTGGTTATGTAAACTGGCTTAGGTTATACATGACTTAAATCTAGTTTGGAGTTGCACATGAAAAGGGTGTAGATCACATAACCAAATAAATACTCCCCCTGCCCCAATCAGTACACAAGGATCTGTCCAGGTTATGTTATTGCACATGAAAGTAGTGCGTCACATGGATAACTAGTCCACATGCACACTGGGTTATACATGAAGGCTCACATGATCATGAGTGTACATGAATGTCACATGAGTATACATGAATAAGTACGAATACAATGAGTAGACGATGCACATGATAAAGTACATGAGCACAATATACCCGATGTATCCGATGGGATAACATCGCATGAAGAGATCTATATAGTACTAGTTCATGATATATCGTGACAGCAACAATTAAACTAGTCTATAACAAGTAAATATGTCCAAGCAGGAATGAAACGGTCAGAGAATGTACTCGCCTGAAAATCTGAGCTGCTGATGAGGATGTGTAACTGTACTGGAGTGATGTAAACCTATTTAAAACAACCACAAGTCACAAAAAGATCTAACATATCATAAGGAATGCCTACAATATAATTCTACATGATTCTAGGTCCTTCTAGGTCAAAGTCAACCCATGGTCAACTCTGGTCAAACCTGGTCAACTCTGGTCAAACCTGGTCAACTCAAGGTCAACTAGTTCGTTTACTAGTTTCTAGGTCATACACAAGTTTTCAGGTCATTCGGAGTTCGTTTGAGTCGATTTGGATCAAATTTGACCCAAAGTTGACTTTTGTCAACTTGGTCAACTTGTCGGCCAATTCGACCAAACTAGGCTCCTAACGACGATCCTAATCTGTCCCAACACTTCCTATAGTCATATCACAAGCAATTATTATATTACCTATATTTATATATTCATCACAAGTAATATATATATATATATATATATATATATATATATATATATATATATATATATATATATATATATATATATATATATATATATATTTGGAAAAGGGTAAATTTTATTCCAAAGCAAAGCAATAATCGTACAATATACAACCAAAGTGGGACTCCCACTCATCAAGTTTTCATAGCATTTACATCAAATTCGATGTTATGGAGAATGCCCACAGGGGGGTAACCAGTCCCTCAAATATCCGACGGTTTCGTTCCCGCCAGACATGCCAAACTGAGGCAGCCAGACGGACTCTGGCAGTCCGGAACCAGTCCTCCTCTCGACCTCTACTATCCCAGATCACCGAGATGATGTCCCCAATACCCTTTCCGGAGTCGCATCCTTCCAACACTCTACTCTGCTCCTTCCAGATCTGCCAAGTCAAGCCACACTCGAAGAAGATGTGTCTTATAGATTCTTGCTCCAGACTACGCACACACTTGGGATCTGGGACCGGCACTCCAAATGAACTCAAACGATCCCTAGTCAAAAGCTGACCCAGTAGCAGCTTGTAGAGACAAAGCTGCATCTTCCTGGCCAGATCTTTGCACCATACAAAATCATAGTCAGCACTCTGAGGGAAAGTGCACCGGATGAGGTTGTAGCAGCTCTGGAATTGGAACTCTCCAGTAGCCGGAGAAGCTCCTGACGGCTCCCAAATCCATCGATCTGCAGGTAAAGCCGGATCAATGGCAATAGAACTGATGATCCCACTCAACTCCTCAGTAAACCGATACGACTCCGGCCTCCACTCCCCGTCACGGATGATCCGACTACACGTCAGGCCCCGCCTGTCCTCCTGATGTGTCTGGGCCCCCTGATGTCCAATAGCGAGCGCCGATCTATCCAAGGATCCCGCCAGAGGTCCGTTCCAGACCCATCCTTCATGACCTTCCTGATAGCATATTTAAGAATCCCCCATGTGCCTCAAGATAGTCTTGAACGTGACGGAGTAATTGTTGTCTGTAGCACACGTCCAAAAGTTGCCCTGCTTCACGTATCTGCTATGAATCCAGTCAGCCCAGAGAGACCCCCCCATTGATGAACCTCCATGCCAGCTTAAGCGCGGAGGCCTTCCTAATCTCCAGCAACGGCCGAAGCCCCACACCTCCCTCCTTCCTGGGTCGACAGAGCTGCTCCCCGAAGATCGCATGCAAACCTCCTCGCCAAATAAAATATGCACAAATCCGACCCACTTTCCTAATAGTGGCAATAGGAAGGAGGATGGATTGCAGCCAGAAATGAGCTACAGCCGTAATCACCGATGTTGAAGGGCTGCTGGTTATGAGTCTCAAATCTGAGAAAACAGATTAGAATATGACTACAAGAGTATTCCATGTACAAAATACTACAATCAATAGCAAATATATATAAAATATATATATACATATAGGCATATTTATAGATATATGCATATACCATGTATATAAGCCAACGAGGGTCGATCTCGAACCTAGAATGAGTTCCCAGATCTGAGATCAAGGCCTCGACACCTTAGTTTAACATATATTCGAAATTAGGCATAATAGGAATTAATATATATATATATATATATATATATATATATATATATATATATATATATATATATATATATATATATATATATATATATATATATATATATTCGAAATTAGGCATAATAGGAATTAATATATATATATATATATATATATATATATATATATATATATATAAATATATAAATATATATATATATATATATATATATATATATATATATATATATATATATATATATATATATATATATATATATATATATATATAACACCATAAATGCATAAAAATGGCTAGAATATGAATCAAACCCAAGAGTCGATTCCCACAAGTCTCAAACAGCGTTCAAGGACCAAATACTCAGAAATTATCGTAATAAATCTCAGTAATCAAATTATCACAAAAATATCAAATTTAAATTTCAAGAAAAAACCTCATTTTCACAAAACGATCCAAAACTCAAAATACTCCAAATTAACCCACGAAACTTGGCAAATACGCCGGTCTCGACATGTGGGACGTGCTCGTGTATTCCCAGGGTTGAAACCGTGTCCGTATCGTGTCCAGCGAACGAGTATCGGGAAACCCGATACGCGCATGAACCGAATCGATGCGAACCCAATTTCTCGCTCGTTTTCGATCCAACTCTCGTGAAACTTCGCGTACACCTGGGCGTACACATCCCCGACCTACTGGCCAAGTTAGCGTGCGGCCATGTGTCATGTCTAACACGCACGCAGAGCGTGTCCCCGCGCGGGTGTGCACGCGTGCATAGCCCCGTACACAGTGTCATGCACGCGTGCCATCGAGTCTAGGGACTCGTGTGTCCCACCTCATGTCTCGTGTTCGTGTCCTAGGCTAGGGTAGGTATAGGGCTACACGCTGGACAGCCTGAATCGTGTCTACGTGTCGTGTCGTGTCCGCGTGAACGTCGTTTCAGCGGCGGCTGTCCCGCACACGCGCGCGTGTGGCCGATCAGTGCCGACGTGATTTCTCCTTCGTTTCTCGACGAAACTTCACAAAACTTAGGAAGCTTGATCTTAGTCACGACCCCCACCTACATGTCAATTTTCACGTGACCACGTGGCTTGTGCATCGAGGAATCACCCCCGAGCAGCAGGGCACGCGCACGGCCTGGCGTGCAGCGCATTCGTGTCCTGTTTGGACACGAACACGAGTCCGATTCGTGTCAAAACTTATGGGGTCGTGATCCTCGTGTATAGGGCTACCAGAATATATAAATAGATCCAACAAAAATCGGAATTAAAATTATTGCGATATTTCATCAAACACCTACAAATATTAACCGACACGTGTCCGATACGGACACCAAATGAATACGAAACTGGACAAAATTGATCCTACAGGTTAGAGGTACCTAGATGCACACTACCATGAAGAAAAACTAGGAAAAACAATACTAGAATAGGATTTACCTATTGAGAGTCAAGGATCTCAATGCAAAGGACTCCCCGAGCGCTCCAGCGATCGAGTACCCTCGAGCAAATGCCTCCACCACCTTGCTAGCAATGCTCCAGCAAGATATACTCCTTCATACGAGCACAACGGACTTCGTTTGGGGAGAAACGGACTCCAGATGCAAAAGTTAGGATTTTGGAGAGTGGAAAACTAGGGTTTTCCCTTGGAGGCTACAAACTTCAACACAAGAAGGGGGGCTGCCTATGGCCGGCCAGGTATAGGGGGTTAGGCTTAGGTTAGTACATGGGCCTAGGCTCCTTAAGCTACTAATAAAGCCCAAGTCCAAAAAGGCTTTAAAAAGGCTAACTAGAAATTGGCTAAAAATTCAATTAAATCATTCCAAAAAATAACTCATAAATTCTAAATTAAAAACTAAATGATAAAAATCTAATTCTAATATGGCATCAGGGTTCTAGTCATGGTTGGCTAAGTTAAACCCATTAAGACTACTCAGACAACAAACCAAACCACATATCATCACATGAATTCAATAAATTAATAAAATAATCTAAAATTACAAAATAACCAAAATACCCTTGAAATGAAAAGTGGGTGTGACAAGTCTACCCCCTTAAAATAATTTTGTCCTTGAAATTAAAGACAAAAACTGAATAGACAAGAAGGATAGAAAGTCATACCTCAAGACTGGAAAAGATAAGGGTTTTGTTCGCGCATCTCACCCTTCCTCTCCCAGGTAGACTCCCCTGGAGAGTGATGTCTCCATGATACGTGAACTAAGGATATCGTCTGGTTCCTCGGCACCTTCTTTCGTCGATCCAGAATCTCCACAGGCTGCTCTGGATAACTGAGAGTAGGGTCCACCACAATCTCGGAATGATCCAGTACATGGCTGGAATCTGCCATGTACTGTCTCAGCTGCGACACGTGAAATACGTTGTGGACTCCCTCTAATACAGGAGGCAAGTCCAGCCTGTATGACACGTCACCGACTCTTTCGCTGACAACGAAAGGTCCGATGAAACGCGGACTAAGCTTTCTACCTCCACCAAAGCGAATAGTACCACGCGTCGAAGATATCCTCAAGAACACCAGATCTCCAACCTAGCACAAACATGGTCTCATCTTAACTATAACAATCACATGATCAACAAAAATCATAAAACAAACAAGATTCTAATCCTAAGTCTAAGCTGTACCTCAAATTGTAAAGGTCTCCGGTGGCTGTCGGCCCAATGCCGTTGTCTGTCCTGTGCCACGCGAAGTCGATCTCTGATGAGCTTCACCTTCTCGGCTGCGTCAACAACCATCTTAGGTTCCAATAAAGCTCGCTCTCCAACGTCATTCCAAGACAAGGGTGTACGACATCTACGCCCGTATAGTGCCTCGAATGGTGATATCCCAATGCTGGCCTGAAAACTGTTGTTGTATATAAACTCCACCAAGTGCAGGTGATCTTTTCAGGATCCTCCAAAATCCAGAACACAAGTCCGCAGCATGTCCTCGAGGGTCTGAATAGTCCTCTCTGACTGTACGTCCGTCTGAGGGTGGTATGTAGTACTGAATTTGAGCTGAGTGCCCAAATTAGTCTGCAGACTCCGTCAGAAATAGGAAGTAAAGCGACTATCCCAATCCGAGACAATGCTTACCGGAACTTCGTGTATCCTGACAATCTGCCGCATATATATCTCCGCTAGCTTCTCAGTAGACGTGCCCACTTTAAATAGCAAAAAGTGGGCCGATTTGGTCAACCTGTCCACGATGATCCAAATCGCGTCTTTTCCTTCTGGTGTACGCGGCAATCCAGAAACAAAATATATCATGATGTGCTCCCACTTCCACTCTGGAATGGTCAATGGCTGCAACAGTCCTCCTGGCCTCTGCCTCTCTGCCTTAACCTGCTGACAGACTAAACACCTGGCTACGAAGCGTGCTACTTCCCGCTTCATTCCATACCACTATACATGCTCCTTCATATCTCTATACATCTTGTTGGCACCTGGATGCATAGAGTACTGAGAGCGATGAGCCTCCTGCATGACCTGCTCCCGAAGTTCTCCGCTAGGCACACACAGTCTGAAACCGTGCCTCAATGTGTCGTCCTCTGCAATGATAAACTCTTCATCCACCAATCCTACTCGAACCTCCTCTCGGATACACCGTAGAGTAACATCTCGAACTGAGCTGACTGAATCTGAAGGCCCCACATCTGCATCTGAACTCCTGGCACGATCACCTCGATCCCCAAGCTCTCTAAATCTGCTAATAGGTGACGATCCATCGTCAAACACATAGCTACCGGATACCTACTCAAGGCATCGGCAACCACGTTGGCCTTCCCTGGATGGTACTGCAATGAAATATTAAAGTCCTTTATCAACTCCAACCATCTGTGCTGCCTCATGTTGAGCTCTTTCTGTGTAAACACATACTTCAAGCTCTTGTGGTCTGTGAAGATCTCCATACGCTCTCCGTATAGATAGTGCTTCCACAACTTAAGAGCAAAGATAACTGCCGCCAACTCCAAATCATGGGTAGGGTAGTTCTTCTCATAGGGACGTAACTGCCTGGATGCATAGGCAATCACCTTCTCATACTGTTGCAAGACACAACCCAAACCCTTTCCTGAGGCGTCACTGTAGATAGTGAACCCGCCTGATCCTGATGGCAATGTCAAAATTGGGGCTGTCGTCAGTCGCTTCTTCAACTTATCAAAAGCAACCTGACACTCCTCTGACCAGATAAAATCTGCGTTCTTTCGGGTCAGCCTAGTCAATGGCTCTGCAATCTGGAAGAAATCCTGAACAAACCTCCTGTAGTATCCTGCCAATCCAAGAAAGCTCCTGATCTCTGCAACTGAACTCGGTGCTGTCCACGCCTCGACTGTTCTAATCTTCTTTGGGTCGACTGAGATTCCATCTCCAGTCATAACATGACCTAGGAAATCAACTCGATCCAAGAAGAACTCAGACTTCGAGAGCTTGCCGTAAAGCTGCTCCTTTCTGAGAGTATCCAGAACCACTCTCAAATGCTCTTCATGCTCCTCTGGGGTCTTCGAATACACCAAGATGTCATCGATGAACACCACCACGAACTTGTCCAAGTACTGGTAGAACACCTTGTTCATCAAGTTCATGAACACCGCCGGGGCGTTAGTTAACCCAAACGGTATCACCATGAACTTAAACTGGCCATACCATGTCCTGAAAGCTGTCTTCGAAATATCCTCCTTCTTCACCTTCACCTGATGATAACATGACCTCAGATCAATTTTGGAGAATACCTTCGCTCCGTTTAACTGATCGAACAGGTTATCGATCCTCGACAGCGGGGTACTTGTTCTTGATCGTGAGGTTGTTGAGTGCCCTGTAGTCGATACACATCCGTACCGATCCATCCTTCTTCGGTATAAAGAGTACTAGCGTACCCCACGGTGAAGAACTCGATCGGATGAAGCTCTTGTCCTGCAACTCATCCACCTACTTCTTCAACTCCACAAGTTCACTGTTGTTCACTCTATAGACATGCTGAGATATCGGCTCTGCGTCGGGTACCAAGTCTATAGAGAACTCCACATCCTTGTTCGGAGGTAACCCTGGCAACTCCTTCGAAAACACATCCATAAACTCAGCTATCAATGGATGTGGCACGCTCTGCTCCTTTGCTGAAACTTTGCAGAAAACTCCGCTGCTCTGCTCTGTCTCCCGCCTGGTGAACTCAAACTCTGGCTCTCCTGGCACTCTGAAAAGAACATTACCACCATGGTAATCTATACTGGCATGGTGCCTGCTCAACCAATCCATACCGAGTACAATATCGTAGTTCGATAATGGCATTACGAGCAGACTCATATCCAATTCTCGGCCTCCCAAAACTACTCTTCGATCCTTGTAAACAACATGGATGAGAATAATACCACCCTCAGTCGTGATCTTGCAAGTCTTAGGCAATGGTTCAGAAGAAAGCTGGTGTCTAATGGCAAATAATACAGACACAAAGCTATGGGAAGCACCCGAATCAAATAATACGAATGCGAAAAAAGAGTCGATAAGAACAGAACCTACTATAAGATCTCCTACTGGCTCAGACTCCCCAGCTGCTATGGCGAAAGCTCGCCCCTGCTGACCTCCTCTGACCTACTATTGGTGCTGAATGAACTTCTGCTGCTGGATCGGCAGTGGTCCTTTCTGCTGCACTACTGGGGCCTTGGCTCCTGCCCCCTGAGCTGCACGTCCCACAGCCATGGGACAATCCCTCAACTGATGCTCTGCTGTACCATAAAGTAGGCACTTGTCGAGCCTCTTCATGTACTCATTCCATACATGCCCCGGCTTCTTGCAGAAGGTGCAACTGATAGTCTGCTGCTGTCTCGGTGCCTGCTGAAACTGCTTCTGCTGATGTTGAAATGGCTTCTGCTGATGCTGCTGCTACTGATAATGAGGCCTCTTGGCTGGGCTCCCACTGCTACTGGCTCCATGTGAATCTCGACCTCTCTTCGTCTTCAGTTCCAGATCATCCTCTGCTGCCATAGCTCCCATCAAAATCTCCTCGAATGTAGCATTCCTGTTGTACTTGGTTAAGGACTTGACTTCTTTAACCAAGCCCTTCCTGAATCTCCTAGCCTTCACTGTCTCGCTAAGGCTCTCCACAAATCTGCCCAGGCGACAGAACTCTCCGGCGTACTCCTCTACTGTCTGGTTCCCCTGAACCAGGTTCTCGAACTGCGTCTACAATGCGCCAAGTGCTGTGTCAGGGAAGAACTTTTCCTTGAAAAGCTTCTTAAAAGCCTCCCAAGTTTGCCCCGTAGTACCAACCCTGGGGTCGGTATGGTACCAAGTGCGGGCAAGGTCCTGCATCTGACTTCCCGCAGCTTCCACCTGGAGTCTAGCCGGTATCTCCGCAAGACGGAAGATCTCCTCTATATGTTCGATCCAGTCGTCGGCGTATAGGATACCCTCGGTACCCTTGAAGTCTCGCGGCCGCATCTTCTGGAAGTTCTGAATACATGGAGTCCTCGGTGGGTATGGCTGGATCTGCCCTTATTATGGTTGGGCAGCCACCCTCTCTACTGCCATCATCGCTAACTGATGGGTATTGTCAATGCCCTGCCTGATGTCCTCTGCCTAGCGTCACTGCGTCTCCATCATCTGCTGCATGAAGGCGAAGAACTGTGCCACATCAACTGTCCCCTGGGGCGATAGTGGTAGCATCCCCTGAACTCCTGGGGTAGTCCTCGGAACCGGTGGAGGAGCACCCCCAAAAGTTGTAGACGGGCCCACCTGAGTTGGAACAAGAGGTACTGTAGTCCCTGGGTCCTGCTGAGTCGGGCGAAAAGTGGCAGACCTCTCAGCGGTATCCCTAAGACCAGAGCGCTGCGATCGTGTCTCCATCATCCTGAAGACAGATCAAATAAGGAATCAATTACTGAAAAAGAGGCAAAATCATCAAAGGAGGACAGTTGTTTTCGAAAGAAGACAATTAACAGCAAGAATTAGATAAGAGTTTTTCTAATATGATTGAGTACATTAAATTATATCCTATATCCTACTACAGGCTATAATGATACTCTAGTTTGAGTACCACTACGAAATCACACTAGTTGTGATTGTGACCTGCATGAGCCACCACTAAAAATATGTCACGACCCGCACCCAGTGTAAAGGCACGAGACGTAGGTACATCCAGCCTACGCCGCAGTATCGGTGGTAGAACGCTGTCCTAGGTCCAACATCTAAACACAATCTAGAAAAATGCTCCAAATGGAGAATGATATATATATGGTACAACTCAATCACAATAACTAAGATGGAATGGAAGAAAGATAATCACAATAGAGAGTTATAATATGAATATAAATCCCGGTGTAAACCATACCATAACAAATCTCAATACAATCATAAAGTCTCATAACCAAATGATAATATCAGTCTAATCTAACTCATGGCAAATCCTCAGCGACTACTGGATCCTGTTGAGGGTCCAGGTCACCTGTGTCAACTAGGCCTGCTCCATAGTAAGTGTCGCAGCAATCCTCATCATCTGTAATATTTCAACAGGTCCAGTCAGGACAGGAACGAATACATATCTCTCACACAGTTCATAACATGAAAAGAAATATGAAACAAGCTATAGAATAATATACATGAACTGCTGATAAAGAAATGAGACTGTAAAAGAGAGAACATGATATATAGAAATAGATATACATGATATAATAAGAGAACTGAACTAACTACGTGATGTAGAGCACAATCTGGTTATGTAAACTGGCTTAGGTTATACATGAATTAAATCTAGTTTGGAGTTGCACATGAAAAGGGTGTAGATCACATAACCAAATAAATACTCCTCCAGCCCCAATCAGTACACAAGGATCTATCCAGGTTATGTTATTGCACATAAAAGTAGTGCGTCACATGGATAGCTAGTCCACATGCACACTGGATTATACATGAAGCCTCACATGATTATGAGTGTACATGAATGTCACATGAGTATACATGGATAAGTACGAATACAATAAGTAGACGATGCACATGATAAAGTACATGAGCACAATATACCCGATGTATCCGAGGGGATAACATCGCATGAAGAGATCCATATAGTACTAATCCGTGATATATCGTGACAGCAACAAGTAAACTAGTCTATAACAAGTAAATATGTCCAAGCAAGAATGAAACTGTCAGAGAATGTACTTGCCTGACAATCTGAGCTGCTGCTGAGGATGTGTAACTGTACTGGAGTGATGTAAACCTATTTAAAACAACCACAAGTCACAACAAGGTCTAACATATCATAAGGAATGCCTACAATGCAATTCTACATGATTCTAGGTCCTTCTAGGTCAAAGTCAACCCTTGGTCAACTCTGGTCAAACCTGGTCAACTCTGGTCAAACCTAGTCAACTCAAGGTCAACTAGTCCGTTTACTAATTTCTAGGTCATACACAAATTTTTAGGTCATTCGGAGTTCGTTTGAGCCGATTTGGATCAAGTTTGACCCAAAGTTGACTTTTGTCAACTTGGTCAACTTGTCGGCCAATTCGACCAAACTATGCTCCTAATGACGATCCTAATCTATCCCAACACTTTCTATAGTCATATCACAAGCAATTATTATATTACCTATATTTATATATTCATCACAAGCAATATATGGATGCTGGTTATGAGTCTCAAATCTGAGAAAACAGATTAGAATATGACTACAAGAGTATTCCACGTACAAAATACTACATTCAATAACAAATATATATATATATATATATATATATATATATATATATATATATACTAGCATATGTGCACGTGTGTGTATATATATATATATATATATATATATATATATATATATATATATATATATATATATATATATATATATATATATATACACACGTGCACATATGCTAGTATATATATATAAAAAAAAAATATATATATATACTAGCATATGTGCACGTGTGTATATATATATATACAAAATATATATATATATATATATATATAGATATATATATATATATATATATATATATATATATATATATATATACTAGCATATATATATATATATATGCTAGTATATATATATATATATATATATATATATATATATATATATATATATACTAGCATATATATATATATGCAGTATATATATATATATATATATATATATATATATAGATATATATATATAGATATAGATATATATAGATATATATATATATATATATATATATATATATATATATATATATATATATATATATATATACTAGCATATATATATATATATGCTAGTATATATATATATATATATATATATATATATATATATATATATATATATATATATATATATATATATATATATACTAGCATATATATATATATATGCTAGTATATATATATATATATATATATATATATATATATATATATATATGCTAGCATATATATATATATATATGCTAGCATATATATATATATATATATATATATATATATATATATATATATATATATGCTAGCATATATATATATATATATATATATATATATATATATATATATATATTATACAAAACACAAAGGTTTTTGAATCCTAGGGCTGACTGTGCCAAGATAAAGAGTGGTTGGGATTTAATCTTGGTGAATCAACGGTTGTGGAATTTTATGGGGAAGAGCATTATTGGGAGTGAAATTTTATGGGGAAGAGCATTATTGGGAGTGGGGTTTTATGGGGAATCCAAAGATGGGGATTTAATATTTTGATGGTTGGGATTTAATATTTTGATGGGGGCCTCATAATGGTTGTGGATGAGCATTATTGAGAGTGGGGTTTTATGGGGAATCCAAGATTTTGAGGGGGAATACCTTAAACGAACCATGCCCTATGGGCACGGGTTATGACTAGTATATATATATACTAGCATATGTGCACGTGCCTTGCACGTATTTTAACATTTCTTAATTAGTTAGTTTAGGAAGACCAAGGGTAGTCTTCCTAATTACTAAGTTGTCCTTATTAAAATTAATGAACTATTTTTAATTAGTATAAGTATGTAAGGGTATTTTCGGAATTCAAAAGTTTCAGCATCTAAGTTTTCCTATTATATAGTATATATAGTAGAATATATATATATATATATATATATATATATATATATATATATATATATATATATATATATATATATATATATATATATATATATATATATATATATATATATATATGCACGTGCCTTGCACGTATTTTAACATTTTTTAATTAGTTTAGAAAGACTCTTTAGGAAGACCAAAGGGTAGTCTTCCTAATTACTAAGTTGTCCTTATTAAAATTAATGAACTATTTTTAATTAGTATAAATATGTATGGGTATTTTGGGAATTCAAAAGTTTCACCATCTAAGTTTTCCTATTATATAGTAGAATATATGTATATATATATATATATATATATATATATATATATATATATATATATATATATATATATATATATATATATATATATATATATATATATATATATATATATATATATACACAATCAATAGGTAAAACACCATAAATGCATAAAAATGGCTAGAAAATATGAATCAAACCCAAGAGTCGATTCCCACAAGTCACAAACAGCGTTCAAGGACCAAATACTCAGAAATTATCGTAATAAATTGCAGTAATCAAATTATCACAAAAATATCAAATTTAAATTTCAAGGAAAACCCTCATTTTCACAAAATGACCCAAAACTCAAAATACTCCAAATTAACCCACGAAACTTGGCAAATACGTCGGTCTCGACATGTGGGACGTGCTCAGGTATTCCTCGGGTCGAAACCGTGTCCGTATCGTGTCCAGCGAACGAGTATCGGGAAACCCGATACACGCGTGAGCCGAATCGATGCGAATCCGATTTCTCGCTCGTTTCCGATCCAACTCTCGTGAAACTTCGTATACACCTGGGTGTACACATCCCCAACCTGCTGGCCAAGTTAGTGTGCGGCCATGTGTCGTGTCTGACATGCATGCAGAGCGTGTCCACGCGCGGGTGTTTGCGCGTGCACAGCCCCGTGCACAGCATCGTGCACGCGTGCCATCGAGTCTAGGGACTCGTGTGTCCCACCTCGTGTCTCGTGTTAGTGTCCTAGGCTAGGGTAGGTATAGGGCTACATGTTGGACACCCTGAATCATGTCCACGTGTCGTGTCGTGTCCGTACGAACGTCGTTTCAGCGGCGGCTGTCCCGCGCACGCGCGTGTGGCCGATCAGTGCCGACGTGATTTCTTTCTCGTTTCTCGACGAAACTTCACAAAACTTTGGAAGCGTGATCTCAGTCACGGCCTCCAACTACACGTCAATTTTCACGCGACCACGTGGCTTGTGCGTCGAGAAATCACCCCCCGAGCAGCAGGACACGCGTGCGGCCTGGCGTGCAGCACGTCCGTGTCCTGTTTGGACACGAACACGAGTCCGATTCGTGTCGAAACTTATGGGGTCATGATCCTCGTGTATAGGGCTACCAGAATATATAAATAGATCCAGCAAAAATTAGAATTAAAATCATTACGACATTTCCTCAAACACCTACAAATATTAACCGATACGTGTCTGATACGGACACCAAATGAATACGAAACTGGACGAAATTGATCCTACAGGTCAGGGGTACCTAGATGCATACTACCATGAAGAAAAACCAGGAAAAACAATACTAGAATAGGATTTACCTATTGAGAGTCAAGGATCTCAATGCAAAGGACTCCCCAAGCGCTCCAACGATCGAGTACCCTCGAGCAAACGCCTCCATGTCACTTCTCGTTCCCAGAATACGTATTCTAAATACATGTACTGCTAGAATGTATTTATTTAATATTTATCATGCATTATTCTGTATTTAAATCCCTTTAATTTCATGTTAAGTAATTTTCTGCAATTTTTTCTGCATTTTACTTTCTGCTTTTATACTCTGTTTTAGCTTTACTTTGGGTTCGGCTTGGATTGGTCTTAATTATGTTGGTTCATCATGAACCGAAATAAACCCCCACCTACTACCACCCCTTCATTTAAAACCCATCCCCTTTCTCTCTCTTCATTTACTTCACCATTACTCTTCTTACTCTTCTTCTTCTTCCTCATAACTCTTCCCACCTACCAGCCGCCTAGGCAAGTGCCACCTTACTTCTTAATGGATCTCCATTTTTGTTGTTTTATTGTCTTCCTCTCAAGATTCTTAGATACTTTAGTACTTAGCATTTTCAAATTCTATGGCTCATTTCATATAGACCTAAGTTTAATACATTTTCGGATTTCTTGGGTTTTGATCTAGTAACTTTGTTATTTTTTGAGTTTTGATGGTTCCATGTTGTAGAGAATTTTGCTCTACCCCATTTTGACCTATGGAAGTTTAGATTTGGGCTTGGAATGAAGGATTTATGGAGCTTGGAAGTAAGGTCTTCATGGTTGTTCTTCTCGAAACAGTAGAGAAGAAGACAGTACTTGACCGCGTGAGTTTTCATGCGGCAAGTCGTTCTTAAGCCGTATGAAGTATCTGGCCGTATGGGCTTAGTTGGCCGCATGGGCTAGTCAGCCGCATGAGCTGGGTCGGCCGCTTGCCGCTTAAAGATCAGCCCCCAGCCGCAGGAAATTTTCTGGCCGTATGAGACTTACCTAGCCGCATGAGGCCTAACCTATTCAGCCGTATGGCGCTGATCATTCTCGGCCGCATGACGCTGCATGACTTCTCAGCCGCATATAGGATTGCACCTATTCAAGCGCATGGAAACCAGCCCCTTTAACCGCATGAGCTTCATGACTTATCTAGCCACATAGGCACATATTACCCGTAGCCGCATGAGAACCCCCCTTAGTTTCTAGCCGCATAAGGCTTTGCTAATTTGGCCGCATAGGACTACTCTGTTCCGGTCGCATGGAATCACCCTTGTCCAGCCGCATGAAATCCAAGTCTCACGAGCCGCATGAACTCTGACCCTAATGCCTTTTTGGCTGATTCTTGTTCCAAATTGACATTGATTGACATTTATTAACATTGATTGATTGGCTTGGCACTTATTAACACTAATTATTGTCTTGACATTAATCAACATGGATTATTATCTTGATTTAGTAAATTGATCATGCGTTCCTAGTTGGAACTAAGAGGCTGGCTAGTCATCTTATTGAACCGAATGAATGCGACACATTCATATTATGAACTATTGTAATCGACTGGCTGATCCCAAATATTGGCATACATGCAGGCTTTAACTTATTTATCTTTCTATAAAGACATCATGTGTACTTTATGGTCAAAGCATGATTATTCCGTGGTTGGTTTTGATTGTTGCATTACGCTATGTAAAACCTACAACCTAACCGCACGGGTATCGTTGTAGAAGTGCATATCGTACCCCGTACGAAAGTACTCATTTGAATGACCATGATCCACGGCATGGGACTTCGCTTAACATAGAGGCTATTAAGTTAAATAAAATGATGAATGCATGGAGAGAACGGATTCCCGAGTTCTTACATGGCAGCCCTCTTCGGGACTAGTAAGTGCCCGACAGGCCGGCTGGTTCCCACAGATACTGTAAATCTGCCACACGGATAGGGAGCGGTATCTGCTTATATTATTTATTATACATGGTATACTAACGACGGGCGTCCCGTTGGAACTCGTCTAAATACATGATTGGCGTAATTGATTGATTGGATAGACTAGCCTTGCTTGCACATAGTAAGAACTGAGGAATCCCTATTGCATAATTCCAAGATAACTTGGGACTTACAATAGCAAGCCGTAGTAGTTGAATGGTCATTTAAATTAATTTGTTTGTGCACGGTACCTACTCTGTCAACTAACTAAGATGATCAGAATGTCAGGATATGACGGGTCAACTTCTGTCCTTGTTTGGTTGGGAGGTTAGTCCGAAGTGTTGTGATGTGATGTAAATCCTAGCAGCTAGCAGAGATCTATTTATCATACTTTCTTATTACTGGTTCTAACTTCTCATATCGTGCTTCCTTGCGGTACTTGCTATTAGAGGTCTAACCTCTCTGGTTTTGCATGGCCAGATTTAGAGCCGGTTCCCGAGGATCCAGCTTACTCCTACCTCCAAGATGGTCAATACTAGAGGGATGATCGCAGGAGGACTCGAGTGGGTTTTTTACTTTCCCGCTCGTTTTGTTACTTACTTTATACCTTGCCGTTTGGCGCCGGTATGTTAGTCGGATTATCTTGTACTTACTTTTGCATAATTGTAACTAAAGTCAGGCTGCAGCTGATAAACAATTGTGTATACTTTGCTACATCCTCTGGCTATATTTTGTAAAGCCAGATATCAAGAACATTTTGACTGAGCGTTTGGGACACCTTACTGATTTATCTTACATGTTCTCTATTTCTGTTTCTTGTTTGAATGATTGAGACAATAGATGTGAAGTGACCATAGGGAGACTTTTATGTAGTATGCACCCCCTCGTCTTGTTAGACAGCATTGATCGTATTATACGGCATTCATCTACCCGTAATACGTACCTGGCTGAGTCATTCTCCCGCTCTCCAGTATTCTGGTTCTGGGGCGTGACAAGGTTTTAGTGGTGGCCCATGCTGGGGTGTTTTGATTTATAGGATGTCTCAATCACACATATTTTCCCCTTGATATCATGATTCGTTGTTCTCGACTCTAGCTTGACATTCTGGTATCCTTTGACTTCATTGATCTTTCATGTCCGGTCATTTGATTGCTCTCTTGTCCCTTTCCTTAGGGGCACTTCGTCTGTATCTGTCAGAACTGGACATCAACAACAAGGGCAACATGGGCAACCTGACCATGTTGATCAGCAACAAGGACCTGTACTTCCTCAAGAGACTATCCAAGAAGAAGTGATAGTGGAACCAGCAGCTGGATCGCAGTATCCGGAGGTTCCAACGCCACCAATAGTTCCACCAACCCCTGTGGAAGTGGACACACCAGCCCTTCTGGAGATCATGAGAGGGATGATGGCTACTCAGCAACACCAGATGTTAGCCTAGCAGCGCATGCACACTCAGTTGCAAGAGCAGAACGTACTACTCAACCAAAGATTACAGACGGCTTTGGAAAGAGGGGCAAGGACAGATTCAGGAGCATCAACCAGGTTTTGCAAGTACAACCCCCGCCGTTTCGAGGGCACGGAGAATGCCATCTCAACAGATGCATGGCTTAAGGATATTGAGGCTATTCTGACGGCAGCTAAGGTACCGACAGAAGAACGTGTGGATCAAGTGAAGTTATTACTTCAAGATCTCGTACGTGATTGGTGGGAATCAGAGGAAGTAGGCATCAGACATCTTGTTGCTTGGGACAAATTTACTGCAAGGTTCAAGACGAAGTACTATGGAGTTGTGGCGCAGTTTGAGCTGCAACAGAAGTTTATCAACCTCAAGCAGGACGGCAAGACGGTAGATGCTTATGTAGCGGAGTTCTGCAGATTGAGTAGGTTCGCTCCAAAGATGGTAGAAACAGAGAGCCAGAGGGCTATGAGGTTTCAATAAGGGTTTCATCTTGAGCTCTTGCAATTGATAGAGGGGCACAATTATCAGACTTTTGACGAAGTATTGACGGCAACCCGAAGGCATGAGATCACCGCCCAGAGAATCACGGCAAGGACTGGAGGTCAGAAGAGATCCCACAGTCAGATTGAAGGAGGAGAGGGAGCAGCGCCCCGAACAATGGCACCGTCCCTTGGCATTCGCATTCACGATGTGGCAATGCGAGGGCCAGCACCACCACCAAGGTAGCAGCAACAACAACAGAGGAAGAACCAGCAACCCCCGGCGGGCTGCACTTATTGTGGGAAGGTAGGGCACACTAGAGATGTGTGTCGAACATTGAACGGGCAGTGTTTGATATGTGGAAGCCCAGATCATCGGGTTACCACCTGTCCCATGAATTCGAGGTCAGGAGGACCAGTGCAATAATTTCCTGCTCTGCCAGCACCAGGGGCAGGACAGTATCGAGGACCAGCAGTAGCAGTGAGATCATTGGCACATCGCCCGTTCATGACATAGGCTCAGATGTTTCGGCAGCAGGGACCGCCGATGCAGCAAAACCAACATAGACCACCCCAGCATCATCAAGGCAGGGGCCAGCAGCAGCACCAGGCTAGGCCGCAACATGGGAACCAACAAGGAGGTCGAGGGCAGGCATTCACTATGCCCTTGGAGGAGGCATTAGCATCGGGAGATGTTGTGGCAGGTAACATTCTCGTCGCCTCATATCCCGCAGTAGCATTGTTTGATTCGGGAGCATCACACTCATTTATATCTGCACAATTTGCGACACGACTAGGAATGGAGTTTGAGGCATTGCCAGGGAGGTTGAATATACTTACTGGTAATGGACTCCTAGGAGTTAGTAGAGTTATTCTTGCATGTAGTGTTGTAGTTTGTGGGCATTCCTTACCCGCCCGGTTGATAGAATTTTCTGTTAGAAATTTCGACGTTATCTTAGGCATGGACTGGCTGAGAGACAGTCATGCGACAATAGATTATCGTAGAGGGAGTGTATCTTTTGATATTCTAGGCATGAAGCGGTTCACTTTAGTCAGATCAGCGACAACTCAACAAGAGCAGGGAATAGTGACGGCAATGGAAGAAGTTCAAGTTCCGAAGGTAGTTGAAGAGTTTCTGGACATATTTCCTGAAGAACTTCCAGGTCTACCATCGGTTAGGGATATTGAGTTCAGTATAGAATTGGTACCTAGAACTAAACCGATATCAGATCGAGTTTACAGAATGGCGGATTCAGAACAGGCCAAGGTATATCAGCACATAGAGGAACTGAAGGAGAAGAAGTTCATCCAAGCTAGCATATCACCATGGGCATCACCAGTGGTACTTGTGGGAAAGAAGGATGGGTCATCCAGATTGTTCATTGATTACAGGAAGCTTAACGCGGCGACAGTAAAGAACAAGTACCCACTACCCAGGATCGACGACTTGTTTGACCAGTTGAGCAAAGCTAGAGTTTTCTCCAAGATAGATCTTCGTTCAGGGTATCATCAAGTGAGGGTTCAGAAGGAGGATATTCCTAAGACAACATTCAGGTCGAAGTATGGGCATTATGAATTCTTGGTAATGCCGTTTGGTTTGACCAATACTCCAACAATATTTATGGATTTGATGAATCGTATCTTTATGCCGTACTTAGATCAGTTTGTCATTGTGTTTCTTGACGACATTCTCGTATACTCTGCCAGTGAGGAGGAACATGAGGACCACCTCTAAAAAGTGTTACAGGTTCTGAGAGAGAACCAGTTGTATGCCAAGCTCAGTAAGTGTGAGTTCTGGATGGACCATATTTCATTTTTAGGTCACATCATATCAGGAGCTGGAGTAGCAGTAGATCCCAAGAAGGTAAAAGCAGTAGAGAGTTGGCCAGTACCCAAGACCTTAGCTGATGTGCAAAGTTTCTTAGGATTGGCAGGATATTACAGAAGGTTTGTATCAGACTTTGCAAGGCTTTCAGCACCCATGACCCGCTTGACACGGAAGGATGTACCATTCGTCTGGTCGGCAGAATGCCAGGCATCATTTGAGAATCTGAAGCAGAAGTTGATATCAGCACCTATTCTTATATTGCCAGTTGGACCCGAAGGTTTTACAGTATATTGTGATGCGTCAGTAAAAGGACTTGGGTGCGTCCTAATACAACATGGGAAGGTGATAGCATATGCATCTAGGCAACTTCGAGACCACGAGAAGTATTACCCAACTCATGATTTGGAGTTGGCAACAGTAGTATTTGCTTTGAAGCTATGGAGGCATTACTTATATGGTGACCGGGTGGACATGTACACAGACCATAAAAGTCTGAAGTACATCTTTTGTGAAACCCGTAAAATCTGTTTTCATTATTTTTAAATTATTATAGAATTTTTCGGTGGAATATTAGATGATAATTAGTTAAACTAGGTTATTAGTATTATTGTTTGTATTATTATTAGTATTCTTATTTTTATTATTATTAGTATTTTTATTATTATTATTATTATTATTATTTATTAATATTATTATTTATTAATTGTATTATTATATTAGTCGGTGAAGAAAATTTCTATTTTGAAAAATTAAAATATGTTTGTTTTGGCCTGACCCGTCTCGATCCGTTTTCGAAACCGAACCCGATCTCGGTTTTCACCAGCAAAACTTTAAGTTTTAGTTTTTATTTATATATTTATATTATTACTTTTTGTAAAGGGAAGAATTCTTTTCCTTTCCCTTTATCAAAGCTCATAAACTCTCTTACTTATTGTGTTGGACCCATTCCTCTTTCCTCCGCAAGTAATGGCCGGAGCCCCCTCCCCTCCCCGCGGGAAACCGACCGGCCGCCCACCGGCGACCCTTGGTCTCCGGTAACCCCCTTCACCCCTCATCTTCCATAACTCCCAACTTCACTCCCCAATACAAACCTCACCACTTCCTCTCCCTCTTCATCCCTCTCATTCACCACCCCTCTTTCCCCAAACGTGCCCTAACCCCAATTTCTGGCGACCTCGAGCTTGGCGCTCCATCGATCACCCGGCGACCGCCCCAGTGCCGCCGGCGACCCCGCCACAATGTTCTCCGCCGGTCGTCCCTTCCGTGGCTTCCCCGCCGACCCAGGCGCCCGACCCCGAGCCACCCGATCCAGCCCCTCCCGAGCTCGCGCCGAGCTCTCCCGAGGCCGACTGCCTCCGTGGCCGTTCTCCGCCGCCATCCCCGCCGGATCTGCGCACCCCGCGCCTCCGGCGAGTGTTCCCGAGGCCGCCCGCCACCCTCCGTGGCTAACTCCTTCCCGCGCAGCAGCCCCGAGCCCTCCGGCGAGATTATCCCGCGGCCATCCCGAGGCCGCCGCCCCGTCCGCCGTCCGCCGACGCCCCCGCGCCCCGGCGTGCTCCGCGCCAGCGCCACCCCCTGTGGCCAGCAGCTCCCCGTCGCGTCAGCGTGCCCCGCTGTCGTCGTTGCTGTCCGGAAACCCTCCCTGTGGATTTCCAGCACCCTTTTCCGTGGTTCTTTGCCGTTCCCGTGGATTTCCCACTGTCCGTGGACTTTTCCGCGGTTCAGAACTTCTACCTGCTGCCGACTTAGTTCGGATTCCTTCCCCGAGATTATCCTGCGGCTCCCTGACCAACGGATCTTGGTAATTTCTGTTAATCAGAGTAGTTCGTCCCTCCCGTGAGTCGATGATGATAGATCGGTCCCCCGGTTCCCTCTCGAGAATCCGGATAGCTGCGTTATAATTTTCGTTTAGCTGCGTTAGTTTAATTTTCCTGTGTTTTTACTTGCTGGGTTGGTGTGAATTGGTTGATATTGGATTCCCGGACTTTTCGGGAATTATTTCTGTGGTGTTGGAATTTTGGTGGATATTTCTGTGGACCATTTTGGTTGGAAATGGGTTTTCCCTGGTTTGGGACATTTTGCAGGTGTTTGTTGGCGCGCTTTCCAGTTTTGGGTTTGTCCCGGAATAGAGGAAGTGCTGCTCAATTTTTACAAAATTATATTTTTAATTGATTTCAAAACTGGCTTTCGAAAATGATTTTCTAAACCGATTTTCGGGCGACGACCGTACCGGTCTGTGGGCCCCGGCGAAATGCAAACGCACCGGTCCGACCGGACGTTGAGGCATAAACCGAATTTTGAGGAAAAGGACCGAGTCTGAGACTCCTAGTTTTCTTTTATTTATTATTTTATTTTTAGGCTAAATATTATAGTCATTTAAATTCTGCATTTTATTTAATAATTCAGTCATTTTCTTATTTAATGTAAAAGAAAGATGTATCGGGCATAAGCCCACCCTAGGACCAGTAGCTGTACCCATGTATTTGTGTAGCGTAGTTATTTTCTTTTCTTTTTCTGGTGGATGTGATTTGGGTGGATTTTGGATTGATTTCATATTCGTAGTTAGGACGTAATTTACGGCTTAAATACGAGTTTAGCTAAAATAAATAAAATATTATTAATTCACTGTTTGTCACTAAAAGAAAACTGTATTTTATATACATATTATGAAAACACAAAGTTTTCCAAACTGTAATTGATTCTTGCGATTTTCCAAATTGTAATCGATTCTCGTGATTTTCCAAATAATTCAATTAACCGGCTTAATCAACGCACGTAGTTGCGACGTAATCGTTAGCTGTAAATTAATACAACTTAAAACCTGACTAGGACTTACTACTAGAGATTGCAACTAGCATACTTAGTCTGGTTATTCAGGAATCTAAGTCGAGTTCTCAATTGTAGGAACTCGAAGTTACAACTGACGTTCCTCCTCGGTACCGACTCGTTCTTCCAGTCAATCTAATACAAGGCAAGTGCAGTTATGTCTATTTGGTAATTTATCTAGTAATTGTTTTATTGCAATTTTAAACCACATTGCTACACGGAACTCTCTCCTAGAGTTTGAATATTGACTCATTGATTGAATCTGATTGACTCGGGATATTGGGGGAGTAGTGTAGCGTCTATGACCAATACCCCTATATTGCATCATTGATTGTGCGAGCTGATTCCTCATATACACGGGGATAGGCCGGACCGTATCATTAGGATATAATTGAATCATCCCAAGCCGGTCATAGTTCGTTACCTACTCAAATCACACTGTTTTCAATTGTAGAATTGTGAAAAATATTGTTAAAGTATTTCAAATTGTTTAACATTGCAAATTTCAAATTATTATTTGAATTATTGGATATTCGTAATTGTACTTTGCTCCCTCCTGACTGGAGACCCAACATTTTAGGTACCGCTGATGATGCTTTGTTCTACGGTATTTTTCCTGAGATTCCAACTAGAGGACGATGATCTCGAGACTGATGAGCTAGATGCCTAGATTTTTCTTTTTCTTTTATAATTCATGATGTTTGTGGAAAATAATGTATTACAGATGTATCTTTCATTTTATTGTAAAAAGTTTTTTTTTATAAATTATTCGAATTATTAAAGTTGTGACAATTAGACTGTGTTGTTTATTTACCTGCATGTGTGATACAGCTTACTGCCGCCGTCTCAACAACGGTGCAGGCTGGGCATGATCCGATTCGACCCAATTATTTGGGATCGGGTCGTGACATGTTTTTAGTGGTGGCCCATGCAGGTCAGAACAACAACTTAGGAAAACATACCTAGAAACAATTAGAACACTAGAACATCAATTTGTCACAACTTTAGGACCGAAATATATTATAAATAAATATTTTTGTTTGATTATAGACTGGTAGGATACCTTGCTTATGTATGCATCCTAAACCTTCCAGAGAATGACCATTGACCAAATCCTACTGGCGATGAGGTGTCATCTCCAGATCATACCCCATCTCCTCAACCAAGCCCAGGGTCCTTTCCCTTGCGGCTGATTGACCGTCCCCATAATGCATCCAGTGAAGTTTTTCCTACACTGGCAATTCCTACCTCATCTCAAACTGAATTGCATTTCCTTGGTGGAGTATTCATTTTTGTTGCTCCACTAGTACCAGCAATCATCTTCCAAATGGTTGTCCTATTTCAAGAAATCCTGGAGTTCCAGAAAGCTCAAGATGAAGCCCAGCAGGAACAGATGAATATCACGAGAGAAGACATAAAGAACGTCATGATGTAGCCTTAGTTATCCCCAACCAAGTTAGAGCAGAACTTTTGCCCTAGGAAGGATACCCCTGAATCTAGAAGATATTTGGGTCCCATCAAGTACTCTACTTTTCGGCAGTCTTGCCGTAAGAAGCTATGGGCTTGTAACTATTGCAAGAGGCCTGGTCATCAGGCCGTTAGTTGCCGCAAGAGTTTGGGACAATGTTTGGCATATGGATCTACTAAACATCGGGTAAAGGACTGCCCCTTATCTTTCCATCAAACCAGAGCTCATATCCCAGCAACACCTGTTAGGCCACAACCTAGGGACTCTCTTCCTATCCAGCAGACCTTGCCTCCTACAATAAGGCATGATTCAGACTCGAAGATCATAGAAGATGAAGGACCAGATCAATGAACTGAAGGCTCTAGGATTTATTCAGGGTGGAACTTCACCTTAGGGAACACCTATCTTGTTTGTGCCCAGGAAGGATGGAACAACGGATGTGCATTGATTACAAGACACTAAAGAACAAGTGCTCTCTGTCCGGATCGAGGATCTGTTTAATCTGTTTGTGTGGAGTTAGGGTGTTTCGAAGTTTGATTTAAGATCTGACTACCACCAAATCAGAGTCAGGAAGGAGGACATTTCCAAGACAGCGTTCAAATACCAAGTAAGGATAGTTTTCTGTGGTCAGGACGTTAGACTGACAAATGCTTCTGCTGTGTTCATGAATCTCATGAACAGAGATTTCCATGAGTATTTGAATCAGTTTATCTTCTCCATGGATAACATTCTGATATATTTGAAGACTGAAGAAGAGCATAAGGAACACCTGAGGAAGTTTTGGAAACTTTGAGGAAAAAGAAGTTTTATGGTAAGTTATCTGAACGTGGATTTTTCTTTGACAAGGTGGACTATTGGCCATGTTGTCAAGAGAAGAAATTTCGATGGAAGATAGCTGCTGTTGAAGAGTGGTAAACCCCAAGTTCAATTCAGAAGTTTCTTGAACTTGGCTGGCTACTACCAGAAGTTGTGAAGGATTTCGCCACGATTGTTGAACCAATGACAAAGCTCACTCGGAAGAATAAAGACGGAAGTTTTGCCAAGCATCAATTGAGGAGCTGAAGAAGAGACTTACCACTGCACAAATCCTTGCGCTACCCGCAGGTACCGGCGGTTTCTTAATCTACAGTGATGCCTCTGGAAAAGGATTGGGTTGCGTTCTTCAACAACATGGGAAAGTAATTGCTTACACATCTAGGCAACTACGGACTCATGATAAGAACTATCCCACATACGACTTGGAGCTTATGAAGCTGTGGAAGCACTACCTCTATGGAAAGAGAGTGGAAATATATACGGACTATAAAGGTCTAAAGTATATATTTTGCTCAGAAGGAGCAGAGCATGAGACAAAGAAGATGACTGAAGCTGATGAAGGATTTTTGACATCGACCTGCAGGTAAGGTAAATGTGGTAGCTGATGCACTTAGTTGATACCGATGGCGAAGTTCTTAACCAAGGAGCGGCACCTGCTAGAGGACGTCGAGAAGCTTGGACTGGAGATTATTCTGCCTGGAGATAGAAGGATGGAACTAGATGCTGATTCATTGTTGATGAAGTTGCAAGTGAGCTCGAGTCTAAAGGACAAAATCAAGGAGACACAGTTTCAAGACGAGATACTTTGCAAACTTAGAAATCAAGTATGGGCAGGAACACTTGAGGGATTTTCAATCGCCAGCGATGGAGCATTGAAGAATGGTATGAAGTTTTACGTACCAACTGGCGAGCTGAGGAATGAGCTGATACAAGAAGCACACCAGTCGCATTATTCCATACATCCTGGAGCTAACAAGATGTATCGGGATATGCGTTTGGTGGTATGGAATGAAGAATGATGTGTCCAGGACTGCCTTGATCCCAAGGAGGGAATGACACCATTTGGATTATATTGGATCGACTGATGAAGTCAGCTCACTTTTCAAGGATGATTTATCCACTGAGAAGTTGGCAGCACTATATGTGCGGCACATCTACCGAATTTATGAAATACAGACCGACGGACAATCAGAGAAGACAATCCAGACGCTTGAAGATATGTTGAGATCTTGCGTCTTGGAATTTGAAGGGTCTTGGGAAGACCATTTGCACTTGGTAGGGTTCTCTTACAACAACAGCTACCAAGCTAGCATCGGTATTGACACCATTTGAAGTTCTGTACGGACGTCGTTGTAGTACTACATTTGCATGGGACGACGTAGGAGAAAGAGTATTGTTGGGACCAGAAATGGTTACCGATGCAGCAGAGAAGATGGAAGAGATCAGAGACAAGTTCAGAATTGCTCAAGATCGACAGAAGCATTGGGTTGATAGCAGTCGTCGACCAGCGGAGTTTGAAGGAAGAGATAGCATCTTTGTGAAGATTTCTCCTACCCGAGGAACTATCAGATTTGGCAGAGCAGAAAAATGGAGCCCCAGACGCTACATCCCGGATCCGAGTCATATTTTTGAACCATTCAGAGCTAGAAGTTAGACCCAGCCTTACAACGCCAGAGAAACCAGTAGCGAGCGTAGTCAGAGGTGAGAAGAAGATCAGAAACTTTGAGCCAACCCATAACTCATATTTCTTGCAATCATTATCTTTCGTTCTAAACTTGACTAATGCTGCTAAGTTAACCTAGATTTGCAAGCTCATTTCTTATCGAGCTTGATCATGACAGTATTTTATTGGAGCTCCACTAATATATTGTCTAATCAGAATCGATGCATGATGGTCTGATCAACCTTGTGTACTTGGTTCGCTTATATATTCTTGTTCTACGTGGATGGTGACATAGTTAAAACTTGCCCCTAAACGTCTCATCCACGACTGTCTTGGCAATTTTTATTGTTGGACCTGAGCTACGGGCGCAGAACCCGTACCTGTTTTGAGGTAATCCTATCCTACCATATTCTCTTAAAATTTCGAGGACGAAATTTTCTAAGGAGGGAAGGTTGTGAAACCCGTAAAATCTGTTTTCATTATTTTTAAATTATTATAGAATTTTCCGGTGGAATATTAGATGATAATTAGTTAAACTAGGTTATTAGTATTATTGTTTGTATTATTATTAGTATTCTTATTTTTATTATTATTAGTATTTTTATTATTATTATTATTATTATTATTTATTAATATTATTATTTATTAATAGTATTATTATATTAGTCGGTGAAGAAAATTACTATTTTGAAAAATTAAAATATGTTTGTTTTGGCCTGACCCGTCTCGATCCGTTTTCGAAACCGAACCCGATCTCGGTTTTCACCAGCAAAACTTTAAGTTTTAGTTTTTATTTATATATTTATATTATTACTTTTTGTAAAGGGAAGAATTCTTTTCCTTTCCCTTTATCAAAGCTCATAAACTCTCTTACTTATTGTGTTGGACCCATTCCTCTTTCCCCCGCAAGTAATGGCCGGAGCCCCCTCCCCTCCCCGCGGGAAACCGACCGGCCGCCCACCGGCGACCCTTGGTCTCCGGTAACCCCCTTCACCCCTCATCTTCCATAACTCCCAACTTCACTCCCCAATATAAACCTCACCACTTCCTCTCCCTCTTCATCCCTCTCATTCACCACCCCTCTTTCCCCAAACGTGCCCTAACCCCAATTTTCGGCGACCTCGAGCTTGGCGCTCCATCGATCACCCGGCGACCGCCCCAGTGCCGCCGACGACCCCGCCACAATGTTCTCCGCCGGTCGCCCCTTCCGCGGCTTCCCCGCCGACCCAGGCGCCCGACCCCGAGCCACCCGATCCAGCCCCTCCCGAGCTCGCGCCGAGCTCTCCCGAGGCCGACTGCCTCCGTGGCCGTTCTCCGCCGCCATCCCCGCCGGATCTGCGCACCCCGCGCCTCCGGCGAGTGTTCCCGAGGCCGCCCGCCACCCTCCGTGGCTAACTCCTTCCCGCACAGCAGCCCCGAGCCCTCCGGCGAGATTATCCCGCGGCCATCCCGAGGCCGCCGCCCCGTCCGCCGTCCGCCGACGCCCCCGCGCCCCGGCGTGCTCCGCGCCAGCGCCACCCCCTGTGGCCAGCAGCTCCCCGTCGCGTCAGCGTGCCCCGCTGTCGTCGTTGCTGTCCGGAAACCCTCCCTGTGGATTTCCAGCACCCTTTTCCGCGGTTCTTTGCCGTTCCCGTGGATTTCCCGCTGTCCGTGGACTTTCCCGCGGTTCAGAACTTCTACCTGCTGCCGACTTAGTTCGGATTCCTTTCCCGAGATTATCCTGCGGCTCCCTGACCAACGGATCTTGGTAATTTCTTTTAATCAGAGTAGTTCGTCCCTCCCGTGAGTCGATGATGATAGATCGGTCCCCCGGTTCCCTCTCGGGAATCCGGATAGCTGCGTTATAATTTTCGTTTAGCTGCGTTAGTTTGATTTTCCTGTGTTTTTACTTGCTGGGTTGGTGTGAATTGGTTGATATTGGATTCCCGGACTTTTCGGGAATTATTTCTGTGGTGTTGGAATTTTGGTGGATATTTCTGTGGACCATTTTGGTTGGAAATGGGTTTTCCCTGGTTTGGGACATTTTGCAGGTGTTTGTTGGCGCGCTTCCCAGTTTTGGGTTTGTCCCGGAATAGAGGAAGTGCTGCTCAATTTTTACAAAATTATATTTTTAATTGATTTCAAAACTGGCTTTCGAAAATGATTTTCTAAACCGATTTTCGGGCGACGACCGTACTGGTCTGTGGGCCCCGGCGAAATGCAAACGTACCGGTCCGACCGGACGTTGAGGCATAAACCGAATTTTGAGGAAAAGGACCGAGTCTGAGACTCCTAGTTTTCTTTTATTTATTATTTTATTTTTAGGCTAAATATTATAGTCATTTAAATTCTGCATTTTATTTAATAATTCAGTCATTTTCTTATTTAATGTAAAAGAAAGATGTATCGGGCATAAGCCCACCCTAGGACCAGTAGCTGTGCCCATGTATTTGTGTAGCGTAGTTATTTTCTTTTCTTTTTCTGGTGGATGTGATTTGGGTGGATTTTGGATTGATTTCATATTCGTAGTTAGGACGTAATTTACGGCTTAAATACGAGTTTAGCTAAAATAAATAAAATATTATTAATTCACTGTTTGTCACTAAAAGAAAACTGTATTTTATATACATATTATGAAAACACAAAGTTTTTCAAACTGTAATTGATTCTTGCGATTTTCCAAATTGTAATCGATTCTCGTGATTTTCCAAATAATTCAATTAACCGGCTTAATCAACGCACGTAGTTGCGACGTAATCGTTAGCTGTAAATTAATACAACTTAAAACCTGACTAGGACTTACTACTAGAGATTGCAACTAGCACACTTAGTCTGGTTATTCAGGAATCTAAGTCGAGTTCTCAATTGTAGGAACTCGAAGTTACAACTGACGTTCCTCCTCGGTACCGACTCGTTCTTCCAGTCAATCTAATACAAGGCAAGTGCAGTTATGTCTATTTGGTAATTTATCTAGTAATTGTTTTATTGCAATTTTAAACCACATTGCTACACGGAACTCTCTCCTAGAGTTCGAATATTGACTCATTGATTGAATCTGATTGACTCGGGATATTGGGGGAGTAGTGTAGCGTCTATGACCAATACCCCTATATTGCATCATTGATTATGCGAGCTGATTCCTCATATACACGGGGATAGGTCGGACCGTATCATTAGGATATAATTGAATCATCCCAAGCCGGTCATAGTTCGTTACCTACTCAAATCACACTGTTTTCAATTGTAGAATTGTGAAAAATATTGTTAAAGTATTTCAAATTGTTTAACATTGTAAATTTCAAATTATTATTTGAATTATTGGATATTCGTAATTGTACTTTGCTCCCTCCTGACTGGAGACCCAACATTTTAGGTACCGCTGATGATGCTTTGTTCCACGGTATTTTTCCTGAGATTCCAACTAGAGGACGATGATCTCGAGACTGATGAGCTAGATGCCTAGATTTTTCTTCTTCTTTTATAATTCATGATGTTTGTGGAAAACAATGTATTACAGATGTATCTTTTATTTTATTGTAAAAAGTTTTTTTTTATAAATTATTCGAATTATTAAAGTTGTGACAATTAGACTGTGTTGTTTATTTACCTGCATGTGTGATACAGCTTACTGCCGCCGTCTCAACAACGGTGCAGGCTGGGCATGATCCGATTAGACCCAATTATTTGGGATCGGGTCGTGACATCTTTACTCAGAAGGAGCTGAACATGAGACAGAGAAGATGGTTGGAGTTGATCAAGGATTACGACGTGGAGCTTCAGTATCATCCAGGCAAGGCTAATGTGGTAGCAGACGCTCTTAGCAGGAGAGGCGGTACATTTATGTTAACAACCAAGAAGCATATCTTAGAAGACCTTCAGGAGATGGGCATCGAAGTTATACTTCCTAGTGATGTAGGAGTTCTAGCGAGTCTACAGTTTTAATCTGACCTAGTAGATAGGATCCAGGCAGCTCAGACACAAGACCCAATGATTCAGAAGCTTAGGGCAGAATGTGAGTCAGGACTCAGGAAGGAGATGATAATTCATGAAGATGGTACACTTAGGTTTGGATCACGTCTATGTGTGCCTAGTGGAGATATCAGACAGGAGGTTATGGCAGAAGCTCACAGTTTTCAGTATTCTATACACCCTGGTGGGACCAAGATGTACCAAGATATCAAGCAGCACTTCTGGTGGAACGGAATGAAGAGGGAGATAGCTAGATTTGTTTCCCGTTGCTTGGTATGTTAGCAAGTGAAGGCAGAACAGCAGAGGCCAGCTGGGTTATTGTAACCGCTTCCTATTCCAGAATGGAAGTGGGAACATATTACAATGGACTTTCTGACCGGTTTACCGAGGTCACCAAGCGGTAAGGATGCTATTTGGGTAATAGTGGACCGGCTTACAAAGGTGGCACACTTTCTTCCTTTTAGAGTAGGGCAATCTACAGAAAAGTTGGCAGAATTGTATATGCAACAGATAGTCAGGCAGCATGGAGTCCCTGTTAGTATTGTGTCAGACAGAGATACCCGTTTTACATCACATTTTTGGAAGAGTCTACATCATAGTCTGGGCACCAAGTTAAGATTTAGTATAGCTTACCATCCACAGACGGACGGGCAATCAGAAAGAATAATTCAGACTTTGGAAGATATGTTGCGAGCTTGCACTCTGGATTTTGGAGGATCTTGGGAGAGCCACCTGCACTTAGTCGAATTCTCATACAACAACAGTTATCAAGCCAGTATCCAGATGGCGCCATTTAAAGCACTATATGGTAAGAAGTGTAGGTCGCCACTAGCATAGGATGATATCGGGGAGAGGAAGATGCTAGGCCCAGAAATGATTGTCCAGATCGTTGAAGTGATTAAGAAAATTAGAGAGCGACTTCTAGTTGCGCAGGATCAGCATCGTCATTGGGCGGACCAGTATCGTAGGCCGCTAGCGTTTTCTATTGGGGACCACGTGTTCTTGCGGATCTCACCTACCCGTGGGGTCATTAGATTTGGCGTTCGCGAGAAGTTGAGTCCGCGATACGTGGGCCCATTTGTTATCCTTGATAGGATAGACGATGTTGCTTATCGTTTATCCCTTCCACCTTCATTACGAGAGGTGCACGACGTATTTCATGTATCTCAGTTGTGAATGTATGAATCGGACCCAAGCCATATCCTTGATCATTCTGAGCTGGTTGTTGGTACCAACCTGTCTTACGAGGAGCAGCCTGTGTCCATTTTGGACCGAAGAGAGAAGATACTCAAGAACCGAACAATTAGCCTTGTCCGGGTTGCTTGGGGTCATCACTCTTTAGGAGAGTCAACGTGGGAACGTGAGGATGATATCCGATCACGGTACCCGTACCTGTTTGACTCACAAGGTATATCTCTTTCTGTATACCTTGATTGTCTTAACTCCTCATGCTCGTCACCTTATGAGTAGAATTGCTTGGTGTCGTCGATAGTTAAACATAGATATGTTACTTGCTATTGGTATTGTAGAATGATTGCTTACTCAATTGCTTATACTTAGATTAGTTTAGCTCTGATGTTCCTATCCTGCTTGGATTTGAAATTCCGAGGACGAAATTTTTCTAAGGAGGGTAGAGATGTCACTTTTCGTTCCCGGAATACGTATTCTAAATACATGTACTACTGGAATATATTTATTTAATATTTATCATGCATTATTCTGTATTTAAATCCCTTTAATTTTATGTTAAGTAATTTCCTGCAATTTTTTTCTGTATTTTACTTTCTGCTTTTATACTCTATTTTAGCTTTGCTTTGGGTTCGGCTTAGATTGGTCTTAATTATGTTGGTTCATCATGAACCGAAACAAACCCCCACCTACCACCACCCCTTCATTTAAAACCCATTCCCTTTCTCTCTCTTCATTTACTTCACCATTACTCTTCTTACTCTTCTTCTTCTTCTTCTTCCTCATAACTCTTTCCACCTACCAGCCGCCTAGGCAAGTACTAACTTGCTTCTTAATGGATCTCCATTTTTGTTGTTTCATTGTCTTCCTCTCAAGATTCTTAGATACTTTAGTACTTAGCATTTTCAAATTCCATGGCTCATTTCATATAGACCTAAGTTTAATGCATTTTCGGATTTCTTGGATTTTGATCTAGTAACTTTGTTATTTTTTGAGTTTTGATGGTTCCATATTGTAGAGAATTTCGTTCTACCCCATTTTGACCTATGGAAGTTCAGATTTGGGCTTGGAATGAAGGATTTATGGAGCTTGGAAGTAAGGTCTTCATGGTTGTTCTTCTCGAAACAGTGGAGAAGAAGACAGTACTTGACCGTATGAGTTTTCATACGGCAAGTCGTTCTTGAGCCGCATGAAGTATCTGGCCGCATGGGCTTAGTTGGCCGCATGGGCTAGTTAGCCGCATGAGCTGGGTCGGCCGCTTGCTGCTTAAAGATCAGCCCCCAGCCGCAGGAAATTTTCTGGCCGTATGAGACTTACCTAGCCGCATGAGGCCTAACCTATTCAGCCGCATGGCGCTGATCATTCTCGGCCGCATAACGCTGCATGACTTCTCAGCCGCATATAGGCTTACACCTATTCAGGCGCATGGAAACCAGCCCCTTTAACCGCATGAGCTTCATGACTTATCTAGCCGCATAGACGCATGTTACCCGTAGCCGCATGAGAACCCCCCTTAGTTTCTAGCCGCATAAGGCTTTGCTAATTTGGCCGCATAGGACTACTCTGTTCCGGCCACATGGAATCACCCTTGTCCAGCCGCATGAAACCCAAGTCTCACGAGCCGCATGAACTCTGACCCTAATACATTTTTGGCTGATTTTTGTTCCAAATTGACATTGATTGACATTTATTAACATTGATTGATTGGCTTGGCACTTATTAACACTAATTATTGTCTTGACATTAATCAACAGGGATTGTTATCTTGATTTAGTAAATTGATCATGCATTCCTAGTTGGAACTAAGAGGCTGGCTAGTCGTCTTATTGAACCGAATGAATGAGACACGTTCATATTACGAACTATTGTAATCGACTGGCTGTTCCCAAATATTGGCATACAGATACATGCAGGCTTCAAATTATTTATCTTTCTATAAAGGCAGCATGTGTACTTTATGGTCAAAGCATGATTATTCCGTGGTTGGTTTTGATTGTTGCATTACGCTATATAAAACCTACAACCTAACCGCACGGGTATCGTTGTAGAAGTGCATATCGTACCCCGTACGAAAGTACTTATTTGAATGACCATGATCTACGGCATGGGACTTCGCTTAACATAGAGGCTATTAAGTTGAATAAAATGATGAATGCATGGAGAGAACAGATTCCCGAGTTCTTACATGACAGCCCTTTTTGGGACTAGTAAGTGCCCGACAGGCCGGCTGGTTCCCACAAATACTGCAAATCTGCCACACGGGCAGGGAGCAGTATCTGCTTATATTATTTATTGTACATGGTATACTAACGACGGACGTCCCGTTGGGACTCGTCTAAATACATGATTGGCACAATTGATTGATTGGATAGACTAGCCTTGCTTGCACATAGTAAGAACTGAGGAATCCCTATTGCATAATTCCAAGATAACTTGGGACTTACAATAGCAAGCCGTAGTAGTTGAATGGCCGTTTAAATTAATTTGTTTGTGCACGGTACCTACTCTGTCAACTAACTAAGATGATCAGAATGTCAGGACATGATGGGTCAACTTCTGTCCTTGTTTGGTTGGGAGGTTGGTCCAAAGTGTTGTGATGTGATGTAAATCTTAGTAGCTAGCAGAGATCTATTTATCATACTTTCTTATTACTGGTTTTAACTTCTCATATCGTGCTTCCTTGTGGTACTTTCTATTAGAGGTCTAACCTCTCTGGTTTTGAATGGCCAGATTTAGAGCCGGTTCCCGAGGATCCAGCTTACTCCTACCTCTAAGATGGTCAATACTAGAGGGATGATCGCAGGAGGACTCGAGTGGGTTTCTTACTTCCCCGCTTGTTTTGTTACTTACATTATACCTTACCGTTTGGCGCCGACATGTTAGTCGGATTGTCTTGTACTTATTTTTGCATAATTGTTACTAAAGTCATGCTGCAGCTGATAAATAATTGTGTATACTTTGCTACATCATCTGGCTTTGTTTTGTAAAGCCAGATATCAAGAACATTTTGACTGAGCGTTTGGGACGCCTTACTGCTTTATCTTACATGTTCTCTATTTCTGTTTCTTGTTTGAATGATTGAGACAATAGATGTGAAGTGACCATAGGGAGACTTTCATGTAGTATGCACCCCCTAGTCTTGTTAGACAGCATTGATCGTATTATACGGTATTCATCTACCCGTAATACGTAGCTGGCTGAGTCATTCCCCCGCTCTCCAGTATTCTGGTTCTGGGACGTAACACTCCACCACCTTGCTAGCAGTGCTCCAGCAAGATCCTCTCCTTCCTACGAGCACAACGGACTTCGTTTGGGGAGAAACGGACTCCGGATGCAAAAGTTAGGATTTTGGAGAGTGGGAAACTAGGGTTTTCCCTTGGAGGCTACAAACTTCAACACAAGAAGGGGGGGCTGCCTATGGCCAGCCAGGTATAGGGGGTTAGGGTTAGGTTAGTACATGGGCCTAGGCTCCCTAAGCTACTAATAAAGCCCAAGTCCAAAAAGGCTTTAAAAATGCTAACTAGAAATTGGCTAAAAATTCAACTAAATCATTCTAAAAATAACTCATAAATTCTAAATTAAAAACTAAATGATAAAAATCTAATTCTAATATGGCATCAGGGTTCTAGTCATGGTTGGCTAAGTTAAATCCATCAAGACTACTCAGACAACAAACCAAACCACATATCATCACATGAATTCAATAAATTAATAAAATAATCTAAAATTACAAAATGACCAAAATACCCTTGAAATAAAAAGTGGGTGTGACAAGTGAGCCTATGTAGTATGGATATCAAGTGAATGTAGGTATCATTGGTTGTCAAGAATATGTATGATATAGTACACACACACACACACACACACACATATATATATATATATATATATATATATATATATATATATATATATATATATATATATATATATATATATATATATATAATATATATATATATATATATATATATATATATATATATATATATATATATATATATATATATATATATATATATATATATATATATATATATATTACTGTTAGGTAATATGTGTTAGTTAGTGTGTTAATGTTGATTCAAATGGTTATCAAGTAAGCCAAATATAGATAAATTATGTGTCAAGGTATTAAAGTTGTGAGCAAGGTACTAGTGTGATACTTGGGTACCATAAAAATATTGGTATCGTAACACTCAAGTATCATGAGTAAGGATAAGTGAGTATTGATACTTGAGTAAGGTATCTTATTTGGTATCAAGTATTAGTATTAGTATTAGAGTTAGTTGGATAAGTATATGGAAGGATACGGTATTGGTCAAGATACTAAGATATTGGGTATTAGAACTAGGTAATAAATAATATCAAGATGTCAAGTGCTAAGAGTATGACGAGTGAGTCCATGTGTGTATGATTTGTAGGGTATGGTAAGCATAGGATACCTGGAACAATTTTGACATGTAGTGGAATAGAAGGGTATATTGATATATTGATATATAGGTATATAGGTAAACATATTGCTATAATCTATATCTATATATGTCATAAGGTAAGGATATAGATATCTTGGTATCAATTGTAGGTAACCTAGAATACATATTTATGCATATACGTATCAAAGATCAAAGGTAGATATTTATAGGTATATGTACAAATAGAAATAAGATACTAGAATACATGTTATGTTACATAGGCTATAGGTAAGGTAAGGTAGCCAAGACATGGTGTAAAAATGTGGAATACTTGATGAATTAAGGTATCATGACATATCATGGTATATGATATGTCTAGTATTAGGTAGAACATGGTATCCTAAGGATATGCTATATATATTTGTGTGTGTGTGTGTGTGTGTGTGTGTGTGTGTGTGTGTGTGTGTGTGTGTACCTTAGTAGCAAGGTAACTCATGGGTATGCATAGAATAGCAATGATACAATATCACATATGTATTTCATATAGGTATCATATAGATATAAATATTATAGGATACATAGGGATACAGATATATATTTATACGTATAGTATAAGGGGTATATTATACCATGTGGATATGGTATATGGGTATATTGGTGTACTATGACATGTAGGGTGGATATTTATATATAGTATATGAGTAAAAAAGTAACTAAGCACCATAGGTAAGTATAGACAAACATGTATGAGGGTATAGTAATGGGTAAATGGTTAGTGATATGGGTCTATAGTAGGATATATGGATATATGTATATAATATAGGTAAAGGGTAAATGTTTAGATGTGGATAAAAGGTATATTGGTATATGTTATGGGTGGGTAAAGGTAATGGTTATGTAATAGGCATTGGGTACATCCATGTATATATAAAAGATAAATTGGCTAAAGTAATCCTAGATAATAGGTAACTAGTAGAGATGTAAGATATATGTATTGATACTTGGTAATATTAGCTATTATGGCCAATACCTTTGTCACGACCCGGTCCCAATTTCTTGGGTCGAATCGGATCATGTCCAGCCTGCACCGTTGTTGAGACGGCGGTAGTAAGCTGTTTCTACTTGCAGGTAATTCAACAACACAGTATAATTTGCCACAACTTAAATATTTCGAATAGTTTAAAACTTTTTTTACAACAAAATGAAAGATACATCTGAAATACACTGTTTTCCATAAACATCATGAATCATAAAAAGAAAAAGAAATCTAGGCGACCAGCTTATCAGTCTCGAGATCTTCGTCCTCTAGTTGGGATCTCGGGAAAATACTGCGGAATAAAGCATCATCAGTGATACCTAAAATGTTGGGTCTCCAGTCAGGAGGGAGCAAAGTACAATTCATGCTAATTTAACAATTGAAATAATAATAGAATTATGCACTTTTAAACAGTTATGAAATCAATAATTTAAGCAGTTACAGTTTTAAAACAGTTACAGTTCTGTGATGTGAATAGGCAACGAAATATGACCGGCTTAGGTTTGTTACAGTTCTGATACGGCTTATCCCCGTGTGTATGAGGGGAAAGCTAATAGTTACAGTAGTTACAGTAGTTTGGATGTGGTCATACTCATTACACTACTCCCCCAGTCCCCAATAGTTACAGTAGTTACAGTCAATGCTCTCAGAATTCCGTGTTGCATCATAGTTTAAACTTGCAATAAAACGATTACTAAATAATTGTAAACTAACACAAAATGTACTTGCCTCAAACGATTTGACTGGATTCAATACGTCGGATTGGAAATTCAGATTCTTCCTTGAGATCCTACATTAGAAAACTTGTCTCAGAAAACTAAAGTTGCTAATGATGCTATACTAGTTACAATTTCTAGTTGTGTCCTAGTAAATTTTAGTCTTGATTTAGTTAACACAAACAAAACGCTATTATTAGTGCGTTACAATTAAGAAACATAAATTTACATTTAATTTCGAGAAAATTGTATTTATCGGTTTATTTGGAAAAACTTAATACTTTTGATAATTATATAAAAATATACTTTTCCTTTAAATGAGAAATATCGTGAATTTTCAAATTGTAATTAATATAATTTATATTCCTAATTTCTATGCATTCTCACAAAAACCCAGAAAACCACAGCTACTACCTACTTATTACAAAACTGTAGAATAGTAAATGGGCTTATGCCCTTACATTCCCAAGAATTAAAATAAGAGAAAATTCGTTAGTCCTGTAAACTGCCTACAAAATTAAATATAAATAATATTTAATAATTCTAATTAAAAATATAAAATATTATTGAGTCTCAGAACTGGTCCAATCGTCATTTTTATAGCTAATGCCTCAGCGTCCGGGCGAAACCGGTTTCGTTTGCAGTTAGCCAGGGCCCATTGACCAATACGGTCGTCGCCCAAATAAATCCAAATATTTTGTATTTTCCAAAAAATCATTTTAAAAATATATAATTAAATTTTATAGAAATTTCGGCAGCATTCCCTCTATTTTCGGGATAACCCAAAAATAGGAAACGCGCCGATTTTTCCTGCAAAATAAATCCCAAACCAGGGATACCCAAATATATCCACAAAACTATTTTTCGAAATAAATTTGAAATCCCGAAATGATATCGGAATTCCCGAAGTAATATCGGAAACTTACAGAATCCTTTCCGAAAGATTCTTGGAAATTCCGAGAAAATCACAGAACCAAGTTTTAACTAAAAACCCAAAATAATATATATAAAATCTATAATCACAGAATTACTTCCGAAGCAAAACCAACAGAAACTAACCAAGAACCAAAATTCCGAATTCCCGAAGGAATCGGTGGACCAAATTCATTACAGACCAAAAGAAAACTATGGGACTATCCAGAGGTTACCGAAATCGACGGAATCCGAAGTGATGCCTCGGACTCGAAACACGTGGAACTGCAGAACGGAACCGAAATCACGTCAGAAAATCATGGGGAACGGGGCTCCTCGGGACAGTGCCACGCGCACAGATCGGACGGCCAGGGCTGTCGCCGGCGGTCAGCAGCGAAGGGCGGCGCCGGGGTCGGACTTGGGGAGCGGGGCGCTGGAGGCGGGGCTCGACTCCGGTGATGGAGCTCGGTCGCCGGTCTTGGCTGGAGCTCCGGCTAGGGCTAGGTCGGGAAAAGAAGGGTTTGGGTGGAGGAGAAATTGGAGTGTGGAGAGAGGGTTGGGTGAAGAGGGGGATTTATATAGATTATGGGGCTTGGGGGTTACCAGAAGAGGAGGGGCGACCGTTCAAAAAGGCCGACGGTCGCCGAGGTGATGGCGTTGGCTGCGACGGTTTGGGAGAGCATGGGTCGTCGAGGAAACCGTAGCCCCCTTCTCTTCCAAAAATGAAATTTTAACAGAGGGATTGAAATGAGAAAGGAAAGATGGTTTTGGTCTTTAATGGGTTTGGATTTATGGGCTTGGTCTTAATGGGTTTGGATTTATGGGCTAAAATGGACTTAAGAAAAAATGGATTAAGTTAAAGATTTAAATGTTATTTTCTTTAGAAAAATTGTAACTAAAATTTTTTGTAATTCTAAAATATAATCGGGCTCAGAATTTGGGTTCGGGACTGGGCCAGGAAATCAAAAATCCAAATTCATTTATTTAATAGATAATTTTCTTTTTAGCTAATAATAATTTAAAAAATTAAATTAGCAAACACATATTTAATAATTAAAAGAAATCGAAAATTTACGGGTTTCACAACCTTCCCTCCTTAGAAAATTTCGTCCTCGAAATTTAAAGAGATAAGGTTAGGAATTACCTCTGGTCTCAAACAAGTACGGGTACTGCTCCCGCAACTCAGGTCCAACAATAAGAATTTCCAAGGCAGTCGTGGATGATACGGTTTAGGGACAAGTTTCATTTATGATATCATCCATGCAGAAAAATACAAAAGCGAACCAAAGTACACGAGGTTGATCAGACCATCATGCACCGGTCCTGATTAGACAATATATTAGTGGGTGCACCCAATAAAATACTGTCATGATCAAGCTTGATAAAGAAATAGCTTGCAAAACTAGGCTAACTTAGCGGCATCAGTCAAGTTTAGAACGAAAGATAATGATTGCAAGAATTAGGAATTATGTGGCAGCTTCAGAGTTTCTGATCTTCATCTCACCCCTGACTAATATTAACACTGGCTTCTCTGGCACTGTAAGGATTGATCTAATCTCCAACTCTGAATGATCCAGAAAATATGACTCAGATTCGGGATGTAGTATCTGAGCTTCGATACGTGGAAAACGTTGTGCACACCCTCAAGATTAGCTGGTAGAGCTAACCGGTATGCTACTTTTCTAACTCGTCTTAAAACTTCAAATGGCCTGATGTACCTGGCCTCAATTTTCCAGCTCCGTCAAAACTGATCGTTCCTCTGGTAGGAGAAAACTTCACAAAAATGCTATCACCTTCTTCAAACTCTACTGGTCGACGACTACTATCAACCCAATGCTTCTGTCTGTCTTGGGCAATCCTGAGCTTACATTCACCTTCTCTACTGCGTCAGTCATCATATCTGGACCCAGCAGCACTCTTTCTCTTACGTCGTCCGATGCAAGTGATGTACGGCAATGACGTCCATAGAGTGCTTCAAATGGTGTTATACCAATTCCAGCTTGGTAGCTGTCGTTGCAAGAGAACTCCACCAAATGCATTTGGTCTTCCCAAGACCCTCCAAATTCTAAGACGCAAAATCCCAATATATCTTTAAGCGTTTGGATTGACCTCTCTGATTGCTCGTTCCTCGGTACTCCATGAATCCGGTAGATGTGTCTCTCGTACAATGCTGCCAACTTCTTAGTGGATAAAGTGAGCTGACTTAGTCAGTCGGTCCACAATAATCCAAATGGTGTTCTTCCCTCCTTGGAATCAAGGCAATCCTGACACATAGTCTATCGTTATGTGCTCCTACTTTTAGTCCGGAATGTCCATTGACTGTAGAAGTCCGGCGGATCTCTATCGGCTAGCCTTTACTTATTAACAAATTAAACATCTAACCTCAATTCTGGATACATTCTTCTTCATTCTATACCACCAAACAATAATACGCATATCCCGATACGTCTTGCTAGGATGTTTGGAATACTGGTGCGCTTCTTTGCATTAGCTTGTTCCTCAGTTCGTTAGATAGTACACAAAGCCTCATACCATTCTTCAGAGCTCCATTATTGGCGATTTGAGAAACCCTCAAGTGTTTCTGCCAACACTTGATCTCTAAGTTTGCAAAGTGTCTTGAAACTGAGTCTCCTTGACTTTGTCCATCAGACCCGAGCTTATTTGCAACTTCATCAACACTGAATCAGCATCCAGCTTCTTCCTTCCATCTCCAGGCAGTATAATCTCCAGTCCAAGCTTCTCGACGACCTCTAGCAGGTGCTGCTCTTTGGTCAAAACATCACCATAGGGTATCGACTAAGTGCATCTGCGACCACATTAGTCTTACCCGGGTGGTACTGTAGATCGATGTCAAAATCCTTCATCAGCTCCAGCCATCTTCTTGTCTAATTGCTCAGCTCCTTCTGAGTGAAGACATATTTCAGACTTTTGTGGTCCGTATATATTTCTACTCCCTTTCCATAAAGATAATGTTTCCCTAGCTTCAAAGCAAAGATAACCGCATTAAGCTCCAGATCATGTGTGAGGTAGTTCTTCTCATGAGTCCGTAATTGCCTAGATATATAAGCAATTATTTTCCCATGTTATTGAAGAACGCAACCCAGTCCTTTATCAGAGGCATCATAGTAGATTGAGAAACCACCGGTTCCTGCGGGTAGCGCTAGTATCGGTGCTGTCTCTTTTTCAGTTCCTCAAATGATGCCTGGCAAGCATTCCGTCCATATGAACTCTTTATTCTTCCTTGTGAGCTTCATCATTGGCTCAGCGATCTTGGCGAAATCCTTCACAACTTCCGGTAGTAGCCAGCCAAGTCCAAGAACTTCAGCAACTGAACTTGGGGTAGTCCACTTCTCAATAGTAGTTATCTTCTTATGATCTACCGAAATTCCTTCTCTTATGACAACATGGCCAAAAATCCACCTTGTCTAAGAAAATCCACATTTATATAGCTTTACCATAAACTTCTTTTTTCTCAAAGTTTCCAGAACTTTCCTCATGTGCTTTTCATGCTTTTCTTTAGTTCTTCGAGTATATCAGAATGTCACCAATGAAGATGACAACAAAACTGATCCAAATACTCATGAAAGACTCTGTTCATGAGATTCATGAACACAGCAGGAGCATTCGTCAGTCCAAACGACATGACCAAGAATTCGAACTACCCACACTTGGTGTTGAATACCGTCTTGGGAATGTCCTCTTTCCTGACCTTGATCTAATGGTGATCAGATCTTAAGTCAATCTTCGAAAACACCTTAACTCCACTCAAATTGATCAAACAGATCATCAATCCAGAAAAAGTACTTGTTCTTTAGTACCCGATAGTCGACGCACATCCGTATTGTTCCATCCTTCTTGGGCACAAACAAGATAGGTGTTCCCTAGGGTGAAGTTCCATCTTGGATAAATCCTAGAGCCTTTATTGATCTGGTCCTTCATCTTTTTGGCCTCCTTCGGGTTGACTCTATAGCGTCCTTTAGAGATGGGAGAGTCGGGGACTAGGTCAATGATGAATTCTATGCCTCGAACTGTGGTAATCCGGGAAGACTATCAGGGAAGACATCTACCATAAAGGTGTAACTAAATTTTTTTATTCATGTGGAGAATTACAGCAAAAACTCTCATGATTGATCTAAGGACATCCTGTTACAACTTCTTACAATAATAGATAATGCTATTCAGCAGTCCTAAGTATTAATCTTCATGGCTCTGGCTCTTGCATGAGCAGTCTCCAACTTCTTCATCTTCTATGATCCTCAAGTCTTCATCATGCCTTCCTGTAGTAGGTGTAGGAGGCAAGATCTGCTGGATGGGAAGAGAGTCCCTAGGTTGCGGCATAACAGGTGTAACTGGGATAGGTGCTCTGGTACGATGGAAAGATAAGGGGCAATCCTTTACCCGATGTTCAGCAGATCCACATACCAAACATTTCCCCAATCTCTTGCGACAAATTTTGACTTGGTGACCAGGCCTTTTACAGTAGTCACAAACCAATAGCTTCTTATGATATGGCTGCCGGATAGTAGGGCTCCAACATCTTCTATATTCAGGGGCGTCCCTCCTAGAACGAGGTTCTACTCCAACTCGGTTTAAGATAGCTAAGGCTACATCATTGACGTTCTTCATGACTTCTATCGTGATATCCATCTGTTCCTGCTGGGCTTCAGCTTGAGCCTTCTGGGACTCCATGATTTCTTGAAATAGGGCAACCATTTGGGAGGTGTTTGCTGGTACTGGTGGAGCAACAGGAATGTGTACTTCCCCAAGGAAATGCAAATCAGTTTGAGAAGAGGTAGGAATCGCTAGTGTAGTGAAAACTTCACTGGATGCATTATGTGGACGGTCAATTAGCTACTAGGGAATAAACCCTGGACTTGGTTGAGGAGGTGGGATGTGATCTGGAGATGACACCTCATCGCCAGCAGGATTGGTCTTGTCAGTGGCCATTATCTGGAAGGTTTAGGATGCACACATAAGCAAGGTAGCCTACCAGTCTATAATCAAACAAAAATATTTAATATATATATATATATATATATATATATATATATATATATATATATATATATATATATATATATATATATATATATATATCGGTCCTATGTTGTGGCAATTTGATGTTCTAGTGTTCTAATTGTTTCTAAGTTGGTTCTCCTAATGTCACGCCCCAGAACCAGAATACTGGAGAGCGGGGGAATGACTCAGCCAGCTACGTATTACGGTTAGATGAATACCGTATAATACGATCAATGCTGTCTAAAGACGAGGGGGTGCATACTACATGAAAGTCTCACTATGGTCACTTCACATCTATTGTCTCAATCATTCGAACAAGAAAACAGAAATAGAGAACATGTAAGAATAAGCAATAAGGCGTCCCAAATGCTCAGTCAAAATGTTTGATAGATCAAAACCCTAAATTCATATGAAGACCAAAACCATGAAAACCAAAACTTAAAACTTAGATCTACACCCAACCATCCATGAAAATCAAGAACTTCAAGACCTAAACTTGTAGAGGAAGAGAAGATGAACAACATAGACCAAAAATAAATGGGGATGCATGAAATCCCTCATGGTGTGCAAGATGTACTTGCCTCTCTCTAATAGCTAGGGTTTTGGTGGAGGAAGAAAGAAAATGAGAGTTATGAGGAGAGAGAATAGAAGAGGGATTTAAATAGCAAGTCATGTTAATCTCCCACCATCCATTCCTTCCTACACAATCTAGACCATCCATGCTTATCATGTTGAACCAAGTTAAACCAAGTTGGTTCAACATGAGCAAAATAAACCAATAGCTAGGTAAAGGCAGAAACAAATTACAGAAAAATAATTAGCATAAAATTAAAGAAATTAGACACGGAATAAATGCATGATAAATATTAAATAAATGCAATATATATAGGGGTTGGCTTAAGAAAACCCTAAGCCCTAAACATGCTCTAACCATGTGACTAATGACATGTTAATTGTTACGTGATACAACTAATTAAATTAATTAAATAAAATCCTAACCACAACACGGTTCAGAAATCCTATCATCGAAACAGTGAACCACGCCTACAACCAGACAAGGACAAGGGGTGGCACACTAATCCGCGACGAGATACTGTTCCATGCCATGGCCAGTTACAAATACAGGATAAATGCAATAAAGATACAGGTGCCAGATACCATATACATGAAAAATCAAAAATTTACGTATTCCGGGAATGGGGAGTGACATCTCTACCCTCCTTAGAAAAATTCCGTCCTCGGAATTTCAATAAGGCTAGTCGAGCGCGCTCTCAGATCACGAAATACACTCATGTTATATAACAATCATGATTATCAAACAACACATGGCATACGAACATATTACGAAAGAAGGAGCAATTAAGTAAGAGCGCAACAATAATCATACCCTAAAGGGAAATGATCGGAGACATACGAATAAAATATGCCTCTCAAGTCAGGTAGGAATTCGTCCTCGAGGTCCTACACCGACACCCAAAGTGGACAAGGGTCAATGCTTGAGATAAGTCGGTACCAATGACTAAATCAAGAACGAGACTCTGTCCAGGACGTACTCTCGTAATCAAGACACATGATGAATTTCACGTATCACATGATACGAGAGCAGATGAGTGAGACGAAAAGTTGCCTTTACCCTTCGAATATAAAACTCAAAGAATTTTAATAAATAATAATTAATACTCAAACTTACTCAAAACCTGACCGCCTTCAGCCAATCTTTGCTCTAATACTCCAAATCCTTCTTGCCTTTGTCCCTGCCTTCCCGGTCCCTGCTGCCCAACCTGATGCTGTGCTTGTCGGTACATCTGAGCTTGCGTCGGTAATGGGTGCTGGGCTAGTGGCCTCACTGCTAGTGCCGGCCCTTGATACGGTGCTACCTCTGGAGCTGGCAACGCCGGAAACCGTTGAGCTGGCCCTCCTGGCCTCTGTATCATAGGACAATTGGCAATCCTATGGTCTGGACTGCCACACCTCAAGCATAATCCATTAGCTGAACGACACACATCCCTAGTGTGCCCTCCCTTACCACAGTAAGTGCAGCCCGCTGGGGGTTGCTGGTTCTTCCTCGGTTGTTGTTGCTGCTGCTGCCTGGGTAGTGCTGGTGCTCGTATCGCCATATCGTGGATACGAATGCCAGGGGATGGTGCTGTTGCTCGGGGCGCTGCTGCCCCTCCTCCTTCTATCTGACCGTGAGATCTCTTCTGACCTCCAGTCCTTGCCGCAAGCCTCTGAATGGTGATCTCATACCTTCGAGTCGCCGTCAATACTTCATCAAAAGTCTGGTAGTTGTGCCCCTCTATCAACTGCAAGAGCTCAAGATGAAACCCTTGCTGGAACCTCATCGCCCTCTGGCGCTCCGTTGCTACCATCTCTGGGGCAAACCTGCTCAATCTGCAGAACTCTGCTGCGTACGCATCTACAGTCTTGCCAGCCTGTCTGAGGTTGATAAATTTCTGTTGTAGCTCAAACTGCGCCACAACTCCATAATACTTCGTCTTGAACCTTGCAGTAAAATTGTCCCAAACAACGGGACGTCTGATACCTACTTTCTCTGATTCCCACCAATCACGTGCGAGATCCTGAAGTAACAACTTTACCTGATCTACACGTTCTTCTGTCGGCACCTTAGCTGCTATTAGAATAGCCTCAATATCCTTGAGCCATGCATCTGCTGAAATAGCATCCTCCGTGCCCTCGAAACGGCGGGGGTTGTACTTGCAAAACCTGGCCGATGCTCCTGAATCGGTCCTCATTCCTCTTTCCAGAGCCGTCTGCAATCCTTGGTTGAGCAACACATTCTGCTCTTGTAGCTGAGTGTGCATGCGCTGTTGGGCCAACATCTGATGTTGCTGAGCAGCCATCATTCCTCTCATGATCTCCAGAAGGGCTGGTGTATCCACTTCCATAGGGGTAGGTGGAACTACAGGTGGTGTTGGAACCTCCGGATACTGCGGTCCAACTGCTGGTTCTACTATCACCTCTTCTTGGATAGTCTCCTGAGGTGAGACTGGCCCTTGTTGCTGACCAACCTGGTCATGTTGCCCATGTTGCCCTTGTTGTTGCTGTCTAATCCTGACAGATGCAGACGAGGTGCCCCTAAGAAAAGGGACAAGAGAACAATCAAACAACCGGACATGAAGGATCAATGAAGTCAAAGGATACCGGAATGTCAAGCAAGGGTTGAGAATAACGAATCAGGAGATCAAGGGAAAACATGTGTGATTGAGACATCCTTTAAATCAAGCACCCCACAAGTCTGAAATCAGACCTGCATGGGCCACCATCTGATACCTTGTCACGCCCCAGAACCAGAATACTGGAGAGCGGGGGAATGACTCAGCCAGCTACGTATTACGGTTAGATGAATACCGTATAATACGATCAATGCTGTCTAAAGACGAGGGGGTGCATACTACATAAAAGTCTCACTATGGTCACTTCACATCTATTGTCTCAATCATTCGAACAAGAAAACAGAAATAGAGAACATGTAAGAATAAGCAATAAGGCGTCCCAAACGCTCAGTCAAAATGTTTGATAGATCAAAACCCTAAATTCATATGAAGACCAAAACCATGAAAACCAAAACTTAAAACTTAGATCTACACCCAACCATCCATGGAAATCAAGAACTTCAAGACCTAAACTTGTAGAGGAAGAGAAGATGAACAACATAGACCAAAAATAAATGGGGATGCATGAAATCCCTCATGGTGTGCAAGATGTACTTGCCTCTCTCTAATAGCTAGGGTTTTGGTAGAGGAAGAAAGAAAATGAGAGTTATGAGGAGAGAGAATAGAAGAGGGATTTAAATAGCAAGTCATGTTAATCTCCCACCATCCATTCCTTCCTACACAATCTAGACCATCCATGCTTATCATGTTGAACCAAGTTAAACCAAGTTGGTTCAACATGAGCAAAATAAACCAATAGCTAGGTAAAGGCAGAAACAAATTACAGAAAAATAATTAGCATAAAATTAAAGAAATTAGACACGGAATAAATGCATGATAAATATTAAATAAATGCAATATATATAGGGGTTGGCTTAAGAAAACCCTAAGCCCTAAACATGCTCTAACCATGTGACTAATGACATGTTAATTGTTACGTGATACAACTAATTAAATTAATTAAATAAAATCCTAACCACAACACGGTTCAGAAATCCTATCATCGAAACAGTGAACCACGCCTACAACCAGACAAGGACAAGGGGTGGCACACTAATTCGCGACGAGATACTGTTCCATGCCATGGCCAGTTACAAATACAGGATAAATGTAATAAAGATACAGGTGCCAGATACCATATACATGAAAAATCAAAAATTTACGTATTCCGGGAATGGGGAGTGATACCTAAGTTGTTGATTAGACCTGCATGAGCCACCACTAAAAATATGTCACGACCTGGTCCCAATTTCTTGGGTCGAATCGGATTATGCCCAGCCTGCACCGTTGTTGAGACGGCGGCAGTAAGCTGTTTCCACTTGCAGGTAATTCAACAACACAGTATAATTTGCCACAACTTAAATATTTTGAATAGTTTAAAACTTTTTTTACAACAAAATGAAAGATACATCTGAAATACACTGTTTTCCACAAACATCATGAATCATAAAAAGAAAAAGAAATCTAGGCAACCAGCTCATCAGTCTCGAGAACTTCGTCCTCTAGTTGGGATCTCGGAAAAATACCACGAAATAAAGCATCATCAGTGATACCTAAAATGTTGGGTCTCCAGTCAGGAGGAAGCAAAGTACAATTCATGCTAAGTTAACAATTGAAATAATAATAGAATTATGCACTTTTAAACAGTTATGAAATCAACAATTTAAGCAGTTACAGTTTTAAAACAGTTACAGTTTTGTGATGTGAATAGGCAATGAAATATGACCGGCTTAGGTTTGTTACAGTTCAGATACGGCTTATCCCCGTGTGTATGAGGGGTAAGCTAACAGTTACAGTAGTTACAGTAGTTTGGATGTGGTCATACTCATTACACTACTCCTCCAGTCCCCAATAGTTACAGTAGTTATAGTCAATGCTCTCAGAATTCTGTGTTGCATCGTGGTTTAAACTTACAATAAAATGATTACTAAATAATTGTAAACTAACACAAAATGTACTTGCCTCAAACGATTTGACTGGATTCAATACGTCGGATTGGAAATTCAGATTCTTCCTTGAGATCCTACATTAGGAAACTTGTCTCAGAAAACTAAAGTTGCTAATGATGCTATACTAGTTGTAATTTCTAGTTGTGTCCTAGTAAATTTTAGTCTTGATTTAGTTAACACAAACAAAACGCTATTATTAGTGCATTACAATTAAGAAACATCAATTTACATTTAATTTCGAGAAAATTGTATTTATCGGTTTATTTGGAAAAACTTAATACTTTTGATAATTATATAAAAATATACTTTTTATTTAAATGAGAAATATCGTGAATTTCCAAATTGTAATTAATATAATTTCTATTCCTAATTTCTACGCATTCTCACAAAAACCCAGAAAACCACAGCTACTACCTACTTATTACAAAACTGTAGAATAGTAAATGGGCTTATGCCCTTACATTCCCAAGAATTAAAATAAGAGAAAATTTGTTAGTCCTGTAAACTGCCTACAAAATTAAATATAAATAATATTTAATAATTCTAATTAAAAATATAAAATATTATTGAGTCTCAGAATTGGTCCAATCGTCATTTTTATAGCTAATGCCTCAACGTCCGGGCGAAACCGGTTTCGTTTGCAGTTAGCCAGGGCCCATTGACCAATACGGTCGTCGCCCAAATAAATCCAAATATTTTGTATTTTCCGAAAAATCATTTTAAAACTATATAATTAAATTTTATAGAAATTTCGGCAGCATTCCCTCTATTTTTGGGATAACCCAAAAACTGGGAAACGTGCCGATTTTTCTGCAAAATAAATCCCAAACCAGGGATACCCAAATATATCCACAAAACTATTTTCCGAAATAAATTCGAAATCCCGAAATGATATCAAAATTCCCGAAGTAATATCGGAAACTCACAGAATCCTTTCCGAAAGATTCTTGGAAATTTCGAGAAAATCACAGAACCAAGTTTTAACTAAAAACCCAAAATAATATATATAAAATCTATAATCACAGAATTACTTCCGAAGCAAAACCAACAGAAACTAACCAAGAACCAAAATTTTGAATTCCCGAAGGAATCGGTGGACCAAATTCATCACAGACCAAAAGAAAACTATGGGACTATCCAGAGGTTACCGAAATCGACGGAATTCGAAGTGATGCCTCGGACTCGAAACACGCGGAACCGCAGAACGGAACCGAAATCACGTCAGAAACTCACGGGGAACGGGGCTCCTCGGGACAGTGCCACGCGCACAGATCGGACGGCCAGGGCTGTGGCCGGCGGTCAGCGGCGAAGGGCGACGCCGGGGTCGGACTTGGGGAGCGGGGCGCTGGAGGCGGGGCTCGACTCCGGTGATGGAGCTCGGTCGCCGGTCTTGGCCGGAGCTCCGGCTAGGGCTAGGTCGGGAAAAGAAGGGTTTAGGTGGAGGAGAAATTAGAGTGTGGAGAGAGGGTTGGGTGAAGAGGGGGATTTATATAGATTATAGGGCTTGGGGGTTACCAGAAGAGGAGGGCGACCGTTCGGGGAGGCCGACGGTCGCCGGGGTGATGGCGTTGGCGGCGGCGGTTTGGGAGAGCACGGGTCGTCGAGGAAACCGTAGCCCCCTTCTCTTCCAAAAATAAAATTTTAACAGAGGGATTGAAATGAGAAAGGAAAGATGGTTTTGGTCTTTAATGGGTTTGGATTTATGGGCTTGGTCTTAATGGGTTTGGATTTATGGGCTAAAATGGACTTAAGAAAAAATGGATTAAGTTAAAGATTTAAATGTTATTTTCTTTAGAAAAATTGTAACTAAATTTTTTTGTAATTCTAAAATATAATCGGGCTCAGAATTTGGGTTCGGGACTGGGCCAGGCAATCAAAAATCCAAATTCATTTATTTAATAAATAATTTTCTTTTTAACTAATAATAATTTGAAAAATTAAATTAGCAAACACATATTTAATAATTAAAAAAATCGAAAATTTACGGGTTTCACAACCTTCAAGGTATTGATCATAGAACTAAGGTATTATCTAATAGTTAAGGTATTTGAGATATGGGCTAAGGGTAAGTGGATAGTATATATAGATGATATATGTGATTTGGGATACCATAATATATATGGCTTGTTGAGAATTCATGCATGATATATATGTATATGATATAGTACTATAAGGTATCCTAGAGTATGTGGGTCTATGGTTAGAATTATGACTAGCTTAGATAGAGTTGACCCCTTTGACTAGACAGTTGACCAAACCCTAGATGTTGACTTAGTTTGACTAAGAGTTGACCAAGGGTTGACTTTTGACCTAGAGAGGCCTAATATCATGTAGATTTCATTATACACTTTAATTATTATATTATGAACTCATTGTAACCTGTACTACTCTAAATAGGACTCTGTGACTCCTGTTTGGACATCTATACATATCAGTTGCTCAGGGTATCAGGCGAATACATTCTTTGATAGTTTTCATTGTCTTGATATCTACTATATCCGATTCAGTTATAGTATTTTACTTGATTTCCGACACGATAGTACACGGACTAGTATACGTTGGATCCTATCATGAGATGTCATTTTTGGGTTACCATGGTATATTGGTACATTGTTCAATATTGTTTCATGTACTTATATAGATGTCGATTCCTAAGGGGATATGCTACCCTTTTAGAGAATCCTATGTCATGATGTGATATGTCCGGATCCATATACTACTCAGGAATGAAGAGTTATTAGTGGTTATGTGATCAATACCCCTCCTATATTCTCTTGTTTATTTGTTCATAGCTCCACCCTCACTGCACGTAGGGTGTAGCCTGACCTGATACTACTTGTTTATAGCTTTCCATTATGGCCGGTATGATCATGTTTTCGTATATTTTCTGTTCATAGCCGGTCAAATGGAATAGCATGATCCTGACCCAAGCCGATCACATAACGTTCTAATATTTCGAGGCACTGTTTATATTTACATTATACATCAGATATTCCTGTACTATTTTACATTCCAGTATTTCATACCCTGACATGATATCTAGTTTTACATATACTGTTTATTTCCAGTCTTGATATTTCATCTTGTATTTCATTATAATTATCTCTTATAGAATTTGTCAATTCATATAGAACTGCTATTAGCGTTTGTACTTGCTCATATCCTGACAGGTAATCTCGTTGATGTTTATAGAGGATTTAGATGCTGACTGCTCGACCTTCTATGGGTTTGGCACAGACGAAGACTTTGACCAGGATCTACCTTTGGTGATAGTGCCCGTAGAGGATATACCTTCTGTAGTGACCTAGTCTAGTAGGTTGACTGGACTGCGTTCAAGTTGGATATTTGAGACTTGTAGTATACTTTATATTTGGGATCTTGTGTTATGTCTTAATTTTTGAACTTCTGTCTGTGACTTACATCCATTTTAGTTTATCTATTTCCATCATATCTTTATGATATTCATGCTTATCTTCCTTATATGTCTTGTGATTGAGTTGAGATTATATACCTTCGTATGGAGATGACAGGTTTATATACTTTGTGTCTAGATGTTATATTTCTAGTTGACCAATACAGCGTTCTACCGCCGATACTGCAGCGTAGACTGGATGTACCCACATTCTCGTGTCCCTAAATAGGGTACGGGTCGTAACATATTTTTGTGGTGGTCCATGCAGGTCAGAGTCGCAACTAATGCGATTTCGTAATGGTGCTCGACTTAGAGTACTAATTACGAGCCTCCAATTAGGATAAAGATTCTAGGTTATGATAAGAGTTGCTCAATCACAGTTAGGACTTTTTGAGAGATTCCTGGGACGATCTTTGAGAATCTTGTTTGAACGTCAATTTGAAATCCTTTCCTTTTGTTTCTATTCGCCCTTGCTCCTTGTCATTGAATTTGATTTTGATTGATCATTGTTGATTTTGATTTTTCATATCGAGATGAATGCTATGGCCCGAGTTACGGTATCTTCTGATAACATATGTTGACGAGAATAACAGGGAAGGTAAAACGTCTACTTGGTTATGGAACCTGGAATTTATCGTAGCTATATTAGCCAGCGTGGCAAAAACGTAGAGACCTGACTTCGGATGTACATATCTTGGTTATGAGATTTGGGATTTCTCGCAGCTATACTAGTCGGCGTAGCGAGAATTTCAGACGACATGATTATAGAGGTGCATACCCAGTTATAGAATCTGCCATTTATCGCAGCCTTGCTTACTGGCTGTCACGCCCCAATTCCCAAAGGATATCGGAGCATTATGATACATCTCCCCAGGCTACGTACCCGTATAATGAAATACCGTATTGTACCCGCGATTGTCGCCTGTGAGGTCCAGGATAGGCATAGACATAAGACATAATCACAAAAAATTTCCACAAATTACATAACATCCACTTGTCCAAAATATTACATATTCGTTCGAGGTTCTCCAAAACACATAATTTACATATTTGTCCATAGATTCTTCAAAACACATAATTTACATATTAGTTGGTCTTCCAAAATGAGACTACTATTCTTTAATTCCACATAATTCATAGAGTTCCTCCTCAGTGTACGTCTGACATCCATCCTAGTCTCCGTCAATCCCTAGTGAACAAAACTAGGTCGTCAATACGACGAGCAAGCCCTCGGTTAAAAGAGAGAGTTAAGAATATAAGATGATAAGATAAATGAATGCAAGAAGGAGTATACTTGAATAATTAAACTCACACCGTAGAATATCAGACAAGGAGTACATAGCTCTCCAAAATAGTGTCACAAGGAACATATAAGACCTTTCTATACCTAAATACAAGTTAGAAAAATCCTTCTGGATCACACACACACTCCTAGCATCTAGACAATAAACCCATTTACCCAGGATCAGGCTTGTACAAAACGGGTGGTGCTTAGATTATCCATCCGTCTGTACTATCACATATTGATGCGACTGCAAGTAAGATAGCATCATGAGTTGGTTTTCGAATCATTTGGGTCGATTATCGAATAATGCACTATAAAAGGAATTTGTATTACTTGAACTTTTCCAAGAATATCGAATTTATTCATTAGATAGCTGAGCTAAACTCAAGGCATGGATGTCTAATGAAATAAAATATAGGCTGAGTTGAGACTCAGGGACTGGAATATATACAATGGATAGCTGAGCTGAAACTCAGGGCCTGGTTGTCCAATTGTATCAGGAAGATGAGCTAAGCCTCACCTCGGACATTCGTGCGGCCACACGAACACCGATTCAGGGAATGATCAGTACGAAAGAATTTTTTTATATTGTAGAGATTCAGCCGGGTGTGATCCACTGGTTTCTCTTCCAACCCAATGCACCCTATTCTAGAGAAGTTTACGACATTCTGATTCTAATCGAAATTATTCCTTAAACGGGAGTCTTAAACAAGTCAAGTTGAATTCACTAGATAGTATCGCCCTTTTCGTAAATTGAAGGTCCAAAAAAGTATTGAAACCAAGGAAAATTCCAAAGTATCTACTAGGACAATGTTTTACTAGAATCTCCCGATGATATAGATCGAAAATGAATGGTTCCAGGATCTAGGACAAATTCAAAATTTCTAAAAGACCCGGATTCCCGAAAAGTGACTAACTCTGGAAATTCTCAAAAATTTCGGCAGAGTCTCCTTTGTATTTACTGATCCCAAAATATTTTCGATACAAGCAAACACAAAGAATATAAATACGGGTACGCCGACCCCTTCGGTGGAACAACCCTCAACACCGGAACCACGCAATATATATCCCGGGTACACCGACCCCTTCGGTGGAGCAACCCTCAACTCCGGTAACCACGCAATGTATATATAAATATATATACATAGCAAGTACATGCATTCAAAGCAAAAAAATATCAAGCTTCTATCTCGACAAGCTTAGTAAAAAAATTAAAATGATAAAAAAATACTCAATCCTAGCATTTCCAAATTGGTCAAATATGAAAACAAAAGATTGTATCATAACGAGGTTGTCCAAGAATTCAATTAGGCCTATAGTGCTCCTAAAAGTTGATATAACTGACTTATATGTATTCGGTGTCCCAAAAGTATACTAATGTAACAAAAGGTTAGTGTATTTTTTTAATATATTAACATTTTAAAGTTTTAGACAGAATTACACAAGAAAACATTATCAAATAAGACTCAATTTTTTATTTATCCAATTGTAGAAGGGAATTCTAACTCATCCATATGCTAGATTTGTGTATAGAACTAGGTTTTCTAAACTTCCAAATGTAAATGTAACTTGGTTCGCCTAAATTTGATTCGTAATACAATCCTAAAATTCCATAGCATTTGATTTACGAAGAATCTCATACAATATACATATAACTATGTTATTCCGTTGCTAATTGTAAACATTCCATTTCCAAGGTTCTAAACATGATTTCATGCGAAAATTTCACATCCAAAATCAAAACTAAGTTTACCAACACCTCCATAGAATATAATTTACTAAAAAGCCCCCCAAATGAGACCTATGGTCCTAATTTCTGCCCTATTATCATTATGTCCAGATTCATATACATTACAAAATAAGGTTAAAATCAACATTTTCACACATACCATGTTTATCAATCATATCTAACATATAAGTGTCCAAGCCGTGTCCTACTTCCGTACCAATGTCATGGATTGATGTATATGTTTAGATATGTATATATAATTCAAAGTTTTTCAAATAAAAAAATCATTTAAGCACAAAAGAGATGAATAATAGATTTGGAAGGAACTCTTCGACAACCACGTATAGGTAAAATAAGTTGGAGATTAAGGGGAGAAACTTGCCTTGGTTTCGGGTGATCCCTAAGAGAAATTCTCTTCTAAGGTACAAGTCAGGACCTTTCTACAAAATTTAAGATTTTGATTAACACAATAATCTAGAGAAGAAAAATGAGAGTTGAAATTGAAGGGAAGAGGAAGATGGGGAGGAAGAGGTGGAGAGAGAGGAAGAGGGGAAGGGAGGTCAGGGGGCTGGGGCCAACGGGGCAGCACCGGCGACCGGCGGCCAGAAGTAGCAGCGGTAACAGCAATGCGGGGGTTGAGGAGGAGGAGAAGAAGGAGAAGAAGAAAAGAAAAAAAATGAGAAGAGGTGTCACCTGGTAATGGGAGAGGGGAAGAATAAATTTTCTCTCTCCCTCTTTGATATAAAAAGATGATAAAATTTTTGGGATTGACTAAATTGCCCCTTAGGCTTAGTCATGAGAGGGGGTTGCCACATAGCCCCTCCCTCATGCATGGGTGCTACTTGGATGGCATCAAAATACAAAAGTGCAATTTGCATAAGGACCCAAGTGAAAATGGAGATTTGGTTTAGTGAAAAAGAAATTTTTTAAGATGAAATAACAAACAAATACATAATTAAAATTGGCTATGACATTGGCATGGTGAGGATTATGAGTATCATGATTTTGGACCGACGCATATGATTATCAGATTGTATCTTGAGAAGGTTCTTAACATATCATCTCTATATTTTATTTCTGTTATTTTAGAATTATGTTCCATTACTAATTAACTTAGGAGTAGAAATACTTTCAGTTATTTTCAGTCCAGTTCCTTATAAGATTTTATTCTATTAGTTTCGAAGTTCTTTGGATAGTGTAGTAGCTTGGTAGCTTGCAGATAGGTTTGTGTCCTTGAGTATTTGTGTTGGTTGTTAGTATAGATTGTGAGTCTTCAAGTTGTTCCATTAGATAGGTGAGCATTAAGTATCAGTGTATAAGCCTAGAAGTAACTCATAGTATAGTACCATTTATAGCAATAGTTATAACACATATGTCAGAGTATAGTTAACAGTTGGTATTCTATAGTTTTAAGCATATGTCCAGTATAGTTATAGAGTTAGTGACTGTGTACCAAGGGTGCTAGAGGGTGCAAGTGTCCAGGATGTATCATGATTGATGAGTAATAAGTGATAGGTGTAGCGTATCAATTTAATATTAGTGAGTGTTATTGAGGGTGATAATATTAGCTAGGTGTATCAATGTGATATTAAATATAGGGTATTGTAAGGAAGTATCATGAGAGTAGGAGTGCATGTGTCTAAGGTAGTAGAGAGGGGGAGCTAGGCCACCTGTGGCGTAACATCATGTCCCGCACCATCAGAAGGATATACCCTAGAGGGGCAGGACTTTTGCGTTAACGGTCGAGGAGGCCGACGCTATGTGTAAGCCCACTTCCAAAAATTTTAAAATTTTTAAGCTTATTTGTTTATGATCAATTTTATGATCATTAGGAGTCATGCCGAATCTTGTAGGTGAGCTATGACCATATTAAGGTCATATGACCACTAGATAGTTTATATATGTATTATTTAGCTATTTTATATTTTTCTAATTTTTTTGGATATTTTAGGTATTTAATATTTAATTTAAGGACTTTCAAGATTTACTGTAAGGTCATTTGGGGGTATTTCTGGACCAAATATTTTTATTTGGGCTCTAGATGAATAAAAATATTTTCTAGAATATTCTAGGATTTTTTTGGATTTTTTTAGAATTTTTGAGAATTTTTAGATAATTAAAACATATAGAATTTATATTTTATAGGCTTTTGGATTTTATTGTGAGATCACATGATGATATTTTGTGTTAAAATATTTTATTTAGATTCTAGACACTTAGAAATATTTTCTAGAATTTTTTAGAATTTTTTTGCACTTTTCTGCAATTTATTTTGATTTATTTGGACATAAAATAATTTTTAAATAATTTTTTGAATTAAATAAATAATTACCCAGTCATCCACCTGGGGGGCCCACCTGTCAGCGCCAACTACAGCTACAGTACCCGCCTCTTTCTCTCTCTCTCATATATATATATATATATATATATATATATATATATATATATATATATATATATATATATATAAGTATTTCGTAACGCCATGTCATTTGGGCCCACTATCGCAATTTTTACACACACACCCGCCACCTCCGCTATTCGATCCCGAGACCGTCCGCATAGTCAAGGAGGTTATCACCTGACAGGTTGATAGGAGAAGGTCATAGACAAATTGCAAAGGCTACAATCAAATGTAAACATTAGTTTTTGCAACTTTTTGTAACCTGAGTTGGTACTCACCCTTTCACGATGAATAAAATTTAGTATTCCCCTATATATATATATATATATAAGTATTTCGTAACCCTAATATTCACTTGGCTGTTTTGAGAGAGTTGCTATTTGGAGACCCCCGACTTCCCGGAGCGATTGCCGTCAACCCCGATGTGATTTTAGCGTACCGTTTTTTTGCTGTATTCTTATTGAGGTAAAGTTACATAATTTATAATTTATTTTTGAATATTTTGACCCTGAATTTCTGGAGAATTTTGTGAGTGTTTGTTGTCCAAAATTCGACATGTCACACGGTTTTCAAGATCCTGAGAGATCTCGAACTCTGATTTATGATCCGTATGAAATTTTGGAAAGATAACACGACAATATTCGACACATAATTTTCCCAGAATTTCATAATTTCGTTTGATATTTTAGTTATTTAGTTGAACTCAGAATTGATCTGTAAAATCACCGTTTTGTCACCGTTTTGGTCACGGTTAGCCATAACGGCGATATCTTTTGACCAAAGTGTGAATTTGCGGCATGGTCAATTCCAAAACACTCATGGCGCTGAAATCTACCAAGGTGCACTTCCAAAATCTTGAGTTCATGATATTTAACTAGATAGTCAACGATACGCCTCGATTTGCGTGCCATGGTTTCCAAAATTGGAAACATGACTTTTTTTGGCCAAAGTTCCTAGTTTAGATGATATTTTAGATTATTATTAGATTTTAAAGTAATTAATGCCAGAATTAATTAATATTAGATAAGAAAACCCTTAGCTACTTATTCCATGATTTTATAATTAGAATATTAGAATTGACTTGTGGTTTTCGTGCACGGTTCATGGTACGATGTACGATATGGGTTGACAGCTTCTACATCGGAAATCCCCTCATCCTCGACTTGTGACTACGATTTGTGCAAGGATTCAGGCAAGTACAGTATTGCATTATGTTTTAGTTCATTATAACGTTTTCTCTATCGTTTCCTTGTTTGATATCCCGTTGAGACATTGCTTGAAATTCCGTTGAGACACGATTGTGACACCGTAGTTATTGTATCATTCTTAGTGTATCATTGACCGTTATTGATTGTTAGTGAGTCGGAAGGGAAAATACTCGGTAAGTACGTGAACAAACCCAAATATTATTATTGTGGATAGCTAAGTCATACACCCCACGTATGAGTTAGCAGTACCCTATTATTTTGGATAGCCATCGTATGATGTGCCATATTAGCCCAGCCGTTCACGTATTAAAAGGTATTTTACACACATAGTCATTTTCATTGTTCTTGTTCGTATTTCAGTTCTTTATCTTCATGTTTCTTTTCCCATTAGCTTACTCGTGCATGATTATTGCTTTCCATATATAGTTCATATCTCGTCTCATATCTTGTTAGTTTATTGCTAGTTCATATCTTGCTAGTTCTTTATATACTCTTTGCCATCATTGTTTCTCGTTGTTCTAACTTATTTTGGGCTAACAACATTAAATGCAATATAGTTGTACTCTGCTCCTTTCCTGACTGGATCATTGTTATAGGTGAGGATGACGTGCCTACTTTTGCGCTATGGACCATACGGGATGAGATATAGACTCGAAGGCCAAATCATAGAAGACTAGTTAGATGTGTCATAGTTTTCTATAATTGTAAAAGCTTATATTCTTCTTCAAATGTAAAACTTCTAAATTTTGTAAAGTTGATTTAGTTGTTGTGAATGAGCAGTTAGTACCTATGAGCATTTTGTTTATTGCGGGCTAGACAACATATTACCGTCGATATCGTGGCGTAGGCTGGGCTTGGACACGCACTCATATCACGAAAAGCGGGTGCGGGTCGTGACACTATGGGTGACGGGTTAGCAGGTCTGTCTTTCTATTAGCACCTGTCAGGATATTTTGTGTTGTGATAGATAGTGTAGTGACCCTGTTCGAGACTATGAGATCATGACCAGTAGAATCATGATCTTGCATGTCATTATATAGAATTTTCTTGACCATGATTGTTGGGGGCTTGACCTAGAAGGAGTACGACCATCTTAAATTTCCAGGACGAAATTTTTCTAATGGGGATAAACTTGTAACCACCACATTTCTGGAATAGGGGTATTTTTGACCTTTTCCTAATTATTGTTATTAGTGTGATTTCACATTATATCTTGAGTGACAAATTAGTTTTTAAAACTAGAATTTATATTTTGATTAATTATCTAAATAATTAATAGTGCATATGTGTTATTATTGAATATGACTAATGGTTAGCCTTTGACTAGAATAGTGGTTAGTGATCCTAGAGGACCTAAACTAACTTATCATGACCATCCAACTAGATGATTAGGACTAGCCTAAATGACCTTAAGTTAGTCTCTGGCTAGATTAGAAGATTTAGCTAGAAAACTTGACTAAACACCTAATTAGGAAGGGAGGTTCAATCCCTAACTTGTCATAACTAAAGGAAGGGGTACAGTGGACCTTTCCTAATTAACCAAACCCTAAATTTAATACCATATGGCAGCCCACTTTCCTATTAAAGCCCCACTTCATCTTCTTCCTCTTTCCATTTTCATTTCAAGTCCTAATTTAGGAGCTTTTTCCCAAATTGCTCCTACACCCAAATTTTCTCCAAATTGAGCCAAATTTGTTTAATTCTCTTCCCCTTGGAGAGGAGAAGCCTCGATTGGCTAGCTAAGAAGGGATTGGAGCCTTGAAGCTTGGTGGAGATCTAGATCTAGGAATTTTACATTGAAAATTCATCTCCCTTTTGGTATGAGCTCTCTAAACCCTTCTATTTTATTTCATTAGTGTAACTACATTAATTTAAGATCCCATTTGCATTAGGGTACCATTAGAGAGGAGTTGAGGCTCTCCTCTTCCTATTTGAAGGTTTTTCCCATTTCATTTGGTACAAATTGGGGGAAATCAAATTTGTGACCACCAAGTGTTCGATACGTGTCCCCAAAGGAACTTCCATGTCCTTTTTGAGTCGAGATTGTGTGTATGTGTCATAAACATGATACGTGGTATTGTGTCATGGTATCTCATGATATAAATGGTTAGATTTGGGTATATACATGTGTTTCTTTTGTCTAAAACAACACAAATTTGTCATAATATTCATTCACGTTTTTAGTAGCCATAGCAACTTAAAAAATGTCATAACTCCTAGCTCAAGACTCCGATTAATGTCCCCTTTTTATAAAAAAAACGTATCGAAGTTAGCTTTCCATATATATATATATAAATATATATATATATATATATATGCCAAATTTGATTTAGAACTTTCTGTAAACTGTTTGAGTGTCAGCTGTCCGAAAGACGAACGCGTTTCGGTGTTTTCGCGATTCCGGGAGCTTCGGGACACTAAAATATGACCCGTTTGAAGTTTTGGAAAGCTAATACGGAGGGCTACGACATACTTCAATTCTAGAATTTAGTGATAGATCTAATAGGTGCAGTATTTATTTTAAATAGAAAACTGACTATACGACATAGGCATTTTGTGTATCCTATGAGCCTATGTAGTACGGATATCAAGTGAATGTCGGTATCATAGGTTGTCAAGAATATGTATGATATATATATATATATATATTTATATATATATATATTGCTGTTAGGTAACATGTGTTAGTTAGTGTGTGTTAATGTTGATACAAATGGTTATCAAGTAAGCCAAATATAGATAAGTTATGTGTCGAGGTATTAAAGTTGTGAGCAAGGTACTACTGTGATACTTGGGTACCATGAGGATGTTGGTATCGTGACACTCAAGTATCATGAGTAAGGATAAGTGAGTATTGATACTTGAGTAAGGTATTCTATTTGGTATCAAGTATTATTATTAGAGTTTGTCACGCCCCAGTACCGGAATACTGAGACGGACTAGGCCACCTACTCCATATGAGGTATATAAACGTCATACGGCGATCGTGGCTGTCAAGAGACTAGGGGGTGCACGCTACAATCAAGTCTCCTATGGTCTCACAGAGCATCTATGTCTCAATCAATCAAAACAAGAAGCAGTAAATAATGATCATATAAGACAAAGCAGTAAGGCATCCCCGACGCTTCATCAAAATGATTCATGAGCCTAGCTATACAAAATGATAAGCTAGTACCGAGAGTCAATAGTACATAACTATAGTTAGCTGCAGTCTGATTTAACTACAATTATATGAGGAACTAAATGTCCAGAACTGTCGGCTAAATAGGTGCCGATGGCTAAACACCAAGTGCAAAATATAAGTTATCAGAGCGGTGAAGAAGAAACTGTAAGCCCCCTGAATTCCAGGGTTTATTTTAAATTTTCTAAATGAATTATTTTCGATAAGTATTTTATATTAATTTAAATACGTATTTTACAGCGTATTTCGTATTCTCTTGGTTTTCGGAATGCTTTAAAATTTTTCCTAACTTATAGATTTTCTCTTTGGCCGGCATACCGCCAGTATACCGGAGTATACCGATGGCATACCGTCCAGACAGATTTTCTACACTTTAGATATTTTCGGTTTCTGATATTTTTATGAATAGTGTTTCGGATATTTTCGTGAATAGTATAGATACACTCTATTATCCAATGGATAATTGGTTTTGTTTGAATGGCCATGATTGACTTAGATTTTGACATGGATCACGATCCGACGTCTAAGATTAATTCCCCCTTCTATATATACCCTTTCACTTTCTCTCTCCTCTCTCTTTTCATTCTCTTCACTCTCTTTTCATTTCTTATTCCTTTCTCTTTCCTTGGAGCTTGCCAGGAGCTTGGCCTTGAGGTCTAGAGTGTGGTTTCGTATCTCTCTTGGTGGAGGAGTAGAAGATTAGGCTTGGAGCTTAACCTAGGCAAGTGCATCTTGCTCAAAAGTGACATGACCATACTTTATTTTTGTTTTCCATAGAAACTAAAGTTTTATTGGCCTATAATTTGCTTCTTTAAATTGTTAACATGTTTAGTATATAGCACTTATGGTTTTGATCGACAGTATTGCGTAGATCTGAGTTTCTAGATATGATTTTCGAGTATTTTGAGGTTTTTATCTATCAAATGTTTTGATTTGTGAAAACTAATACTTCCATGTTGTAGAAAATTCAATTCTATTCAATTTTGACTTTTGAAAGTCTGAATATTGATTTAAAACGAAGTTTTTATGGCCGAAACAAGTTTTGAGTTCAAAAATCAACTTTCTGTGACGGTTCGAAAAATCCGTCGGAAATCCGCAGAAATCCGTCGGAAAATCCGAACTTGCACCACAAAACTTGCTGTGACACTTCGAAAAATCCGTCGGAAATCCGCAGTAATCCGCCGGATGATCCGGTAGGCTGTTTTTGAATTTTTATATATGTTTTAAGTGCTGTAAAAATTTGGAAAAATTTTATATTTAAATACTATGTTAATTTAGCTAATTTATTATAATTTTTCCAGCATTTAATAAGTACTTTTGTTATTTTATAAAAATAGGAAAACAAGCTCATTTTCAGGATACATATGTTTGTTGATTTTTAATAAATATTTATGAAGGTTTATAAATTCCAGAAAAATTAGTATAAATTTCTATAATTAATAAGGATCATTTTGGTACTTTATTTTATGTAAAATTGAGCTTTTTGTCTATCTCAAAAATTGTTGGAACTCAATGTACAGTTTGATTTATTTATTGAATAATTACGACTTTCAATGATTTGTGTTCTTTTGAGTTATTATAGTATTGGACCTCACCCCGCACTAGTGTAAAGACCCTAGAAAGTTAGTTTGGGTATTGTGTCACCCCACATTGGACTTGGAATTGGCCGGAGTTGACCAGTTGACCAAAGTCAACTATAAGTCAACCTCTGACCCAGTTTGTCTTAGTTTGCCCTAGTTGACCTAGACATTATAGTATGTCTTTTCACCCTAATTAGCTATTGTATTATCTCATCTTTAGGACTGTGGCTTCACTCCGAGCCTTGATTCATATTGACAGCAGGATCCCAGGCAAGTACATCTACAAACTCATTTAATGTCTTTTTGTAACACCCAGTTTTTTCAGATGAGGATAATTTTGAAATTTTGTATTTTAATTTATTTAATTACGGTATTTAAAATTTTATATAATTTTTATTGATTTTTAATCATTTTAAAAACTATTTTAAATCATGACTTATGATTTGGTGCCTTGCTAGAGTAACCCTAGAGCCTAGCTATGTGATTAGGGTATTTCATTTATCATTTCTAGATTGAGGGGTATTTTAGTCATTTTTGTAATTTTAGAAATTATTTGGAATTATTATTTATTATTTAGATTTATTATAATTAATGTGATTTTTAGTGATTTTTAGAGATTTTTAGTATAATTGATTTTGGGCCTATAGTTGACTTTGACTAGTGTTGACTAGGAGACTAACCTAGAGACTAACCTAGGTTATGGCCACTTGGTTAGGTTAAGTAACCTTGGTTTGACCTAAGTTAGTGAGGTTTAACTCATGGGAACTTGTTTGGAGAGTTTAGGAGTTGATTAGGCTAGAATGGCTTATGACTTCATAAGTCATGACTAATGACTTGAGACTTAAAGCCCATAGGCCCACACCATGTAGCAAACCCTCACCCTAATCAGCCCATGGCAGCCAACCTAGGGTTCCACACCCTATTTAATGCCTCTTCCATTTGTTCTTGCCTCTTTTATTGTTTTTCTTCTCAAGCTTGAAGAAAGAGGTATAGCCAGCTTCCCCAATCCATAACTTTTTCATTTTAACTCCTTTTTAGTTCAAACCACTTGCATTAGATTCTAATTGTCTCCCTCTTGCTGTTCATGGAGGATAATCCCAGCCTTGGGGCAATTTGGAGAGTTTGGCTAACAAGGAGAAACCCCCTTTTTAGAGCTTTTTATTAGAATTTCAACATATAGGTAAATCCCTATTCTCTCCACCAAATTTAGTTTTCTTTGCATGGATAGGAAGCCCTAGGTGTCCCCTAGCAGTAGGTATTGGATTTGTGTCATTTCGTGTCCGTTTGGTGTCCGTATCGGACACGTGTCACGATGTGTGTATAGGTGTTTGATTAAATGTCACAAAGGTTTTTATTTTCGATTTTTGAAAAACTAATTACATAGATACCTAGGCCTATATGTGTATGATAATGTTTGTGAAGACTGATATGGATTTCGTGTCGTTTTTATGTCATAAATTGGACACGCACACACCCGTACAGCCCCGTGCACATGCCCTGCTGCCCGTGTCCCAGTTCTCCGCGGACACGACACTTCGTGACCCAAAATTTGGCGTGAGCCTTCCCTAGATGACTGACATAAGGCCCACAAAATTTTGTGGGACCTTATCGAGTAGTTAAGGAGAAAATTGGCCCGCACTGTTCGTGCATTGGAGGAGTACACGTACAGAACGCACACTGACACGGTATTCGTGTCTCACCTAGACACATATTGGACACATATCAGGACCCTAGGCAGTTAGCCCTATCCTAGACGAACCTATAGCCACGGGCACGTGTCCTAATTCGTGTCATGTTGTGTCCACGAATGACGTGCACGCGTGCACGATGATTGTGTGCACAGTTTGTGTCTGTGTTTGTGTGTTGTGATTGGACACGATTCGTGTCCAGTTTTTGGACACGAAGACACCCTCTAACACTCTCTCACATGTATCATCAATTACCAACCACTAAATTAAACTATTAATTGTTATTTCCAATTCGAATTAGGAAATTTTCTCATTTTTCTGATACATGTAAACTGTCAGTTGGTTTTTGAGTCATTGATGGAATTGTAACTGTTCATTGATTTATTCTGATGTATGTACACCTATACATATCTGGGAAATTGGCCTATATACTTGGGTTTTATGATAGCATGGAATTCAGTTTTCGATTTGCATTTCAAATTGTTAAATTCTCAATTTCTGAATGCACTTATGCATTGTTTGATTTTTTCTGAAATTAATGGGATTTCATTAACTGATACTTGATAATGTGCATACATTTCTGAACTTATATAGGTGAGGTGGTGAATGATGAGATGTAGCTAATATGTAAACTGGGTTGGGTTCCAACTGAATTGTATGAATGTATATATGTGATAACCCGACTTGTGTTTGAACTGAAATGAACCTGTGAATGAGAAGAACATGAGTTTCCTTTATATAACCTGAACTGAATTCCTGAGAACTTGTGTAGGCACCATTAGCATACACTTTCACATTGATTTTTTTGGCTACTTAGGTATGTGGAATGGTATGGGCTGTCATTGCCTTGTTTCACAGTTTTGTACATCCAAATATGAAATCTGAGACACTTGACACAACATCCTATTCCCTGTTTTCCAATTCACATTGACACTCTTTTTAGCTATGGCTATGTGACATTCCTCACACAATAACGTACATTCATCACTGATTTCAAATTCTAATTTTCATTTTGCTTAACTGAAACCTTATTGCACTCACCCTATCTAAACTACCATGTTAATCTGAGCATGTTCACACATTAATTCACTACTACCTGAAACCTGACACTTTACATCCATGTACACCCTTTACATGTCACACACATATATGTGAATCACTTGACACATTCCCTACATTTCCTGAGAACATTTTGAACCTGGGACAAACCTGAGATTAGGTCACGACCCGCACCCGATTTTCCGGATACGAGACGTGTCCAAGCCAGCCTACGCCGCAGAGTCGGCGGTAGAACGCTGTCAAGCCCGCAAGAAAATAAATGCTCGAGAAAACAACATTTGCTGCTCATTCACAATTCTACATTTATTACAACATTTATAATTGAAGAAAATACAAGACTTTACATTTAATGAAATTGATACAATGCTATCTTCTATTTCTAGGTTGACTTCAGCATACCCAAGCCTTCCCAATGTAAAGAGTGATCGCGGCTAAACCTGAAAAATGTTGGTTTCCAGTCAGGAATGGAACAAGTACACAAACCAACGACAAAACGAAAACATAATAGAATTAACAAGACATGAAAATAGCATATGGAATATGAAAGCTAGTAAGAAAACTGATGACATAGCACGGTAGAGAAGTAAATAAGGAAAAACTAATAAAAGACATCTATCTAGGTGGTTTGAAATATCCGTTTCAACATGTGGACGGCTAGGGGTAAATAAGGCACACTGCACGTGTCGTGCGCAGCGGCTAGCATTCACGAAAGACAATGGGATAGTTCTGGGTAGTCCACATGTTTACTAAGATATTTTCCCTCTCGACTACTCTGTGTGACGAGCGTGTCAACAAGCAGTAAGATATATGTATAGACATGAAATGAGAAGACTACTATGAATCGGAAAGCAATCAGAAAGTGCACTTGCCTGAGGTCCTCAGCTGGAGAAACCAATAATACAATACCACTCAATGAGCCACAATCAGTCAACACATGCAGAAGTCTTCGAATGCTGAAATAAACAGTACCAACGTTCTTAGAATAGTCAAATTAGCTAGGATTGCCTGTCCTTAAGTCCAATTCTGGACACAGGGGCAAAACGGTAATTTCGGGCAAAAATGATGTCCGCCGTTGGATCCATTTTACACCGAAAAGCGTGCCAGAGTCAACGGTCTCTAAAGTCGTCAACCTACATGTCTACAGATCCAGTTTTCTGATACGAACCCAACCGTATGTCCAAAGTTGGATTCCGGCGGGCCGTGCACAAAATTGTCCGTTGAGTGGGACCGTGGAGCCCACAAAACGACGTCGGATTCAACTGTCTCAGAATTGGACCAAACTTGGCATACAGGACCAGAAAAATGATACGGTTCTGATGGCGCAAGTTTCGTCTCGATCTGACGAGCGTGCACAAAGTAATTAGAGAATTTGCAAAGTGCACGATACGGTGAATTTCGACGGATACGCATCAAATTCGTCGCGCACATGCGACCAATTTGAATTCCGCCAAAGTCCACACGACCACGAAGCCGTTACGCAGCTTTTGATGCTTTCGGTTCGTGACCACGTCGCCCAAAATGTCGGGACGGACGTGGTATCGGAGGATTTTCTAGATTTTTTTACAGTTTTAAAAGCAGGTTTTTCATGAACTTTGAAAATAGTTTAACAACAATTTAATTGATGAAAATAAATCTATAAATGGGGTTGTTATCTCGTATAGGTTGTCAACAGTCGTGTTCAAATGGATTTCCTATACTGTCGAGGAATTGGCGATTATACGCCTTCCAAAATGGGTTTCGGGACTGCTTTTACTCTGCCTACAAGCAGGTTTTTTGTGATTTTCTACCTCGATTCTTGAACCATACAATCAGATTGCACTCGATCGATTTGATGGGATTTCATCTCGGTTATATTGGCTATCCCTTGAATTTTACGGAATTGAATTTCATTGAGCGGTCGCAAAGAAAACGTACCGCGGAGTTGGGCAGATGGCTGCCATTGCGGCTGTCTTTTCTCGCTTGGCTGTGCGCGCACGGGGAAATCCCCTGCCGTCCGGAGGCTTCGCGCGGCGGCGCGCGGTCCAGGGGCGCCGCCCTGGACGGCGAAGGTCATGGGGTTCAGGTTTTTGTGTTAGGGTTTGGGTTTTTGCGAAACTCTCTCGTTCTCGACTACATATATTGCTTTAACGAGCGGCTCGGGTTCGTTCTGTTTGGGTGAGGGATGGGGAAGCCTGTGGGCTCACTGTGGTGGCTTACTGTTACTTGAACAATTGGGGGGGGGGGTCCTGAGCTCTGGGAGCTCGGGCCTGGATGGGTCGTCTGTGGGGGAAGTTCAATAGTATTGCTTTCCTTTTCTTATTCTATTTCATTTCTATTAATTATAAAAAACCTTTGTGTATATATATATATATATATATATATATATATATATATATATATATATATATATATATATATATATATATATCACAAGCAAAATATACGTATAGTTAGAGAGAGAGAAAACCATATTTTTTTTTATATATATGTATATACACACATAAATTCATATATATATATATATATATATATATATATATATATATATATATATATATATATATATATATATATATATATATATATATATATATACGCATGTCCATATATACGTAATATATATTTATATATAATACGCCTATACACATATACAGTATATATATATTTATACCTTCACTTACAATTATATTTTTATTTATGTACTTTATACACATGTATGTATACAGACATATATGTGTTTATATATATACATGTACACGCATATCTCCATATACATTTATATATACATATACTCATATAATATATTTATTTGACAATAAAATAATATAAAAATAATATTATTAAATAACAATCCCAAAAATAATGATAATAATAATAACAAAATTTTATAAACCAATAATGGTGTACATACAATTATAGGTACAGTCTAATAATCCAAAAAGCGTACAAGGGCACATTTTATACAATTATATTTTTATATCATTAATATTGATATCTATAATATTTATTAATAAAATATATATAAAACTTGCATTGAATCATTAAACTGAAATACGACAAAATCACACCAACAATATATCAACATGGACGTTTTTGGACGGGTCGCATGACTACATGGGCTCGGCTCAGTTCGGGTCCAGTCCAGACTGGTTTGGTGCGACCGGGTCACCTAGACGTCAAATAATATTAATAATGAATAATTTAACTATTTATAATGGTCATGTCGCAACTTGGCCTGGTTTTCCTAGTTAGGACATCATTATGGCTCGGCCTTCCCTGGCATGGCTAATACACTGGTCAAGCACGTCACTCCACTATTCGTGCCACAATTCCTAACCGTCTTGTACTCAAAAACTCCATCATGGCTAAAGTCATCTACCGTAATAATTAACTAAATAATAAATTCTAAAAATCTAAAAATCACCATTTAAATCAAATAAATGAAATAAAAATTTTAAAATTCCGGGAAGGGGAGCAACAGATTAGACACTCTATTACACATCCACACATACACATAGTATTGGTTTGTGATGTTCCCTTACACTAGCTATTAGCCACATCCTATTAGTTCATTGGAACTTGTTCAGTCCATGATTCAGCCTTAGGGAATTCCTTGATCAACAGCATACCTTAGCAGCAGTTCACATCACCTCTACATTTCAGTCCCTTACACCCCTACAAATCAGTCTACTAACTGCTCCAAATTAGCCTCCTATAACTGTCCTATTTTACCCCAAAACCAAGCCTCAAATCCACTCCATAGTAGCCTATATAACACCCTATATCTAACCCACATAGCAACCATTAGGCAGTCCCATTTTTAGGTCCATCTCAGCCTTGTATTCAGCCTACAAGTCCCCACAAAATAAGCCGATATGGCTGTCCCCATAACCAGCATATTGCTATCCTAAATATCAGTCCACAGAAGCCTTGTTGGCTGTCACCATTTCAGTTCTAACATGTCCCCATTCCAGCCCACATTAGCCCCTACAAACCAGCCTATATGCAGCCTCAAAACAGCCCTAATACCTGTCCCTAACCCAGTTCTTGTTAGTCCCCCTTTCAGCCATGTTTCAGGCTCTTAAAACCAGCTACTAGCTGTCCTATAGGACACGTATTATGAGCTATTGTGTATGTTTGTGTAAGCCTATGTACACTTAGACACATTTTATTTCACCTTGCCATGACACTATACACATTTCCCCCTCTCTATTTTACTATATATAAGTTCATGATTATATAAATATATAGAGTATACACATGCATGCATACAACTAGTTAATTTACTTGTTTCAATGTATGCATAGATATATGTTTGTGTTAGCATGCTTGATATATAATTAATATATAGATAGTATAGCCTATGCCTTCCATTTCACCTCCATGTTCACACACATAGCCTTACATGCTAGTTCCCTCTCTAACTTTCTCTTATTGTATAATGTCGTAAATAAATGAAATCCTATATACATATAGCTATATATAAATTCCACGATAAATAGCTAAATGTGAATGTGCCTTGATGTGTGGCTTGTGTTTGGCTTGCATAGCCTTGTGATTGGTGTGTGATTGCTAGACTAGGCTTGGTTAGGCCTAGTGAGACTTATCAGACTTGTTTGGGTTAAGTTTGACCTAGTTGACCTAGCCTTGACTAGTATAGTTGACTGGAGTTGACCAAGGGTTGACTTTAGTCTAGTTTGACCTAGACAACATGCAGATGCATTATAGATTTCATTTATCATCCCCTGTATACATCTTGACTTGTGTAGCTCTAAATAGGAGTCAGGTATCTCATCTCGGACAGTACATTTACTTCAGACATTCAGATAAGAGACGAGTACATTCTCTGACCGTTTCATACTTGTCTGGATTTACATTCTTGCTCTAGATTACTGTACTTGATGCTGACACGATTGTTATCACGGATTGGTACTATATAGATCTTCTTCTGAGATGTTATCTCCTTGTATTCACTAAATACATATTGTGATGTGCATTTCACTTACATATTGTATTTATTGAATACCCTTATCATTGTACACTCATTGTGCATATTGTACTCTTATTATCATATTGAGCCATTGTACAAGCCATTGTACAAGCCATTGCATAAGGTAACGTAACTGAATTGGATCCTTGTGTATTGATTGGGGAAGAAGAGTAGAAATGGTTATGTGATCAATCCTATTGTATAAGAAATTGTATATGTCCATTGTACACCCACGTACAAAGGAGTCCTATTTTATTGTATAACCTAACCCGTTTACATAACCATATTGTGCTCTAAATCACATGTTCCTTACAGTTCATACTTATCATATATAAATATTTCCCATTATCAAATCTCTGTTGTTTTTATATACATTCTTCTTTCAGCGTTTCCTGTACCTTACTCTATTGCATGCTTTATATTTCCTAACATAATACGAACTGCGTGAGATATTTTGTGCTCGCTCCCGTCCTGACTGGACCTGTTGAAAATTTTACAGAGGATGATGAGGAACCCTGCACCCTTACTTGGAGCTTGCCTAGTTGACACTCGCGACCTGGACCCCTAGGGAGGTTCAGGCAGCTGCTCAGGATGATACCTTGTATAGTGTAGATAGCTTAGAGTGTTCCTCCTTTTCATGTTTAGCCGTTGTCTTTATTTTCAGAGTTGTATATTTTAGAGATGATGAGACTTTGTTATTTTATTCTGTTGTACCTCAGTTGAGGATTTCTTATCTATTTCTATCATGCTACATTCTACCTTAGATTGTGATTGAGTTGTACCTCTGTGTTGGCCTCCTTTTGGAGAGTATATTTCATGTTATGTAGTTATAGTTCATGACCTAGAACAGTATTCTACCACCGATACTGCGGCGTAGTCTGGGCGCTGTTACGTACTTGTACCCTCACGGTGGGTACGGGTCGTGACACGTTTTTAGTGGTGGCCCATGCAGGTCGAGTTTATGTAGTGGTATTCGAACTAGAGTATCACTACAGCCTGCAGTAGGATTAGGATATTTGAAGGTACTCAATCACATTAGGAAAAATTCCTTATCAGATCCTTTTTCTTCTAAATTTGCTTCTTGTTGTTTCCCTTGGATATAAACTGATCTCCTTTAAATTTTCGCTTCATTCTCAGAAATTGTTTCTTGTTTTGATCTGTCTTCATGATGGTTATGAAGACATGATCTCATCGCTTCGGTTCGAGAGATACTATCGAGAGGCTTGCCACCTCTCGTCCTGTTCATCAGGGCTTCGAGACCGCAGCTTCTGTTGTCGACTCAGGTTGGCATTTCTGTTACATTGGAGGTGCACCTCTGTCTGTACAGAGACTTTACCGTCATTCCTATTTCTCTCAGCAGCAGCGGTTCATGCAGCATCAGCAGCAGACCAGGAAAAACCAGTAGGGCGAGCTATCGTCAGGACAGTCGATGATGCACAGACCATTGGAGATCTTGCTGCAAGTTCCGTTCTTCTCAATTCCATTCCCGGAATTGTCTTTTATAACTACCTTGAAATCCGATTCCATCTGTTCCTTGCTGATTGATTAATTTTATCATGTTGTTCTTTTGTTATGTTATTTTTCTTCAAAATTATATGGGCTAGGTCACCTAAATCATGGGATCTAGAATCTTCGATAGTCGTGTTAGTTGGCATAGTGAGGACATGTAGTCAGATTTCGGATGTATTTCTCGGGTATGGGAATTTAAGGTTTTCGCCGTCGCATGCGGCAATGCAAAAATTTTAAATACCATGAACCTAGAGGTACGTACCTTAGTCAAGGACTCTGTGATTATCGTAGCCTTGCTCACTAGCATGATGAAGACTCTGGACAACATGATTTTTGGACAGACGCATATGATTAACAGATTGTATTTTGAGTAGGTGGTTCTTTCATAGTATAATGATATGATGACTTGTAGAGTGTCTGTACCCTAGAGATAGTAGTTAGCATTGGTATTAGAATAGTAACCTAATGTAGGTGATTCTCCTGTTATCTATAATACCAACCAGTTTACACATATAGGGTGTTAGTGTGCCATACAACCTTGATGATTATTTGTTGTTTTCCTTTATCCTTCCAGTGAGGCACCCAGTGACCAGAGCCTGTCCTTGAGTATAGTTATAGTTCACCTAAGACTGAGAGGCCTATATACATATAGATTGCAGATGATATACTTAGGATGAAGGTTGTTGTTCTTGAGCTTATGTATATGTGGTATTTGGGATTGGTGTGCTTAGCTTGTAGGTATTTAGTTATGGGTGACTTGATAGGATTGGAAAGTTAGAGCTAGCCTATTATCGAATTTTCTTTTGCTAATCTCTAGTTGCCAACACTAGGTAGCTAGCATAGGTAAAATCCCAGAAAGTTGACCAGCTGATGACCAAGTACTAGGATGTTGAGAAATTGACTAGTGATTGACCCTTGTCTATGTGTGACCTAGAAGGGGTACGATCATCTTAATTTCGAGGACGAAATTTTTATAAGGTGGGTAGGATTGTAACACCCAATTTTTCCAGATGAGGGTAATTTTGAAATTTTGTATTTTAATTCATTTAATTATGGTATTTAAAATTTTATATAATTTTTCTTGATTTTTATTCATTTTAAAAACTATTTTAAATTATGACTTATGATTTGGTGTCTTGCTAGTGTAACCCTAGAGCCTAGCTATGTGATTAGGGTATTTCATTTATCATTTCTAGATTGAGGGATATTTTAGTCATTTTTGTAATTTTGGGAATTATTTAGAATTATTATTTATTATTTAGATTTATTATAATTAATGTGATTTTTAGTGATTTTTAGAGATTTTTAGTATAATTGATTTTGGGCCTATAGTTGACTTTGACTAGTGTTGACTAGGAGACTAACCTAGAGACTAACCTAGGTTATGGCCACTTGGTTAGGTTAAGTAACCTTGGTTTGACCTAAGTTAGTGAGGTTTAACTCATGGGAACTTGTTTGGAGAGTTTAGGAGTTGATTAGGCTAGAATGGCTTATGACTTCATAAGTCATGACTAATGACTTGAGACTTAAAGCCCATAGGCCCACACCATGTAGCAAACCCTCACCCTAATCAGCCCATGGCAGCCAACCTAGGGTTCCACACCCTATTTAATGCCTCTTCCATTTGTTCTTGCCTCTTTTATTGTTTTTCTTCTCAAGCTTAGAGAAAGAGGTATAGCCATCTTCCCCAATCCATAACTTTTTCATTTTAACTCCTTTTTGGCTCAAGCCATTGTACAAGCCATTGTATAAGGTAACGTAACTGAATTGGATCCTTGTGTATTGATTGGGGAGGAAGAGTAGAAATGGTTATGTAATCAATCCTATTGTATAAGAAATTGTATATGTCCATTGTGCACCCACGTACAAAAGAGTCCCATTTTATTGTATAGCCTAACCCGTTTACATAACCATATTGTGCTCTAAATCACATGTTGCTTACAGTTCTTACTTATCATATATAGATATTTCCCATTATCAAATCTCTGTTGTTTTCATATACATTCTTCTTTCAGCGTTTCCTGTACCTTACTCTATTGCATACTTTATATTTCCTAACATGATATGAACTGCGTGAGATGTTTTGTGCTCGCTCCCGTCCTGACTGGACCTGTTGAAAATTTTATAGAGGATGATGAGGAACCCTGTACCCTTACTTGGAGCTTGCCTAGTTGACACTCGCGACCTGGACCCCTGGGGAGGTTCAGGCAGCTGCTCAGGATGATACCTTGTATAGTGTAGATAGCTTAGAGTGTTCCTTCTTTTCATGTTTAGCCGTTGTCTTTATTTTCAGAGTTGTATATTTTAGAGATGATGAGACTTTGTTATTTCATTCTGTTGTACCTCAGTTGAGGATTTCTTATCTATTTCCATCATGCTACATTCTACCTTAGATTGTGATTGAGTTGTACCTCTGTGTTGGCCTCCTTTTGGAGAGTATATTTCATGTTATGTAGTTATAGTTCATGACCTAGAATAGCGTTCTACCGCCGACACTGCGGCATAGGCTGGGCGCTATTACGTACTCGTACCCTCACGGTGGGTGCGGGTCGTGACACTTTTAATGCTAGAACATGTATTAACCCTGTTAAAATACTGATCCTTGAGGTAGCAAGTTATGTCTTCACATGTTGTATCACTTTCAGTACCGGCCATGCTTAGGACAGTTCTTATATCTTCACGTGCTTCTTACTGGTTCTCAGTACATGTTTCACTATACTGCTATGAGTATTCACATGTTTTATACTGCTCCCAGTACCTGCCATGCTTATACTGCTCCCAGTATCTCCCACATGTTTTTACTGTTCTCGTACCTCTCACATGTTAGAATATGGGTTATGGGGAAACTGACAGTGAGTACGTGATCATGCCCCCACGCTACGACCTTGAGCCGTGTAGGGCCGACATTATGCATGTAGACCTTGCCAGAGGCCAATATCCTGAGGCACTTGTACGTGTGTACATTTAGGCATGTACGGAAGTACATATGGTTCTTACCGGTGCCACAGCACCATCACCTACTGACCGATCACGTACTTGCTCCAGTTTTAAACATTAGATATACATGTGTCACCTTGACAAATATATTTTACCGTGATTCCAGTCCTACCATGATTCCAGATATGCCATGTTCCCTATGTTACTATGATACTGTGATCCCAGTTGTACCATGAGGCCATGTTTTCCAGTATTTTCTGTTTTATAGACTTATCACACCATATTTCTTATTGTACATCTCTTCCATTATATATTCAATACTTTAGTTGTAGAGGTTGTACTTTCTCCCGTCCTGACATGATAACGTTGTAGGTTCACTTTCTGAGGAGAATATGCTATGTGATACATGTTATGGCATTGATTTTGAAGACCTGGCCTTAGCTCCAGAAGAGATCCCGGCGGGGAACCTTGCTTAGATATTTTTCATGTGTTTTGAGACTTAGACTTTGTCTGTACTTATATTTGAATACTGGACTTTGTCTCCAGTTAGATACTTGGAAGTGTATTATTAAGTCTGTGCTTATGTTACCTTCGCTTATAGATGCTGTGTTGTGATGAACTTTAAATATAATTTTAGAACTGTTAGCTGCTTAGATCCTTCATTGTCTATACTTAGAACAGCTTACTACGCTTTAACCAAGCGTAGGCTGGACATGGCTCGGCCCGGCCCAACAATTTAGGTAACGGATCGTGACAGAAACCCACTCATGGTCCCTAGCGCCCATGCTCCTGGTGTGCACCATTGTTCAGGTAGAAAGCTGTATCCTCTGGCGCTGCTACGAGATCTGGCCAAATAAACCAACAGGGTCAGGCCCCGAATAGCAAGTACCATAAGGGAGCACAAAAGAGTGAGATAAAACCCAAGCGTAATAATAAGACCTAATTCAAGAGTTATAGGCTTATACCATATCATCGAGACAATACGATACCCTTACAACCAAATAAGGACAAATGGTGTCAATATCATGTCGAGATAAGATATATCCTATAACCATGGGCAGGTGAAGGGCTTCTGATCGCGACTTCGGTCCATAGCCTATCGCAGCACAATAGCCCAACCCAACAACCAAACAAGGACATGGGTTGGACCACGCACCACGATAGTTCATGTTCCTCAGTTGCTAACAGAAGAAAACATATCATAAACACGTCGGTTTACAAGCGGCCAATCAATCCTACGGCTTTCTATGATTTGTCTGGATTATCCCAGTAATGCAATATATAGGAATCCTCAGATCGTATCACATCCAAGCAGGACTAGCCAATCCATTATATATATATATATATATATATATATATATATACACACACACACACACACACGTAGTACTTTGATTATGCACCGGTCCCCCCATAAGGCCACCATGCTAAAACATATAACACATAGCACGTAGGAGTAGGATATAGTCATCCACTATAGGCGGATGAAACTGTATCCATGGCGGCCAATCCGACACGTCAGGACAGGACCTGGGGTGGCTGGTAACGTACGATCTCGAGATTATGTTCCCTCCCAATGCTTCTACCGAATTAAGTTGCTTAGATTAACCATATCTTGATATTGGAATTACATGTCGTGGTCACATGGTCATCCTCCTATATGTCGTACCATAGTACGTATACCCTAAGTATGAATCCACATCGGCTCAAGGAGTGCCAAATCTAGATCCATGCTTAGTGTAATGCATCAAACAACAATCATTATACCACGACACTATTAATTACTGACCCATTACCATGACTGTGCTGGAAGGTACACATGTATTGACATATAACACGAATGATCACTTAGCACGCAGAGTCACAACTCAGTACACTCATTAAATAGCACCACAGTGCATACTAATATTGTATCTCAATACACACTTAGAACTGGTACTGGCACGTATACATGTAATCAGGTCAGGAACACGGTCAAGTCAGGAAGTCATGTAGACCCCCCGTGTCATAAGTCACATATGAATTCTGGTTAAAGGGAGACATAGAGATTCTTGAAGCCAAGACAAAGATCTACAACTTTCATGTTTTGAGGTTTGCCCGACTCTGGCTACAAAATAATTTAAACAGGCAAAATAGTAAAATATTGAAACGGCTACTGCACCGGCGCATGGGAATTCTGCGCCGTATTGGCGCGTAAGAATCATCGCCCCAAACAACCAAGTCGGTTGTACCAAGCTCGTGTCAAAGCCCAAGGAACTAGCAGGAAGACACGAAATATACCAATAAACAAAAAGGGTCATGATAGGTCTAGAGGGGTGCAACCTAGACGGATTAGAAAACATGGAAGTGTACGACTAAGCATATAAGGTCATGCGCCCACACCAGGGGGTTATGCACACACATGGAGGCTATGAGCACACATAGAGGCTATGAGCACCCATGGAGACTATGAGCACCCATGAAGGCTATGAGCACCCATGAAGACTATGAGCACCCATGAAGACTATAAGCACCCATAAAGACTATGAGTACCCATGAAGGCTATGAGCACCCATGAAGACTGAGTACCTATGAAGACTATGAGCACCCATGAAGGCTATGAGTACCCATGAAGACTATGAGCACCCATGAAGACTATGAGTATCCATGAAGGCTATGAGCACCCATGAAGACTATGAGCACCCATGAAGACTATGAGTACCCATGAAGACTATGAGCACTCATGAAGGCTATGAGTACCCATGAAGGCTATGAGCACCCATGAAGACTATGAGCACCCATGAATACTATGAGTACCCATGAAGACTATGAGTACCCATGAAGGCTATGAGCACTTATGAAGGCTATGAGCACTCATGAAGACTATGAGTACCCATGAAGGCTATGAGCACTCATGAAGACTATGAGCCCAAGGTCTATGCGTCCAAAGCTTATGCACCCACACTGCTTGTGGGCGCATAGCATGCGCAAAAATGAAAGCCTATGCGCCCACAGCAGTTTTGCACTCAAGAGTGTGCAAACACTGTTCTTCTTCCCCACTTGGCCGAGGATGAACTCCAAGGAACCCAAGAACTTCAAATGTCCATAACTTGGTCAAAATAACTCCAAATTAGGACTTTCAAAGGTCAAAATAGGGTAGAACGAAATTTTCTACCACATGGAATAATTAGTTTTCGAAAATAAAGAAGTTTGATAGATCAAAATCACAAAAATCTATAGAATCCTAGTTTTAGAAACTTAGATCTACACAAAACTAGCCATTCAAATCAAAAACTCCAAGAACTAAACTTGTAGAGAATAAAGAGAAGAACAATATAGACAAATAATATCAAAGAAAAAAAAAATCAAGAAATGAGAATACAAGAATCTCTCCATTTAGTGCAAGGTGTACTTGCCTAAATGTTGTTTGAGGAAAATAAATGAAAGAGTGAATGAGGAGAGAGAGAGAGGAAGAGAACATATATAGGGGTTGGGTTGACTCAAAGAAACCCTAATCTTAAGCATGCTCTAAACCATATGACTAATGACATGTTAAATGCTACATGATACAACTAATTAAATTAATTAAAAAAATCCTAGCCACAACACGGTTCAGAAATCTTATCATCGAAGCAGTGAGCTACTCCTACAACCAGATAAGGACAAGGGGTGGCATACTAATCCGTGACGAGATACTGTTTCATGCCATGGTCAGTTACAAATACACAATACATACAATCAAGATATAGGTGCCAGATACCATATATAGAAAATCAAAAATTTACGTATTCCAGAAATGGGGAGTAACATAGTTAGTTGGATAAGTACATGGAAGGATAAGGTATGGTCAAGATACTAAGATATTGGGTATTAGCACTAGGTAATAGATAATATCAAGATGTCAAGTGCTAAAAGTAGGATGAGTGAGTCCATGTGTGTATGATTGGTAGGGTATGGTAAGCATATGATATCCTGGGGTAATTTTGACAGGTAATAGAATAGAAGGGTATATTGATATATTGATATATAGGTATATAGGTAAACATATTGCTATAATCTGTAACTCCCCAGTCCCAAATACTTGAGACTAGATACGTATCATGCCAACTGTATACATACGAGTAAATATACGGCTCGTATGTATACATAAGCTGTAAATGTAGAAAGCCAAGACACTAAATCTCATCCACAAAGATCAATAATAACATAAAAATAACTTTGACTTTGTCATGTATACAATCGTTGGGCGGAGACAAATCCACTACCAACTAATTTAAATAGGGAAGAAATATACAAAGAAAGTGATTGGTCGAGTGAAGCAATGACGAGTCCAAAAGCATTCATCACGAAGGAAGGAAGACATGGCCTTAGCTAGAGCACCTGCAAAAATTACGAAACACACACCTGGAGAGATCACCAGGTCCTCAGAGGGACGTAACAAGACACATAATATTATGCCAATAAACTGAATAATAAAGCTCAACAGAAAAGTATGCATGAGTAAAGGTTCCTAACCATTCTATGTCATATGCACTGTGAGGACAACGTTCTACGCAGGGGCTGTAACAGATTCACGCAAGCTAGTAATAAAGAGTGGTAGCACTCATACGAGAAACTATCAGCCCGGGCAGAAGGTAGTGCTCATAAGAGTCACCCTCGGCCCAAAATGTGTGTAAAAATAAATGTAGCCCCTACGCTAATAGCTGTTCCTTTCCCCCAATGATACTATACATGTGTCGACTCCACGATACTGTTTAATCCTTAATAACTGCCAAGTCTTCTACACAAATCTATTAGCAGTTATATCCTAACGCACGACCTGTACGCACCAATGATCAGTCAGCACGCAAGTCCGCATCTATATGCGACTCACAACTCATACACAATTCGTGGCACATCGTGACATTTTATGAGATGCACTAAACCTACGGTGGTCCCTTAACTCTAAGCCAATTGTATAAAGTATAATAATTTGCATCTATATATAGTTTTGAAAGAACAACATAAAGAAAAAACATGCATGATATTGAGCAAGAAATTAAACAGTAGGCAAGGTGTCTTGCCTGGTGTGTCGTCTGGTATGGTGTGATGTTCCGTCAAGTCCTGTAGTCCAATAGCTGGGGTTAATGGGTAGGGTCTGAAGTTACGAGGAAATAGGGAAGAACAATTTAGTCATGATCAACCTTGATAATAATAATGAGAAATTTACGGAGAAGGATACTTTGTACTATTTTTAGAAAATTATGTTTGAATACCTAAAATATATTTTGGTAGTTAAAATAGCTTTAGCTAAATAATTTAAAGTCTAAATCTTTTTAGGCAAAAAAACTAGGTAAGCAAAATAAAATATTTAGATAGAGAAACTATATTTTTATTAGTAAAAATAATTTAGATAAATATTTAGAAAATCGTTTTATTAATTTGAAACTATAATTCACAACTAGAATATATTTTCGGTTAATTTATTTGAAATATAATCGGTTTAGGCTAAAACTATAGATTTACCAAAATAGGATTTCTAGTCTGTATTTTAATAGTAAAAATAATTTAAAATACTAGAATTCTTTTTATAAGTTCGAACTACCCTTTAAAAAAATTAATATAATAATATATATCTGACAATCTCCATAATAATACATACATTAAAACACTATTATTATTAATAAATACTAATACCCATATCATAACAATAATAATAATACTAATAATAATAATAATAATAATAATAATAATAATAATAATAATAATAATAATAATAATAATAATAATAAGTATTAATATTACTAATAATAACAATAATAATACTAACAATAAGTATAATATATAATATAACAATAATAATATTAATAATGTTATTTATATTACTCCCCCCACCAATGTTACTGAGAGAGAGTGAGGACAAAAGAGGGAATTGGGGGTGGAAGAGAGGGGATTACCGAGGAAGTGGCGCGCTGGGCGGTTCTCCGGCGCCGGCGACGAGCCTGGGGGTGGCGGCTGTAATGCCTGTTGTTCGTATTACGTATTTGGAATACGTATACGTATTTTATCTTGTGTTTGAATATATCCTTGGTTTGGTTTGGCTTGGTTATTCTTGGTTCGGGTTGGCTTGGTTCGGTTTGGGATTGCTATTGGTTCATTATGAACCAAGGGTGAACCCCCTACCTACCACCACCACTACCATTTATTAACCCATTCTTCCATTCTCTCTCTTCATTACTCTCCTTATTCCTTCCATTAATTCTTCACCTACCAGAGAGAGGGAGAGAGAGGTCTAGTTAAGTGCAACTTTCTTCATGAAGGAACTCCAATTTTATTGCTTCATTCTCTTCTTTACAGCATTCTAACTTACTTTAGAACTTAGCATTTTCACTTTCCATGGCTAGATTCTTGTAGATCTATATTTACCTTATTTTCGGATTTCTTAGGTTTTGATCTACTTAATCTTGTTATTTTCGAGTTTTGATGGTTCCATGTTGTAGAGTATTTCATTCTACCCTATTTTGACCTATGGAAGTTCGGATTTGGGCTCCGGATGATAGAGTTATGCAGCTTGGAAGCCATGGCTTATGGTGTACTTCTTCTCGAAAATTTGGAGAAGAAGCACAGTCCCGAGCCGCATGATAGCACTTGACCGCATGAACATTCATGCGGCAAGTCAGTTCCAACCACATGCGCTATTGCCTTGACTTGATCGCATGACAAGTTCATGCGACAAGTATTCCTTCTCAGCCGCATGACTGAGGCCCAATCCTTCCCAGCCGCATAGATTTCCAGCAACCCTGAGCCGCATGAACTCAACGCTCGCGAGCCGCATAGACCGCAGTCTCCCAGCCGCATGGATTTGCTTCCCTTGACCGCATAGTCATTGCTCCCCGCAGTCGCATGGGTTGCTCCTCCCCGGCCGCATGTACTTGATTGGTCAGCCAGCCGCATGGACCCATCTCCCGCCAGCCGCATGAGTTCCCTATCCTCCTGACCGGATATGTCTTGCCTTTCTCAGCCGCATGACTGAGTGGATCTCCGAGCCGCATATGACTGATACCCCTTTGACCGCATAAGCCCTTCCCTTTTTAGCCGCATGCGCCTGACCCTATAGAGCCGCATGGGCTGTTCTCTTCTAGCCGCATGAGATCATTCCTGGCCGCATATGTCTTAGCCGCATGGCTCTCCTATAGCCCTGTGTATTAATATTTTATTAGATATTTTACGTCCATTTTATATCCTTACGCCTTTTGTCATGAACTTGATAATCACGAATTTACTTGATATGTTTGGACATGATAAATGAGCCTGACATGACAGTGACCCGTAGTGGTGCACTCCTGACATGACTAACCTAACATGACCTGATAGTGGCCGTCGTGGCGCACTCCTGACCAGTAAACTGGACATGTTAAACCGGACATGATTTTCTTGATAAGCTGTTGCGACGGCTCTATGATATGACATGACCTGTATAAATTACCTGGACACCGTGGGCGATTGTGCTTGAACAAATAATCCAGTCCTGTCTTGCATCATGTCTAGGAGGGGACTCCTGAGTACCACGGTCAGGAGTACCCATTGAAATGGACTAAGGCTAATAACTAGATTAATACACTATTCATAAAGAGATCTCCCAGCTACAGGCAATCCCGTTACCTGGGCGCGCCTTGGGATCTGTAGCCTACCGTCGAGTAGGGCACATTTCCAGCACACTGTCATATGTTGTACCCTTCAAGCTACCTAAGGGTACATGCGTTTCCTGGACGATGTACCCACCTGAATTCAACCCTAATCTTTCAACCCGGGTAACCTGGATGGTCTGCAGGGCTTGTGGCTGTGGAATAATCTCACTGTATCTTGTTAGTAATTAGGCTTGTGACAACCCTAGTTAGTTAAAGTATCAAGCCGTAATTCTTGCTTGGCCGTGGAATGATTGGATGGAGTCTAACCAGTCTAGTCTTGCCCTGATCCTGATTACTGCATGACCAGAATGCTTGTATTTATTTTACCGATAAATGGTGAGAATTCCAAGTTCTGTTCAGACAAAGGGTTACAACCCCGGTCCTTGTTTGGTTTACGGGTTGTAACCTGGTTATCTGAATAGCTCCATGGTTATCTCGTCGTATATTATCCTGATGTATTTCTTTATTTCCAGTTCTTACTTTATTTATACTCTTGTGCTGATTGCTGGTTTTAGTTCCTAAGTGAAGCCTCCTTTGCGGCACTTGCTCTTTCTGGGGTCTGACCCAGCTGGTTTTGTGTGGCCAAATTTCGGAGCAGCTCCAGAGGATCTACCGACCTTTCAGCCAGATGGTGGCCACTAGACGGAACCCTGGCAACGAGTGGGTTTATTTTTGATCTCCCACTTTATTGTAAAAATATTCTTTTGAGGCGTTTAGCCGGCGAGCACCTGTTTAGCTCGATTGTACTTTACTTACTGTCTGCCTACGGGCTGTAACATGATTAACAGATCCTATGGTTGATCATGTATGACTAAACTCTTGCTAGTCCTGACATTTTGTAACGACTAGCTTCATGATCAACTGAATATGTAATGGTTAGGACGCCTTACTATTGTATATTTAATGATCATATATCTTATGACTTTTACTTACTTGCTTGTGATTGAGACAACAGGCTTGTTCATGACCTTAAGAGATTGCTGGCTTATAGATAAACCCTCATGTATCTAGACAGCCGTGACCGTATAGCAAGATAGATCCCATTTTATATACGTAGCTGGCTATATCTGCCCCCGCTCTCTAGTATTCTGATTCTGGGGCGTGACATGGTTTAAGTGGTGGCCCATGCAGGTCTTGTGATTCAAGATATGTGAGGGTTTACCGAATAGATGTCTCAATCAGTATTCGCCCTTGATCTCTGTTTATATCCTCTGAATTCCTGAATTCTTGTCCTGATCGCATGCTTGTCTCATTGATCTGTCCTGGTCCTTCCTTATTGATCCCTATGTCGTCTTCTTCAGCGGCATTGTTTATGGTCCTACCGATCAGCAAGGCAGAGCACCTCCCGTGGACCAGCAGCAACCTGGAGATCAAGCCCAGCATTCTAGAGTAGCCTCCAGAGTCGAGCCTATTGGAGAAGAGCCACCAGTTCAGCCAGTTCAACCTGTAGAACCTGATGATGGCACATTAGTAGGACTCGTCAGGACCTTAATAGCTTCTCAAGATCGTCGTGGAGATGCCTTGCAACAGGCAGTGGCGGATGCTTTGACCAGAGGCGGTCATCCAGGGAACAGCGCGGCCAACAGATTCAAGCGCTTGAACCCTCCGTTCTTCGACGGTAGTGAAGATGCTATCGCAACGGATGCGTGGCTTCAGGATACTGAGATGATTCTTGAAGCAGCCAGGACTCCAGAGAATGAAAAGGTAGCCGTAGTGCGCTTACAGTTATTGGATCTTGCCCGCAGCTGGTGGACAGCGCAGGCCGTTGGATTAGTGGCACCCATTGCTTGGGCAGCATTCAGGGAGAGATTCCAGACCAAGTATTTCGATGCTGTAGCTCGGTACGATCTACAGACGAGGTTCACCAATCTGAAGCAGATGGGCAGGACGGTCGATGGATATGCGGCCGAGTTTTCGAGACTCAGTCGGTTCGCTCCCACCTTGGTGGCAACCGAGTATGATAGAGCCCAGCGGTTCCAGCAGGGACTTCACCTGGAGATCTTGTTGGCAGTCGAGCAGTTTGAGCATCAGACTTTTGATGCAGTCTTGAGAGCAGCTTGGAGGCATGAGTATATGTGAAACCCGTATTTTAGTTTACTTCTAAATAAAATTTTGTTAGCAATAAATTTTTTTTTTTAGAATAATGTTAGATGTTAATAATATTTATTTAAGAGTAAATTATTTTCCAAATAGTTAAACTTGGATTTTTGACAGTCCAGACCCGAACCCGGTTCAAACCCGATATGAGACAGTAAAATATTTCTAAATATTTTAGAACTTTAAATTATTAGTTATAATTTTTCTAAAAAGAAATCATTTATCTTTTAAGCTATTACTTAAATATTTGGATCAAAATGATTTTCTTTACATAAGCTTTGATTCAAGCCTTAAAATCCAGCCCAACAAGAATTTTTATAACCTATTATTTTACAAAACCTTAGCCATTAGATTAGAAGTCCATGAGTAAGCGTTACTCATAATGTTTCCAAAGCCCAAGTCCAATTGTTCCTTATAGCTAAGTTTATTTAAACCAATTGTTCCAACCCAATTGTTCTCAAACCCAATGTCTTTACTAGCATCAGCTAGTGTACAGAACATTGTTAGGAAGAAAGTTTCCTTTGGCTTGAAGAGCTTTAAAAGCTCTGAAGCTTTTCTCCTTCCCAACCGTAGAGATCCGTTTGGTTCTCAAACCGATGGCCCCTCGGCTCCCCGGCCGCCAGAGTTGATGGCCATGGAGGCCCTTCATCTTCCCCTACGGTAACCCCCGGTCACTCTTTCCCCTATATAAACCCCTTTTCTATTTTCCTCATCACCAACTCCATTCTCCTCTTCTTTCTCTACAAAACCCTTTCCGGCACCCGACCCGATCCCGGTCCGCCGACCACTGGCGCTTCACCCGACTCCGGCGCCGAACCCCGCGGCCGATCCACGCCCACCCGCCGGTGAACCGCCGCCTCCGTCGATCGTCTGACCCGCGCGGCCCCTGGCCGTCCGAGTTCGCCGGCGTTCGTCGCGGTGACTGCCCTGTCCGCTTCCCGGTGACGTCTCGTCCGTTTCTCGGTGCTGACCGTTCCAGTTCCGAGATCCAGTTCGGGTTTTCCGTTGTCGGTACACTCTGACTCAATTATTTTCTTTACTGTCCATGATGAACTGGTCCAACCGAATTCCTCGAGAATTCGGGATTTCGACAACGTAACAGTTACGTTGTCATTTTCGATTCCGAAGTTTCTTCGGAAATGGTAGTTTTGGATTTCTGTTGGTTATGTTGATGGTTATTTTTGGTGCTGATGGTTCTGTGGGAATTTTCCAATATTTTCGAATTTTTCGAGAATTTTTAGGAAGAAATTCTGTGTTTGGATATCCTCGGGTTTTCTGAGAATTCGCAGGATAATTCGGAATTTATATATATTCATATATAACTATATTCTGGTTCTGTGTGATGGAAGTTTTGGTAGGATTTTGGGTTCTGTTATGAATTTCGGGTTTTCGGGCCATTACGTTACTATTTCGGGAGTGATGGTTGGCTTGGAGAAAAAAAAAATATATTATATGGTTGTTTATATAAAATTCGGGTTTTGGGAATATTTTTTTGCAGGTAAAACCGGAGCATTTCCCAGTTCTTGGGTTGACCGAAAACAGAGGGAATGCTGCCGAAATTTTCGGGAAATTTAATAAAATGAATTTAAAATGATTTTGGTATTTTGGGCGACAACCATAATTGGTTACTGGGCCCCAACGAAATGCAAACGCACCGGTTAGACCGGACGTTGAGGCAGAGTAGTTGAAAATGAAGTTTGGACCAAAGTCTGAGACTATGATTTTCTTTAAATATTATTTTTGAAATTTATTAGTTTTTTGTTAAATTGTAGGTAATTTTCGGACTAACCTGTCTTTTTCTTATTTCAATTTATGTAATTAAATATTGTAAGGGCATAAGCCCAGTTTCTATGATTTAAGTCTTGTAATAAGTAGGAAGTAATTTTTACTTTATTTTCTGGGAATGTGGAAAGCGTAGGATTAACCGTTAAATTATTATTAATTAATAATATATGAATTTCTCATCTTAAAGAAAATATTTTATGTATTTTAACAAGTTTGTCCAATAAGTAGATAAAATACCAAGTTTTATATTAATTTGATAATTACAAGTTTTTCCCGAAAAAACCTAAATAAATTGAATTTCTAAATTCAAACTCATTAGTAAACGTTGTGATGTTGTGTTAGCTAGTGATAACTAAAATTGACTAGGAAAGACCAATAGAGATTGTAACTAGATACTTTAGAGTTTGTTTCTGAAACAAGTTCCCCGGAATGTAGGATTTCAAGGAAGAGTGTGACCTTTCGAATCCCGAAGTACCAATCTCGTCCAACTGAAGTTTAAGGCAAGTACATTTATGTAGATTTTACAATTATTTTCACAATTGTTTCATTGCAAGTTTAAACCACAATTATACACGAACTCCTTCGGGAGCATTGATCGTATTGTTGGGGACTGGGGGAATAGTGTACTGGATATGACCAAATCCAAACTTAGGATAATGAATGTGTTAGCTTTCCCCTCTTCACACGGGGACAAGCCATACCGTATCGCTAGGATACAAATGTACCCAAACCGGTCATATTCTTTACCTATTCATATCACTGTAATGTACTATTTCAAAATTGTTCATTTTCAAACTGTTTAAAAATGCATGTTATAAATTGTCATTTTTAATTGTTAAAATTTGCATGAACTGTACTTTGCTCACTCCTGACTGGAGAACAACATTTTAGGTTACTCTGAGGTTGATCTTTCTAGAGTATCTGGTGGCACAGAGCTAATGTTCAACAATCCTGTTCGGTACCCGGCGGTACTACCTGACGACGATGGATCGGCGTCTCCTTAGATGCTGTTGGTGTTAGCTAGTCTTATTTCAGTTTTTGGATCTTTTAAACTTTTGTACTGGACAAGTTTATTATCGAATAAATGTTGTGGCAACTTTTAAATTCAAACTTGTTGTTGATTTACCTGCAATATGGATTACAGCTTACTGCCGCCGTCTCATCAACGGTGCAGGCTGGGCATGATCCGATTCGACCCAAGTATTTGGGGACCGGGTCGTGACATGTTTTTAGTGGTGGCCCATGCAGGTCAACTAAATCAACAATTTAGGAAAACTAGAAACAATTAGGAACACTAGAACATCAAAATTTCCACAACATAGGACCGATTTATATATGATAAATATTTTTATTATAGACTGGTAGGTTACCTTGCTTATGCTTGCATCCTAAACCTTCCAGAGAATGACCACTGACAAAACCAACTCTGCTGGCGATGTGGTATCATCTCCGGATCGAACCCCGCCTCTTCAGTCAAGTCAGAGCTTTTCACCCAACCAGCTGATTGATCATCCTCACCAATCATCCAGTGAAGTTTTCCCCACACTGGCAAATCCTACCTCTCCTTTAACTGGGTTACTTTTCTTTGAGGAAGTACCCACTCATGTTGCTTCACCAGTACCAGAGAACACCTCTCAGATGGTTGCTCTATTTCAAGAAATCCTAGAGTATCAGAAGATTCAAGCTGAACAGATGGATATCTCGAGAGAAGTCATGAAGAATATCAACGACGCAACCTTAGCCATTTTAAACCAAGTTGGAGCGGAACCTCGTCCTACGAGGGATACCCATGAGAATAGAAGATATTTGGGCCCTGTCCGACAACCATATTGCAAGAAGCTTTTGGCTTGTGCCTACTGTAAGAGACCTGGTCACCAAGCCAACATTTGTCGCAAGAGATTAAGGCAATGTTTGGTGTGTGGATCTGCTGAACATCAAGTTAAGGACTGCCTCTTATCTTATCATCGTATCGGAGCGTCTATTATGCCACAACCTCAGGACTCTATCCAACAGACCGTAGGAAGGGATGAAGCAGAATCAAGGATCTTAGAAGAGGAAGAAAATGGAGATGCCCAAGCAAGAACCAGAACCATGAAGAATAGTACTTAGGACTGCTGAGTAGTATTATCTATTAAGAAGCTGTAACAAGATGTCCCTAGATCAATTATGAGAGTTTTGTTGTAATTCTCTTATATGAATAAAATCTTAGTTACATCTTCATGATAGAAGTTTTCCCTAATAGTTTCTGGATTACCCTATGCATAGAAATATTCCATTAACCTAGTACCTAGCTCCTTCCCTATGACTAAGTGATACTATAGAATTGACCTGAAGGAAGCCAAGGAAATGAAGGATTAGATCAATGGACTAAAGGTGTTGGGTTTCATATAAGACGGAGCTTCACTCTAAGAAGCATCAGTAAGAATTATTTGGAAAACAATATGGATGAGAGTAGACTATCAGGGCACTGAAGAATTACTTTTTCTCGACTGATGATCTATCCAAGTTGAGTGAACTTAAGGGTTTTCGGAGATTAACTTAAGAACTGACTACCATCAGATTAAGATCATGAAGGAGTACATTCTCAAGACGACATTCAACACCAAATACTGGTAGTTGAATTTTTGGATCATGTCTCTTGGAATGATGAATACTCATGTTGTGTTCATGAATCTCATGAACAGAGTCTTTTTATGAGTAATTGAATCAGTTTGTTGTCTTTTCTTTAGATAACAAAAATCTGATATACTCAAGGACTGAAGAAGAACATGAAGAGCATCTGAGAAATTTCTAGGAACTTTGAAGAAGTTTTTGGTAAGCTATCAAGACATGAATTTTCTTAGACAATATGGTTTTTGCCATAATGTCACAAGAGAAGAAAATTTGATAGACTCTAGATAGATAGTCGCTGTGGAGAAGTCGTATATCTAAGTTCAATGGTTTCTTGGACTTGATGGGATACTACTGGAATCTGTGTAGGAATTCGCCAAGATTGCTGAGTCGATGATGAAGTTGACTCGGAAGAATGAGGAATTCATCTGGACGGAGGACTGCCAAGCAGCGTTCGAAGAGTTGAAGAAGAGGCTTACCACTGCACCAATCCTTGCGCTACCCGCAGGATCCGGTGGTTTCACAATCTACAGTGACGCCTCAGGCAAAGGACTGGGTTGCGTTCTTCAACAACATGGGAAAATAATTGTCTACATATCTAGGCAATTACGGACTCATGAGAAGAACTATCCCACACATAATTCGGAACTTGTTGTAAGTATCCTTGCTTTAAGGCTATGGAATTATTATGGAAAGGGAGTAAAATTATATACGGACTATAAAAGTCTGAAATATATTTCTACTCAGAAAGAGCGGAATATTGGGTAAACGAAGACGATTGAAGCTGATATCGATGGTTTGACCAAGAAGCGGCACCTAGACATCAGGAAGTTGGGCTGGAGAGCATACTGTCTGAAGATAGAAGGATGGAACTAGATGCTGATTCAGTGTCAATAAAGCTGCAAGTGAGCTCGAGCCTGATGGACAAAGTCAAGGAGACGCAGTTTCAAGACAAGGCACTTGTAAACTTAGAAATCAAGTGTTGACAGGAACATTTGGGAGTTTCTTTATTGCCAACAATGAAGCTTTTGAAGAATGGTACGAGGTTGTATACCTTCTGATGAACTAAGAAGCGCAGTATCCCACACACTCTAACCAGATGTATCGGGATGTGTGTACCATTAAATGGTGTTATGTAATGAAGAAGGACAAATTCCAAGAATGAGGTTAGGTATTCTGTCAACATGTGGAAATTAGCAAGATTCCTGCAGACGCTGGATATTTCGGAGTAGAAGTAGGAACACATAAATGGACCTTGTGTTAGGATTACTTTGTTCCTAAGGAGGGAAGATCATCAATTGGATTTTGTGGACTGACTGACCAAGTCAGTTCATTATGAAGTTGCTTTATTCACGAAAGAGTTGGCGGCAATGTGCAAGAGACACATCTACCGGATTCATGAAGTTCCAACTGACAGACAATCAAAGAAGTCAATCTAGACGTTTGAAGACATGCTGAAGAATCTTGCCTCCTGGAATCTGGAGGATCTTGGAAAGATCAATTATCTTTGGTAGAGTTTTCTTACAATAAATACCCAGTTAGCATCAGTACAACATCATTGAAGTTTTGGATGTAGTTTTCGTACATAACTTGCATAGGACGATGTAGAAGAAAGAATACTGTTAGATCCAGAGAGAGTAACTGGCGCAGCAGAGGAAGTGAAGATGATCAGAGACAAGCTATGATAGACAGAAGCACTGGGCAGACAACAGTTGTCAACCACTGGAATTTGTAGAAGAAGGCAGTGTCAGAGAAACCAGTAACAAGCATAGTCAGAGGTGAGATGAAGATCAGGCAAAGTTGAATCATTATTCCTATTTCTTTCCATACTCATCTGTTTCATTTTCAAATTTGACATTATGCTTGTTAGCCTAGTTTTGCGAGCTATTCCTTTTTCAAGCTTGATCATGACATTATCTTATTGGAGGCCTCCATTAATATATTGTCTAATCAGAACCGGTGCAATGATGGTCTGATCAACCTCATACACTTTGGTTCGCTTTATATTTTATTTTGTCCCTAAATTGTCTCATCCATGATTACCTTTAAAAATTCTTATTGTTTGAACCAGAACACCATACTCGTGTCTAATTGAATTGTGGGAATCCTGTCCTACCTGTCCTTAAATTTCGAGGACGAAATTTTCTAAGGAGGGAAGGTTGTGAAACCCGTATTTTAGTTTACTTCTAAATAAAATTTTGTTAGCAATAAAATTTTTTTTTTTTAGAATAATGTTAGATGTTAATAATATTTATTTAAGAGTAAATTATTTTCCAAATAGTTAAACTTGGATTTTTGACAGTCCAGACCCGAACCCGGTTCAAACCCGATATGAGACAGTAAAATATTTCTAAATATTTTAGAACTTTAAATTATTAGTTATAATTTTTCTAAAAAGAAATCATTTATCTTTTAAGCTATTACTTAAATATTTGGATCAAAATGATTTTCTTTACATAAGCTTTGATTCAAGCCTTAAAATCCAGCCCAACAAGAATTTTTATAACCTATTATTTTACAAAACCTTAGCCATTAGATTAGAAGTCCATGAGTAAGCGTTACTCATAATGTTTCCAAAGCCCAAGTCCAATTGTTCCTTATAGCTAAGTTTATTTAAACCAATTGTTCCAACCCAATTGTTCTCAAACCCAATGTCTTTACTAGCATCAGCTAGTGTACAGAACATTGTTAGGAAGAAAGTTTCCTTTGGCTTGAAGAGCTTTAAAAGCTCTGAAGCTTTTCTCCTTCCCAACCGTAGAGATCCGTTTGGTTCTCAAACCGATGGCCCCTCGGCTCCCCGGCCGCCAGAGTTGATGGCCATAGAGGCCCTTCATCTTCCCCTACGGTAACCCCCGGTCACTCTTTCCCCTATATAAACCCCTTTTCTATTTTCCTCATCACCAACTCCATTCTCCTCTTCTTTCTCTACAAAACCCTTTCCGGCACCCGACCCGATCCCGGTCCGCCGACCACTGGCGCTTCACCCGACTCCGGCGCCGAACCCCGCGGCCGATCCACGCCCACCCGCCGGTGAACCGCCGCCTCCGTCGATCGTCTGACCCGCGCGGCCCCTGGCCGTCCGAGTTCGCCGGCGTTCGTCGCGGTGACTGCCCTGTCCGCTTCCCGGTGACGTCTCGTCCGTTTCTCGGTGCTGACCGTTCCAGTTCCGAGATCCAGTTCGGGTTTTCCGTTGTCGGTACACTCTGACTCAATTATTTTCTTTACTGTCCATGATGAACTGGTCCAACCGAATTCCTCGGGAATTCGGGATTTCGACAACGTAACAGTTACGTTGTCATTTTCGATTCCGAAGTTTCTTCGGAAATGGTAGTTTTGGATTTCTGTTGGTTATGTTGATGGTTATTTTTGGTGCTGATGGTTCTGTGGGAATTTTCCAATATTTTCGAATTTTTCGAGAATTTTTAGGAAGAAATTCTGTGTTTGGATATCCTCGGGTTTTCTGAGAATTCGCAGGATAATTCGGAATTTATATATATTCATATATAACTATATTCTGGTTCTGTGTGATGGAAGTTTTGGTAGGATTTTGGGTTCTGTTATGAATTTCGGGTTTTCGGGCCATTACGTTACTATTTCGGGAGTGATGGTTGGCTTGGAGAAAAAAAAATATATTATATGGTTGTTTATATAAAATTCGGGTTTTGGGAATATTTTTTTGCAGGTAAAACCGGAGCATTTCCCAGTTCTTGGGTTGACCGAAAACAGAGGGAATGCTGCCGAAATTTTCGGGAAATTTAATAAAATGAATTTAAAATGATTTTGGTATTTTGGGCGACAACCATAATTGGTTACTGGGCCCCAACGAAATGCAAACGCACCGGTTAGACCGGACGTTGAGGCAGAGTAGTTGAAAATGAAGTTTGGACCAAAGTCTGAGACTATGATTTTCTTTAAATATTATTTTTGAAATTTATTAGTTTTTTGTTAAATTGTAGGTAATTTTCGGACTAACCTGTCTTTTTCTTATTTCAATTTATGTAATTAAATATTGTAAGGGCATAAGCCCAGTTTCTATGATTTAAGTCTTGTAATAAGTAGGAAGTAATTTTTACTTTATTTTCTGGGAATGTGGAAAGCGTAGGATTAACCGTTAAATTATTATTAATTAATAATATATGAATTTCTTATCTTAAAGAAAATATTTTATGTATTTTAACAAGTTTGTCCAATAAGTAGATAAAATACCAAGTTTTATATTAATTTGATAATTACAAGTTTTTCCCGAAAAAACCTAAATAAATTGAATTTCTAAATTCAAACTCATTAGTAAACGTTGTGATGTTGTGTTAGCTAGTGATAACTAAAATTGACTAGGAAAGACCAATAGAGATTGTAACTAGATACTTTAGAGTTTGTTTCTGAAACAAGTTCCCCGGAATGTAGGATTTCAAGGAAGAGTGTGACCTTTCGAATCCCGAAGTACCAATCTCGTCCAACTGAAGTTTAAGGCAAGTACATTTATGTAGATTTTACAATTATTTTCACAATTGTTTCATTGCAAGTTTAAACCACAATTATACACGAACTCCTTCGGGAGCATTGATCGTATTGTTGGGGACTGGGGGAATAGTGTACTGGATATGACCAAATCCAAACTTAGGATAATGAATGTGTTAGCTTTCCCCTCTTCACACGGGGACAAGCCATACCGTATCGCTAGGATACAAATGTACCCAAACCGGTCATATTCTTTACCTATTCATATCACTGTAATGTACTATTTCAAAATTGTTCATTTTCAAACTGTTTAAAAATGCATGTTATAAATTGTTATTTTTAATTGTTAAAATTTGCATGAACTGTACTTTGCTCACTCCTGACTGGAGAACAACATTTTAGGTTACTCTGAGGTTGATCTTTCTAGAGTATCTGGTGGCACAGAGCTAATGTTCAACAATCCTGTTCGGTACCCGGCGGTACTACCTGACGACGATGGATCGGCGTCTCCTTAGATGCTGTTGGTGTTAGCTAGTCTTATTTCAGTTTTTGGATCTTTTAAACTTTTGTACTGGACAAGTTTATTATCGAATAAATGTTGTGGCAACTTTTAAATTCAAACTTGTTGTTGATTTACCTGCAATATGGATTACAGCTTACTGCCGCCGTCTCATCAACGGTGCAGGCTGGGCATGATCCGATTCGACCCAAGTATTTGGGGACCGGGTCGTGACAGTATACCTCCCAGAGGATTGTGGATAGGGCCAGAGGTCGGAAGAGATCCCACGGTCAGATGAATCAGTCTTCAGCCCCAGCCCCGGCTGCCAGGGCTTTGACTATTGGAGCTCCAAGGCGGGCGGCCTCAGTGACGTCGGTTCAGCATTCAACCCCGACGTACCCTCAGCAGCAGCAGCAGAAGCAGAAGCAGAAGCAGTCTTCCGCAGTAGGATGTTCTCATTGTGGAAAGCCAGGCCATGTGGTGGCAGAATGTCGCAGGGCGCAAGGATTGTACATGGCTTATGGAGCACCAGACCATAGGGTTGGGTCCTGTCCGAATAGGGGTGGTTCATCATCGTCCAACCTTTCTAGCTCTTCGGTGAGAGGACCAGCACCGGTCCAGCCGCATCAGCAGTATCTATTGCCGAGGCCCTTGCCGCCTCAGACCCAAGTATTCCAGCAGCAGAACCCCCAGCAGTATGCACAAGCCCAAGTTCAGAGTCAGAATAGGCAGCGAGGATTTTAGCAGAGGGGACCAGCACCCCGAGGGTACGGTCATGATATGGTGATGACCGCAGAGGAAGGATTAGCACCAGGAGAGGTAGTGGCAGGTACTATTCTCGTCAACTCCTTTCCAACTTCAGCTTTATTTGATTCTGGTGCATCGTATTCTTTTATGTCTGCATGATTCGCGACACGGATAGGATTCGAGCCCGAGTCATTATCAGTAAGACTCAATATACTTACTGGTAACGGACTTGTGGGAGTAGATAGACTATTTTTCTCGTGTCAGATCGTAGTTAGCTGTAGAGAGTTTCCCGCTAGATTGATAGAATTTCCGATGGCCGATTATGATGTGGTCTTAGGGATGGATTGGTTGAGGAACCAGTATGCTAGAATAGACTGCCATATCGGCAGGGTTGTTATTAGCATTCCAGATGAGCCGAAGTTTTCCTTCTCTCGAGGCGAGGTTGAGTCTTCTCCTCCGATATTGCGGATGGCAGTAGCAGCAGTTCAGTTGCCCAGGGTAGTCGATGAGTTCCCAGATGTTTTCCCAGAAGAGCTTCCAGGTATGCCACCGGAGCGGGAGATCGAGTTCACCATAGACTTGATTCCCGGGACAGCCCCAGTGTCAGAGAGAGTCTACAGAATGGCGCCGTCAGAATTGGAGATCTTGTACAAGATGATTGAAGAGCTTAGAACCAAAGGATTTATTCGTGCTAGTGGATCGCCTTGGGTAGCCCCGATGCTTCTTGTGAAAAAGAAGGATGGTACGTCCAGGTTATGTGTTGATTATCGTACCTTGAATTCAGTGACAATCAAGAACATATATCCTCTCCCGAGGATAGATGACTTGTTTGATCAGCTCAAAGGGGCAGCAGTATTCTCGAAGATCGACTTACGCTCAGGATATCATCAGATCAGAGTCAGAGAGCAGGAAATCCCGAAGACAGCTTTTAGATCGAGATATGAGCATTGGGAGTTCTTTGTTATGCCTTTTGGAGCGACCAATGCGTCGGCGGTATTCATGGACCTCATGAATCGTATCTTCATGCCTTACTTGGATCAGTTTGTGATCGTGTTCTTAGATGACATCCTGGTCTACAGCAAGAGTGAAGCGGAGCATAAGCAGCATCTCAGAGTTGTCCTCCAGATTCTCAGAGAGCACCAGTTATATGCCAAGTTCAGTAAATGCGAGTTCTGGCTCGATCGCATTTCGTACTTGGGTCATATCATCACCAAAGGAGGAGTAGAAGTGGATCCCCAGAAGATTGTGGCTATTGAGTCATGGCCAGTGCCCAGTACCGTTGCAGAAGTTCGCAGTTTTCTTGGATTGACCGACTATTACCGGCGGTTTGTTTTAGACTTTGCTCGGATCTCAGCACCGTTGACCCAGTTGACCCGCAAGGATGCGCAGTTTGCTTGGACAGCAGAGTTTCAGAGTTCTTTTGAGAAGTTGAAGCGAGGCTTGATGACGGCTCCCATTCTCGCGCTTCCAGATGGAACAGGAGGATTCTCGGTATATTGTGATGCTTCAGGCAGAGGTTTAGGATGTGTTCTAATACAACATGGAAAGGTGATAGCTTATGCATCACGACAACTTCATGATCATGAGAGGAATTACCCAACCCATGAGTTGGAGCTGGCAGCAGTAGTGTTTGCACTTAAGTTATAGAGGCACTACTTGTACGGAGATAGGGTGGAGATTTTTATCGACCACAAGAGCCTGAAGTATGTGTTCACTCAGAAAGATCTTAACATGCGTCAGAGGAGATGGATGGAGCTGCTTGTGGATTATGATGTCAACCTGCAGTATCATCCTGGGAAGGCCAACGTCGTAGCAGATGCATTGAGCAGGAGAGCTGGAGTTTATTTCCTAACAGCACAACCAGAGCTGTTAGCTGGTCTTCAGAAGATGGGTATAGAAGTTGTTCTCTCTTCCAGTGTGACATTGATGGCCAGTATGCAAGTTCAGTCCACTATAGTCGAGAGGATCCGGATGGCGCAGTCAACAGATTCCAAGCTTCAGCGGCTCAGAACAGAGTGCGAGGCAGGATGAAGACCAGAGTTATGCATTCATGAGGATGGTACACTTCGGCATGGTAATCGTCTTTGTGTACCCAATGGAGATATCAGACAAGAGATCATGTCAGAGGCGCACAGTTCTCAGTATTCTATCCATCCTGGCAGTACGAAGATGTACCGCGATATCCGTCAACACTTTTGGTGGAATGGCATGAAGCGGGAGATAGCTCGGTTTGTCTCTCGATGTTTGGTTTGCCAACAAGTTAAGGCCGAACATCAGAGATCGGCTGGACTTCTTCAGCCTTTGCCCATTCCAGAGTGTAAGTGGGAGCATGTGACCATGGATTTCGTGGCTGGATTACCTAGATCCCCAGCTGGTAGAGATGCTATCTGGGTTATAGTTGACAGGCTCACGAAGGTGGCTTACTTTCTCCCATTTAGAGTTGGTCAGTCGACAGCTCAGTTAGCAGAGATGTACCTCAGGCAGATTGTCAGGTTGCACGATATTCCAGTCAGTATCACCTTGGACCGAGTTTCAAGATTTATATCGCACTTTTGGCGTAGCTTACAAGAGAGTTTGGGGACTCATCTCCAGTTTAGTTCAGCCTATCACCCGCAGACAGATGGCCAGTCGGAGCGCACAATCCAGACTCTTGAAGACATGTTGCTGTCCTGTACACTTGACTTCGGTGGTTCATGGGAAGATCACTTGCACCTGGTGGAATTCTCGTACAACAACAGTTTCTAGGCCAGTATCCAGATGGCACCGTTCGAGGTACTGTATGGCAGGAAGTGCAGATCTCCGTTAGCCTGGAATGATGTTGGAGAGAGACAGATGCTTGGTCCAGAAATGATTGCCAAGACAGTTGAAGTGGTCAGAAGGGTCAGAGATCATCTTCGAATTGCCCAAGATCGCCAGCGTCATTGGGCCGATTCTCATCGACGCCCTCTCGAGTTTTCGGCCGACGATCATATATTCCTAAGGATTTTGCCTAACCGTGGCGTCATTCGTTTCGGCATCCGGAGAAAGCTTAGTCCTAGGTATATAGGACCGTTCGACATTCTGGAGCGAGTAGGAGATGTATCCTATCGTCTCGCTCTTCCGTCGTCGCTAAGCGAGGTGCATGACGTGTTCCATATATCCCAATTACGACAGTATATCCCAGACCCGAGCCACATTCTGGATCATTCGGAATTGGTTGTTGGTACCAACCTTTCGTATGAGGAAAGGCCCGTGTCTATATTGGACCGGAGAGAGAAGATCCTCAAGAATAAGACTATCAAGTTAGTCCGAGTTGCTTGGGATCATCACTCTTTGGGTGAGTCAACGTGGGAGCGTGAGGATGATATCCGATCGCGATATCCTGACTTGTTTGACTCGTGAGGTATAATGTCCTTCTTATGCCTCATGCCTTCGATTCCTTGCTTGCATGACTGATTGCTTGATCGATTGTCTAGTATAGCTTGCCTGTGATTATTGTAGCTTGTTCTTGTCTCTCTAGCCTCTTAATTAAATTCTGAGGACGGAATTCTTTTAAGGTGGGTAGAGTTGTAATGCCTGTTGTTCGTATTACGTATTTGGAATACGTATACGTATTTTATCTTATTTTTGCATATCTTCTTGGTTTGGTTATTCTTGGTTCGGGTTGGCTTGGTTCGGTTTGGGATTGCTATTGGTTCATTATGAACCAAGGGTGAACCCCCTACCTACCACCACCACTACCATTTATTAACCCATTCTTCTATTCTCTCTCTTCATTACTCTCATTCTTTCCTCTATTAATTCTTCACCTACCAGAGAGAGGGAGAGAGAGGTCTAGGCAAGTGCAACTTGCTTCATGGAGGAACTCCAATTTTATTGCTTCATTTTCTTTCTTACAGCATTCTAACTTACTTTAGAACTTAGCATTTTCACTTTCTATGGCTAGATTCTTGTAGATCTATATTTACCTTATTTTTGGATTTCTTGGGTTTTGATCTACTTAATCTTGTTATTTCCGAGTTTTGATGGTTCCATGTTGTAGAGCATTTCATTCTACCCCATTTTGACCTATAGAAGTTCGGATTTGGGCTCCGGATGATAGAGTTATGCAGCTTGGAAGCCATGGCTTATGGTGTACTTTTTCTCGGAAATTTGGAAAAGAAGCAAAGTCCCGAGCCGCATGATAGCACTTGACCGCATGAACATTCATGCGGCAAGTCAGTTCCAACCGCATGCGCTATTGTCTTGACTTGACCGCATGACAAGTTCATGCGGCAAGTATTCCTTCTCAGCCGCATGACTGAGGCCCAGTCCTTCCCAGCCGCATGGATTTCCAGCAACCCTGAGCCGTATGAACTCAACGCTCGCGAGCCGCATAGACCGCAGTCTTCCAGCCGCATAGATTTGTTTCCCTTGACCGCATAGTCATTGCTCCCCGCAGCCGCATGGGTTGCTCCTCCCCGGCCGCATATACTTGATTGGTCAGCCAGCCGCATGGACCCATCCTCCGCCAGCCGCATGAGTTCCCTATCCTCCTGACCGCATATGTCTTGTCTTTCTCAGCCGCATGGCTGAGTGGATCTCCGAGCCGCATATGACTGATACCCCTTTGACCGCATAAGCCCTTCCCTTTTTAGCCGCATGCGCCTGACCCTATAGAGCCGCATGGGCTGTTCTCTTCCAGCCGCATGAGATCATTCCTGGCCGCATATGTCTTAGCCGCATGGCTCTCCTATAGCCCTGTGTTTGAACATGATAATTGAGCCTGACATGACAGTGACCCGTAGTGGTGCACTCCTAACATGACTAACCTGACATGACCTGATAGTGGCCGTCGCGACGCACTCCTGACCAGTAAACTGGATATGTTAAACCTGACATGATTTTCTTGATAAGCTGTTGCGACGGCTCCATGACATGACATGACCTGTATAAATTACCTGGACACCGTGGGCGATTGTGCTTGAACAAATAATCCAGTCCTGTCTTGCATCATGTCTAGGAGGGGACTCCTGAGTACCACGGTCAGGAGTACCCATTGAAATGGACTAAGGCTAATAACTAGATTAATACACTAGTCATAAAGAGATCTCCCAGCTACAGGCAATTCCGTTACCTGGGCGCGCCTTAGGATCTGTAGCCTGCCGTCGAGTAGGGCACATTTCTAGCACACTGTCATGTGTTGCACCCTTCAAGCTACCTAAGGGTACATGCGTTTCCTGGACGATGTACCCACATGAATTCAACCCTAATCTTTCAACTCGGGTAACCTGGATGGTCTGCAGGGCTTGTGGTTGTGGAATAATCTCACTGCATCTTGTTAGTAATTAGGCTTGTGACAACCCTAGTTAGTTAAAGTATCAAGCCGTAATTCTTGTTTGGCCGTGGAATGATTGGATGGAGTCTAACCAGTCTAGTCTTGCCCTGATCCTGATTACTGCATGACCAGAATGCTTGTATTTATTTTACCGATAAATGGTGAGAATTCCAAGTTCTGTTCAGACAAAGGGTTACAACCCCGGTCCTTGTTTGGTTTACGGGTTGTAACATGGTTATCTGAATAGCTCTATGGATATCTCGTCGTATATCATCCTGATGTATTTCTTTATTTCCAGTTCTTACTTTATTTATACTCTTGTGCTGATTGCTGGTTTTAGTTCCTAAGTGAAGCCTCCTTTGCGGCACTTGCTCTTTCTGGGGTCTGACCCAGCTGGTTTTGTGTGGCCAGATTTTGGAGCAGCTCCAGAGGATCTACCGACCTTCCAGCCAGATGGTGGCCACTAGACGGAACCCTGGCAACGAGTGGGTTTATTTTTGATCTCCCACTTTATTGTAAAAATATTCTTTTGAGGCGTTTAGCCGGCGAGCACCTGTTTAGCTCGATTGCACTTTACTTACTGTCTGCCTACGGGCTGTAACATGATTAACAGATCCTAGGGTTGATCATATATGACTAAACTCTTGCTAGTCCTGACATTTTGTAACGACTAGCTTCATGATCAACTGAATATGTAATATTTGGGACGCCTTACTATTGTATATTTAATGATCATACATCTTGTGACTTTTACTTACTTGCTTGTGATTGAGACAATAGGCTTGTTCATGACCTTAAGGGACTGCTGGCTTGTAGATAAACCCTCATGTATCTAGACAGCCGTGACCGTATAGCGAGATGGATCCCATTTCATATACGTAGCTGGCTATGTCTGCCCCCGCTGTCCAGTATTCTGGTTCTGGGGCATGACAGCGGCGGCGCTCCGGTTGCATCTACGGGAAGAGCGCGGCCGCGGCTCGCGTGGGCGTGCTTGGCGGATGCAGTCAGAGAGCAGCACCCGACGGAGCTCGGCAGAGGCGGCCGCTCCGGTGAGAGGGCGATGGCGGAGGATGGCTGGCGCGGAATGGCTGCAAGCGCCGTGGAGGAGTCGGCCAAGGCGGAGGTCGTGTAGATCTGGGCGACGCGGTCCGGGCGGAGACCGACGTTCAGGGGTTTGGTGGAGGCGGCGGAGTCGTGTAGATCTGGACGGAAGAGGGGTGAGTTCGTGGCGCGGCGGCTGCTCGCCAGCAGGCGACGGCTGCGGCAGAGAGATCGGGCGTTCGGACGGAGTACAGGATCGACGATCGGTAATGGTGCTGCATCGTCTGGCGTGGAGGTTGGCCCCTGCGTGCGCGGAGAGGCGCTGCCTGCCACGAGAGCGGGTGGCGACGGATCTGGAGAGAGGCTCGGCGTTGCCGGCGGCCAGGTGAGGGTTGTTTCCCCTTCCTTTTTATTCTGGTGGTGGTGCCGGGGTGCATGACGACGAGGATGGCAGTGATGATGGCCACACCGGTAGTGGTCCGGCCATGGCTGGTGTTTAAGAAGGGTGGCTGTCGGGTTTGGTGGGAGTTGGTTATGTTGATGGCATGGTGATGGTGTTTACGGTGGCAATAATTACTGACGGTGGTATGCCGAGGTGGAATCGTCGGAGGGGCAAAATTCGGCGGTGATGATGGTGGCTGAAGTGGTTGTGGTTGTGTCGACGGGGACGGGTGATGGTGGCGGTGAAGGGGAGGTGTTGCAGCCAGGATGGTAGGGTTAGGATTAGGGTTTGATAGGAATTGGCCATGTCGGGTGTGTCCGACACGGTGGTGGTGGCGAGGAGATGCGACCAAAATTGTCGGACGTGAATAGAAATAATGTACATGTACTGGGGGAATAGTGGATATGGAAGGGCACAGACACGATGCACATTATGGTTGTGGTAGAGAATTATGGAGGAGTACCTGCCTATTTATAGGATGTGGGAATTTCCATTAGGATAAGGAGTTGGGAGGATTCAAATCCTCTATAGATAATATCATATAAATTTAAATTCGATTTAAACTTTAAATTGTTCCAATCCAAATCATAGATAAATTCAACATTAAATTTAAACTCCATTTATAATAAAAACTTTTCCAATACAATTTACCATAATTAATTAAATTTAAACCAAAACAATATTTTAAAATACTTTTTCAAATAATAAGATATTAATATTAAATAAATTTCGAAAATACATTTATTTTCATAAATTTAAAGTCATGTAAAAGATTATTTATGTAGAACATCATTTTTGAAATTATAAATTTTATTTGCATAATAAAAGTAAATAGCTCCTTTTTATATTAAATCATTACAGTTTGTAAATTAAATAATAAAGATAATATAAGTAATTAAATAAATAAATTATTTTACCATATAAATTTTGAATTCCATAATAAAATATTTTTCTAAAATATGTACCTCGCACATATTCGTACGCGTCGAGCAACTACGAAAAAATGCGAACTCGTACGCGACGTATAAATACGAAAAACAAAATTAACACCAAAAATAAAAATTATAGTAAAAATTATAGCTATACATGTCATAGGGTAAGGATATAGATATCTTGGTATCAATTGCAGTACATATTTATGCATATATGTATCGAAGATCAAAGGTAGATATCTATAGGTATATGTACAAATAAAAATAAGATACTAGAATACATGTTATGTTACATAGGGTATAAGTAAGGTAGCCAAGACATGGTGTAAAAATGTGGGATACTTGATGAATTAAGGTATCATGACATATATATCATGGTATAGGATATGTCAAGTATTAGGTAGAACATGGTATCCTAAGGATATGCTATCTAAAAACGTATATATATATATATGTGTGTATATGTATATGTATAGATAGTTAAAGTAATTCTAAGGGTAAAGATAAATACCTTAGTAGCAAGATAACTCATGGGTATGCATAAAATAGCAATAATACAATATCACATATGTATTTCATATAGGTATCATATAGATACAAATATTATAGGATATATAGGGATACAAATATATATTTATACGTATAGTATAAGGGGTATATTATACCATGTGGATATGAAATATGGGTATCTAGGTAAGTATAGACAAACATGTATGAGGGTATAGTAATGGGTAAATGCTTAGCGATATGGGTCTATAGTAGGATATATGGATATATGTATATAATATAGGTAAATGATAAATGTTTAGATATGGGTAAAAGATATATTGGTATATGTTATGGGTAGGTAAAGGTAATGGTATATGTAATAGACATTGGGTACATCCATGTATATATGAAGGATAAATTGGCTAAATTAATCCTAGATAGTAGGTAACTAGTAGAGATGTAAGATATATGTATTGATACTTAGTAATATTAGCTATTATGGCTAATACCTTCAAGGTATTGACCCTAGAACTAAGGTATTAACTAATAGTTAAGGTATTTGAGATATGGGCTAAGGGTAAGTGGATAGTATCTATAGATGATATATGTGATTTGGAATACCATAGTATATGTGGCTTATTGAGAATTCATGCATGATATATATGTATATGATATAGTACTATAAGGTATCCTAGAGTATGTGGGTCTATGGTTATAATTATGACTAGCTTAGATAGAGTTGACCTCTTTGATTAGACAGTTGACCAAACCCTAGATGTTGACTTAGTTTGACTAAGAGTTGACCAAGGGTTGACTTTTGACCTAGAGAGGCCTAGTATCATATAGATTGTATTGTACACTTTAATTATTATATTATGAACTCATTGTAACCTGTACTGTTCTAAATAGGACTATGTGACTCCTGTTTGGACATCTATACATATCAGTTGCTCAGGGTATCAAGCGAGTACATTCTCTGATAGTTTTAATTATCTTGATATCTACTATATCCGATTCAATTGTAGTATTTTACTTGATTTTTGACACGATGGTACACGAACTAGTATACGTCGGATCTTGTCATGAGATGTCATTCCTGGGTTACCATGGTATATTGGTACATTGTTCGATATTGTTTCCTGTACTTGTATAGACGCCGATTCCTAGAGAGATTTGCTACCCTCTTAGAGAATCTTGTGTCATGACGTGATATGTCCGGATCCATATACTACTCGGGGATGGGGAGTTATTAGTGGTTATGTGATCAATATCCCTCATGTATCCTCTTGTTCACTTGTTCATGGCTCCATCTCACTGCACGTAGGTGTAGCCTGACCTGATACTACTTGTTCATATCTTTTCATTGTGGCCGGCCTGATCCTATTTTCGTATATTTTTTGTTCATAGGCGGTCAAATGGAACAACCTGATCATGATCCAAGCCGATCACATAACGCTCTAATATCTCGAGGTACTGCTTATGTTTATATTATACATAAGATATTCCTGTACTGCTATACATTCCAATATTTTATACACTGACATGATATCCAGTTTTATATATACTGTTTATTTCCAGTCTTGATATTTTATCTTGTATTCCATTATAATTATCTCTTATATAATTTGTTAATTCACATGGAAGTGCTGTTAGCATTTGTACTTGCTCATATCCTGACAGGATAATCCCGTTGATGTTTATAGAGGATTTAGATGCTGACTGCTCGACCTTCTATGGGTTTGGCACAGATAGAGATTTTAACCAGGATCTACCTTTGGTGACAGTGCCCATAGAGGATGTACCTTCTGTAATGACCTAGTCTACTAGGTTGACTGGACTGCATTTCATCTGGATATTTGAGACTTGTAGTATACTTTATATTCGGGATCTTGTGTTATTTCTTAATTTCTGAACTTTTGTCTGTGACTTGCATCTATTTCAGTTTATCTATTTCTATCATATCTTTATGATATTCGTGCTTATCTTTCTTAGATGTCTTGTGATTGAGTTCAAATTATATACCTCCGTACGGAGATGACAGGTTTATATACTTTGTATCTAGATGTTATATTTCTAGTTGACCTATATAGCGTTCTACCGTCGATACTGCGACGTAGGTTGGACGTACCTACGTTCTCGTGCCCCTAAACATGGTATGGGTCGTGACAAACTCTATTTTATGTCACACATTTTTCGAAGTAAGAGAGGGGCCCACTTGTCATACAAAGGAGGTATCAAAGTTTTGATACCTCCTTTTGTATCAAAGTTTTCTCCTTGGTCTATAATAATACTTACTTTTATTTCATAATCAATCATATTTTAAGTTGTATTAATTATATGCTATCCCTCTTGCATTTGGTGATATATAGCATTTCTTTTTAGAATTGCACTCTTACATTGTTCATGGAGTCTTATCTTTCTTTTGGAGGAATATAAATATATTATTGTGAATTTGTGGTGTTTGTCACGCCCCGATCCTGCTAGGGTCGTTCGTCCTCGCTTTGGTCCCTGTGGGATCGTTCGTCCTTGCTATGACGTGATGTCGTGCAAGCCTAAGTTGTGCTTGCACAAGGCCAGTACCTGCACAAAACAACTAGACAAAGCAAAACACACGCACACAACATATTTAATTGCAGTAAAACAAATATTGAACACAGATGTTTGGAACAGAAAATACTTCTTTTATTCATAACTTGATAGGATTACAAAGTACAAAGCTTGCGACTCAAATTCCATAATTTGATTACATATCTCTCTTTGAAACTCTTTTTCAAAACAGCCACAATGCCCATACATTATATCCTTTTATTACACACTTGAAATGAAAAGACACCTTCAAAGGAAATTTACAACTGGACTTGAAACTGAAAATGCTTTGAGGCAACCAACAAGCTCTACTGGACTGTACTAGCTTTAATGCCTCACTTGAAATCCCCCTATCTCTTCGCTAGCTGAAAAAGTTGCCCATAACGTGGGTTAGTACACATCTTGTACTAGCGAGCGGCTTTTGGCCGAACTTACAAATATCTGCACTAAGTCAACATGTAAAACTAGCATACATTTATTATGTGATCTTTCTACTTGTCTAGATTCTTTTTAATAATTTATAAGAAACATGACAATAGAAACATTTCATAACAATCTTACCCACCGCCGACAGTCATCCCTACACAAAATAGGTTAGCACAATTTGCATATATGAAGCATATTTACTTTCCGTCCCTGCAGGTTAGGTTTGTAATAAATCCCACTATATGCATGAACCTAACTACATGGTGGCCCATGGGTTATTTTCCATGATCAGCAGTTGGGACATACAAGCCCATCCCACTGATAGACGTAACACCCCCTAATCGTGAGGTTTTACCTCAGGGTGCTCAATCTCTTCTAGGCCGACCGATCCCCAGCGCCCCGAAAACCGGTCGAGAGACCGTACCTTGTGCACACGTTGTCCTAAGCCAAATGCACGGGATGCATTCTACCAGATAAAATATTTCATGGCATATTGAACAACAAGCATCTGATTTTTATAGTTCTCTTCGATAGGGACACGATTCTATTCTTTCATTTCGATCGATCTCAAACCAATTAAGGTTTTCTATAACATATCTTGTGTAAAACAAACTCTGGAAACCTGGATGCAATCATATTGAGCAAGTAGAGCAACAGTTCTATTTAGCAAGCAATCCAGTTCATTTATCTTTTATTATTGTGGTATCGTTGATCAGAGGGACGCAACAAAAGAGTGGACTAGAGATCATTTTCTTAGGGCGTGGAGATAAATGTTCGCCCGGTTAAAGCAACTCGCCAAAGAGAATCTTATACGAGAGAAGGAGAGACTTACGCAACGATCACGCACCGCCTATGTGTCCTCCTGCATTGGCACCAATATTCGATTAGCATACTTCGGTTTCTTTATCTCAAGATTTAGAATGAATGCACAATATGATGAAAGCGAACAATGAAAACCAATCATCGAAAACCAACACGAAAACGAATTCATGAAAATCAAGCAGCGAAAGAAAACATCCAACAAAACTCTTGGATTCATTTCAATAGAAGTCGATCCATTTCATCCGTGATCAATCGATACCGGCAAAGGTTTCCCCAAATACTCAGTTTAAGACTGAGTCAGCAAGCCGTGGATATTACATAGTGGACCGCGAGAAGCGGGGCACTACAGTGTTCCCGTATGAGGAGAACCACCCAAGATTATTTGTGAATGCAAATACAATCAGCAGAGCCGGCCAGAGAGTTGGGTTATCCTAGTTGGAGCTAATTTTGGTTGCCCCTTGTCCTTGACTTCAAAAATAGAGGATATCGTGTTCAGAATTGTTTGTCCCTGAAATTAATGGTGAGTGAGTTCGGATTTCGAGTTCCACTCCTGACTCTTGAGCTGCTCGAGACATTTCCAATGTTAACTCAAAATATGGACATGAAAAATTGCTAGTTCAACTAATAAGAAGGAGTTGGGGTGGACCGCAAAGACTCTATTGGCGAAGAGATGGAGACTTAGGGGTTTGGGAGGTTGTCCTAATCAGGGGGGCTGTCTAAGCCTAATGGCTTATCTGCTGGCTTACCCCACGACCAGCCCTAATACGATGGCAAGTTGCCTCATGTCTTTATTTTGTGTTTAACATGTTTCTAAACTATAAGATACAAAAGACTTTTTGCCAAAAAATGTCTAAATTTTTTGAGAACCTTAATTTCTACTTGGAAACCTAAGAATCCCGAATTGACTAACCCTAGGTATAGTTTTGTATCCAATGTGGATCGTGTATAGGAGCTAGATTCGACCTGCCGATAACATTAGTAAATTTAGAAGAGGGATATATTAGATTTTTTTGGACGAATTTATGACTCAAGATGAAAACTAAATGATCAATTTTAATTTTCTTTGATTGTAAGGTTGCTCGCTAAGAGCCGATTTTCTCTTATATTGTGTCATTGCATCATGTGACTTGACCATCACATTTGTAGATCAAGGTGTGTAGTGCGCCGGGACGAGCCAGTCAGAGATCGAGTTTGACTGGATTTGACCGGGCCGTGGATGGGTTGGATTGGACTAGACTGGCCCGTCAAAGAAGTCTGATTTGGACCGGGCCGGATTCAGAGACTGGAACCCAAACCCAGCATGGCCTACTATCCGAAAAGGCTGAAGTGGGTTGGGTCCAAGCCAGGTCCGGGTTGGCCCGGTTTTGTTTTAAAAAAAAACAAAAAATTGATGGACTTAGGGTTTTAAAAAAATAATAATGTAAATAAGGAAACTAAATGAATTTTATATATTTGAGAAGTTTACTATGACATTTTTATTTCGTTTTAGAATATCTAAAATAGTAAAAATACAAATTTTAATTTGATCTTCGGTCTCCATCTAGCTTTTTTGAAATCTTTATTGCGATTTTCAATATCTTCAAATCTTCATTGTTCAGCTCTTAAATCCTCCTCTATAGTAAAAGCTTGAAGGTCCATTTCGATAATGTCTCCTTTTTTATATCTCTTAGGTATTGAGTCTATTTGTTTCGTACAAATTCAATCTTGAACGCAAAAATAGTTTTTCAAAATATCTCGTAATATCATGTTTTTTTTTTCTTGCTTAGCATTCTTGAAGCTGTACTGAAACAAAATTTGGATGATACCGTGGACATGAGACCATTAGAATATCACGTGTCAAAAAAGAAAGTGTAGGGTAAGTTTTTTTTGGTGTGCTTTCACCACTATAAAATTGCAAAATATGATTTATCTTCTTCCTCATCTTAAGCATACGAGTTTAAATACAAGAATAATTATTGAGTTAGGAAAGAAATTATTTTGTTTCTTTCTTTGTAGTATACTCGTAGCATGAGGTAGCCTAGACATTAAACCATAGCTACTAATACATTGAATGGTTGAACTTTGTTGGTTCGATATTTTTTTTCCCATATAAACTAATTAGATTATCTAAATATTCTTTAATTTCTAGTTATAAACTACTTATCTCAACGTTCATATTGACATAAACAATATAAGTACAATATCTAATTTTATTTTAAGATCTAAAATCGCGACCAAATAATATAAAGTAGATATTTTACGTCAATATTTTAGAAATTTTACTTCTATTTAGAAATAACATAATCAAAACCAAAATATGTTTATAGTTTATAAATAAATAAAAAATATTAATAAGGAGAAATTGAATAATAACTTTCAAATAAAATACATACAATATTGTAAAAATATTCTAAAAAAAATTCAAAAATTGAAACGACACTGAAAATTCATTGTACCATAGAGGAAAATACTTGTAATTTGTTGTTTCAAAGGAGGATTTGTTTGTTGAGGTTTGGAATCTGCACGGTGCAGCTACAGTAGCGCGATTCAACAGGTATGCCTGTGGTTTCGGACGAGGACACAGGGAAAAACTAAACCTGGTAAATGTTGCATGGCATCCCTGAAGCGGAGGAGAGAGATTGGAGGCCACAAGCAAACCACCTTTCCCGCCAACATCCCCTCCCTTTCCTCGTTATAAAGTACTCCTCTCTCCTTGCAGCAGGACGAGGGACAGCGGAGGAGGTGACCATAAAAGAAGAAGAAGAAGAAGAAGAAGGAAGGAAGTAAGGGGGGATGTCCAAGTACAGCCTGATGCACTCCGACCCCCTCGCCAAGTCCCCGTCCGAGGAGGACTTGTCGAACCGCAACAGCTCCTCCTCGGCCGCCAGCCCCACCTACTTCTCGGACCGCAGCAGCGTCAACACCAACTCCCAGTACTCCATGACCTCCGAATCCTCCTCCCCCTTCAACATGTCCCCCTGGAACAGCAACCAGTCCTCCTCCCCGTGGTCCACCAACCCCTTCACCGACAACAACGGCGGCAATGCCAACGCCAACGCTCCCGCCACCGACCTCTTCCCCGCCGGCACCGGCCTCATTGGCTCCCTCGTCCGCGAGGAGGGCCACATTTACTCCCTCGCCGCCTACGGCGACCTCCTCTACACCGGCTCCGACAGCAAGAACATAAGGGTGTGGAAGGACCAGAAGGACTACTCCGGCTTCAAATCCAACAGCGGCCTCATCAAGGCCATCGTCATCTCCTCCGACCACCGCATCTTCACCGGCCACCAGGACGGCAAGATCCGCATCTGGCGCGTCTCCCCCAAGGACCCCCGCTCCCACAAGCGGGCCGGGACCCTCCCGAGGCTCAAGGACTTCCTCAAGAGCTCCATGAACCCCAACAACTACGTCGAGTCCCGGCGCAAGAGCCAGAAGAGCGGGGTATGGATACGCCACTCCGACGCGGTGTCCACCCTCTGCCTCAGCGAGGACCAGGCGCTGCTGTACTCCGGCTCGTGGGACAGGAGCTTCAAGGTGTGGCGGCTCGCCGACTCCAAGTGCCTGGAGTCGGTGAACGCGCACGACGACGCGGTCAACTCCGTCGTGGTCGGGTTCGAGGGGCTGGTTTTCACGGGGTCCGCGGACGGCACGGTGAAGGTGTGGAAGAAGGAGTCTGCGCCCAAGGGGCTCACCAAGCACACGGCGGTGCAGACGCTGCTACGGCAGGAGTCCGCGGTGACGGCCCTGGCGGTCAACGCGTCCGCGGGGGTGGTCTACTGCGGGTCCTCGGACGGGGTGGTGAACCTCTGGGAGCGCGGGCTGGCGCATGGCGGGGACCTTCGCGGGCACAAACTGGCCGTGTTGTGCCTTGCAGCTGCAGGCAATCTACTCTTCTCCGGGTCGGCCGACAAGACCATCTGCGTGTGGGGGAGAGAGGCTGGTGGGGCACACATCTGCTTGTCGGTGCTGACGGGACACGGAGGCCCGGTGAAGTGTCTGGCAGTGGAGGCGGACCCCAAGCAGAACTCGGAAGGGAAGATGTGGATCTTGTACAGCGGGAGCCTCGACAAATCCGTGAAGGTGTGGAAAGTGTCCGACGAAGCGGCGGTGACAGGTCCACAGCCCGATGGAGCACCATCTTCTGCCAACGGCGGTCCGCCTAAATTTGACATGTACTGAAATGGGGCAACGGTGACAGATCAACAGCCCGACGGAGCACCATCCTCTGCCAACAGCGGTCCACCTAAGTGTGACATGTACTGAAATGATCAACATCTTTGATGGGGGAAAACGGAACTACTCTGGCTCGGTGAAGAAAAGTTACAAGTGGGATTTAAATTGTTGGTCATATTTTGATATTTATTTTTTTGGGTGTACTTGCAGTTACATAAAATTAAACAAACAGAAGGCTTGTTAAATATTTTTCTTTTTGCTAATAGACGTTCTAAACAAATGGGACAATTTTAGTAGAAATAATCTCCGAAACCTAGGGTTTGCTCCCCTAGGGTTTTGCTCTCCGCCGAAAACCTTATGTTTTCGTCCTCCTGCAGTTTCACTCCTCAACCATCAACAACATCCTCTCATAATCTCTGGTTAGCACACCCCTAAACTCCCCAATCCTTCCACAACCGTTCGAAGACGTGCCTTGTCACTCCATGACGACATACATGGACATGCTCGAGAAAATGACAATGGTATTCTCTCTCCAAGGTCCGGCAGGGATAGTATCCCTTACGGCCAGAGAAAGCGCTGTTCCACAATATTGGACGGCCTCGTTGGCCGTCAAACCCTCAATGCGACGCTTCTCAAAAACCGCTCTCTCATCCATCCTCACCAAACTGTGGAGAGCGATGGAGACCGTCTAGGTGTCTAATCTGGATCGTGAAGCTGGAACTTTCATGGCAAGGCTTGAATCTCCAGAAGCGGCGGATCGGATTCTTCTAACGCTCCATGGAGTATCAACGAGGAACTCCTTGCGATTGAAAGATGCGACCCAGGTAAACTACCAGAAGAGTATCTTTTCTTCATGCTGACTTTTGGATACAACTCCATAGGATACCCCCTAGGTTCCTGAACTGGGCAGCAGTTAGCAGAATAGCGGAGGCCATTGGAACGCCTAGGCCCTGCTCTATAGAAGATGAAAGGCAATGGAGAACGTTTGCCCGTCTCGAAATTCTTATCGACATCTCCAAACCCCTCAAGAAGAACATAACAACCTCCATTGACGGTTACACCACTGCTCAGGTGGACGTGAAATATGAAAGATTACCAAAGATTTGCCTATTCTGTGCAAGGGTAGGGGCATTCCTATAATAACTGCAAAGAGAAGGAATTATTCACTTCTCTGATAAGCGAGGATTGGTCTGATGAGGAGAAGCAAAGAATGGTTGATCTCTTAAAGCCAAGAGTTAGAGATGCTGACTTCAGGGGTGAAACACAGATACTTACACCCCGGCGTGATGAGCCAGGTCATGAGTACGGGATGAGAGTTCAGCACAATCATACTCCAAATGGTAACCAGGGTGGTAATGACCATGACATTTAGATTGACACAAGTCATTGTGGGGTAACTCCCCCCTCAACTCATCGCACAAACCGCCTCTGGCTGGGCGAAGATTGTTCATCGCTTACGAGTGACCCTATAGATGATTCAGCCACCAATCGCCCTTCCATAAGATCTGATGTGGCCCCCACACCAACAACTGATCCATGTCAGCCCCAGAATCCCATGTACTCTGATCAGGAGCAACATTCATGTAAAAATACGACAACTATATCACCATGCAATCTTCTTGAGTGGGATACGATGGATATGATGGACTTCGATCTCAACAACCAGCTCATATCATATGAGCCTCCTTCGGAGAATAGAGATGAAACAGACAACACCACCATACTCCCCGCAAGCCACATTACTTGCCTTTTCAACACATCTACACCTACCCCTTCCCCTACCCACCCTCCACCACAACAACTAACCTATATCCCAACCCCCCAATTATCCCCTCCACCATCTCTTTCTAGTGCATGAGGCACTTTTGAAATCCCCACCTCGATAGCAGGGCCCTCCAACTGTACTGGATTCGTTACACGCATTTCGAACCCTCGAAAACAAACATGGAAGAGAATGGCTCGCAAAGACAAGGCTCCAATCATAGCACCCTCCTGTATGAGCAAGAAGCGATCGGGATCGGTATCGCCGAATTCCTACCAGAGCAAAAGAAGAATAATACAACTACAACCCATCTCTATGGAACCAAAGGTGGTGGCGGTTGACCTCCAACAGTCGCACGAGCAATGATAGTACTATCCTGGAACTGTCGAGGGGCGAGAAATGCCTCGACAGTCCAGACACTCTGATCATTTCTCACCGCCACACGCCCATCCATCTTCTTCGATCTCTGAAACTGTCTCCCCCCCACCATACATCCGCAACCCTTCACCTCCTAGGTTTCAATAATCATCACTCGGTTCCACCTGTTGGCCGCTCCGACAGGTTATGGCTGGACTGGGATGACTCAATAAGTGCAATTGTTTCATACTCTTCAAACAACATCATTCTCTTAAATGTTAACGCAACGGCTTCTTCTCCAGCATGGAGCTTACTATATGTTTATGGTAGCCCCAAAAAACAGGATCGACCAAAACTGTGGAACTTTATCAAGATGATTGTGCAGTCAATCACAACCCCTTGGTGTTATATTGGAGATTTCAATGCAATGTTGAAGAAGGAAGAGAAGGAGGGGGTAGCAGGTTTGACTCCCAAGTTGCTTCCTCATTTCGTCAGATGATTGAACATTGTGGCCTCATCAATCTTGAGTGCATCGGCCCAGCATACACATGGTCCAATGGCAGACAACCGGGCTGGCACATTCGAGAACGACTGGACCGAGCGTTCGCGGATGCTGAGCGGTGTAGCGCGAGCTCCCATGCTTCAGACTCCTCCTTGCCGCACATCAACAGTGATCACGGCCCTAGCAATCCCATTCCCAGAAAGCGCATGCCAATCAAAATTGAATCCTTCTGGATGAACCATCCTTCCTTCCTAGAGACTCTCGAAGCTTGCTGATCTGTTCGAAGTAATGAACCGGGACAAAACCTTACTCAGAAGCTCAGATATACTATGGCTGAGCAAATCAACTTTCGGTAACATTACAAAATGTATAGCCTGTATCAAGCAGAAACTACTCGAGCTGCAATCAAAGACTTCTTCTTCCCAGTCTATCAACGATGAACGTGCTCTCACTGATGAGATTAATGAGCTGTTCTCCATCGAAGAGATGTACTGGAAACAACGGAGCCGCTGTCATTGGATAAGATGTGGGGACAAAAACACCAAGTATTTTTATGTTAGAGCTACTGTCAGGAAGAGGGATAACGAGATTCGAGCAATCCAACTCCCCGACAATAGCTGGACATCTGATCAATCAAAGATTTCTTCTATCTTTCTTGATCATTTCAAGTCCATCTTCTGTGAAGACAACTCAACGGCTATTGACCCCTCTTTCGGTATCTCCCCTAACCCAATCTCACCTGATGCGAATGCATCCATAAGCAGAATCCCGAACCCAGAGGAAATCTATTGAGAGTCAATAAGGGACTTTTAGTCCCACATCGGAATATGTAGTATGTAGAGGAGCTAGACTCCCTATAAGTAGTGAAGTAGTCCATCAATAAAATAATTAACCCTTATTTTCTACATGGTATCAGAGCCATAACTCTCTCTCTACAAAAAAAAAATTTCCCCTCCCCCCAAGCCGCCGACCCGCTTCAGCCTCCCCCCCCCGACTTTGCCGACCCCCCCCACGCCACCTCCACCTCCAAGCTGCCGACCCCAACCACAACTCGCCGACCCCCCCGACTTTGCCGACCCCCCCCACGCCCACTCCCTGCCGACCCCCACTCCCTGCCGCCCCCCTACTCCCTGCCGTCCCACCCACTCCCTGCCGCCCGGATCCAGCCTTCTCCAGGCCGCCGACCCACTCCCTGCCGCCAAACACCACTCACTCCCTGCCGCCCCCCTCACTCCCTGCCGCCCGTAGCCCCCTCCCAACAGCCCCCCCCCCCCCCCCCCCCACAGCAGCACACCGTCCCCCCTCTCCTCCCTTCTTCTCTCTTGCCATGGCAACCCTAACCCTAGTCCTAGCAGCCCCCTCAAACCCTAACCCTAACCCTAGCTTATAAAATTAAAAAAAACAAAAAAAAGAACAAAAAAAAAGAACAAAAAAATGGCGTATTTCGAATCGAGACGGCTGTCAAATCTTTATTTGCACCGAATCTGTTACTCGCTTACGCCGTTTGGAACTAACAAATGCTTTATTTGTTATTCCTTCTTCACATCGAGATCTATACAGAGACTGATCATGTCTTCTCTGGTGTCCTGACGTGTTCACTTTACATGCGCGTGCCGGTGCTGGCCAAGTTAGTAGCGCATTAGTAAAGTCTATGGCATTGAAAAAGACGATGTAGACGATGAAGACGACGAAGACGACGAAGTTGGGTCAGTTGCAGACTCCGACGATGCCGAAGAAGACGACGAATAGGGTTCACAGTTGAAGACGTCATGGATTCGATCAGTGGTAAACTGACGGCCGAAGAGATGAAGGCCTTGGTTGATGATATATTATCAAAGAGATTAACCGAGGCAACCCTACGTGTGATCCATACTGATGTGGATCCGTCACCTTATAAAATGGGGAAGCTGGAGAAGCTGGAGACGAAGTTGGAAGGAACGTCCAACTATTTGAAGTGGTCGCGGCAGGCGATACGGACGCTAAAGGGACGTGGCTTGGTTGGCTATGTCACTGGCCAAGCCAAGGCGCCAGCCGATCACTCCGCAAAGGAGTTTGCTATTTGGGAGATTGTCAACAACGTAGTCGCTGGGTGGTTGACTACCTCATTAACCGACCAGGTGTCAGGCAATATCGAGGCAATGGAGGCTGCTGCGGATATATGGCGGACTCTCAAAGATATGTACTCCGGCTCGGGCAACCCTATGCGGGTCTTTCAACTTCAAGATGAACTCGATAGGGTGACCCAAGACGAACGTACCATCTCTGAGTACGCAGCCCCGTTGAAGAAGTACTGGTCTGATCTGGATCATTATGATCCTCTTAGGATGGAAGATGCACAAGTCGAACCGGCGTTCGCTAAGTACTTTCAGACGTTCCTGGCGTTTATTTCGTGGCAGCGTATGATGAAATTCTTGAAGGGACTACACCCTGTGTTTGAGCAAAGACGGAATATCCTCCTATCCCAACCCATGCTTCCGACCTTGGAAGAAGCTATAGCCGTCATGACGCAGGAAGAAGCTCGACTGAAGTTGATGCCCAACAAGGGCCCCTACCAGGGGGAGCGAGCCGAGGTTGAAAAGTCTGCCCTTGCTGCCTTCAATCAACCTCCATCTGTTGGTGGTGTTTGTCACAATTGTGGTGACTCCGGACATTATATCCGATTTTGTCCAAAACCCTTGCGTAGTCAGTCTACTGATCGAGGACGGGGTCGTGGAGGCCGACATGGTAGTCGAGGAGGATATGCTGGTAGATGGGGAGGACACAAAGCGAATCTGGTGGATGAAGGGGGAGAGAATCAACTGGCTGAAATAATCCCGCTTGAGCGGGAGTTCGTTGAGAAGTTGCGAGGCACAAAGCTGGGTTCGGCCGACAGTCCTGGGGCGTCTTCTACCTCGGGGGATCTCATCACTTGCTTTGCCCAATCCAGCACCGGTAATCCTGTACGTGCTCTTGCATCTGTCCATCAGCCAGGATGGATAATGGACTCTGGGGCATCTCGCCATGTCACGGGATCCCATGGTGCGTTTCAGGACTATACTCACCTACCATTGCCGGAGAGTATTCAGACCGCTGATGGTACATCCAGTCCTGTAGTGGGTAAAGGCACTGTCGCATGCACCCCTTCCATCACTCTAACCAACGTTTTACATGCTCCATCTTTTTCTGTCAATCTTCTATCCATTAGTGCCATTATACTTGATCTTAACTGTACTGTTTCCTTTGACATTCCTACGGTGACTTTTCAGGAGAAGGGGACAGGACGACGACTTGGGACTGGCACATGGCATAAGGGGCTGTGGTATTTAGACAGGACTGGACTGGACTGGACAACGCATTGGCATCCTTGGTCGCAGTCGCACCACCAGAAGCTTCCTGTCGCAGTGTTGAAGCCGACTTGCTACTCCACCACCAGCGTGTCGGTCATTCCTCTTTTCAAGTTATTAGTCGAATGTATCCGTCCTTATATCAAAGAGCTAATAAAGAGAAGTTATTTTGTGATGCTTGTGAGTTGGGAAAACATACTAGAAGCTCGTATGTAAGCTCGGGGAATAGGAGTTCAGCTGCTTTTGACATGATACATTCGGACGTATGGGGCCCTTGTCCTACAACCGGCATTAACGACTTTCGATGGTTCGTCACCTTTATTGACTGTTATACCCACGTGACATGGGTCTACCTTATGAAGAATAAATGTGACGTCCTTGAGGCCTTTCGGGACTTTCATCGACGGGTGGACACAATATGGCGCTAAAATTAAGTGTTTCCGGTCTGACAATGGGACGGAGTATACTAATAAGAGGGTTGCTGAGTATTTTTCCACTCATGGAATACTACATCAAACTTCCTGTGCTTATACTCCGGCACAAAATGGTGTGGCTGAACGAAAGAACAGACACCTGCTAGAATTCGCACGGACGATGATGCTGGCTATGAATGTCCCGAAATACTTATGGGGGCAGGCTATATTGACGGCCTCTTATCTCATCAACAGAATGCCATCTCAAGTATTGGACTGGAAGACACCGTTGGAGATGCTTACTGGAGCAACTACGTACACTGTTCCACTGAAAGTTTTTGGATGTGTGTGCTTTGTCCAAGATAATAGGCCAGGCATTGGCAAACTGGATCCTAGGGCAGTTAAATGTGTCATTGTCGGTTACACGGCGACTCAGAAGGGATATGCCTGTTGGAGTCCAGTCGAGCGGAAGATGTTTGTAAGCATGGACGTTACATTCAAAGAACTCGAACCATACTATGGTTCGGATGAAGGTTCAGCATTTGGTGACACACCTAACACAGATGGTGTTCGATGTGAGGGGGAGATAATAAGCCCAAATGTAGTCGTCGAATCGGTTCCGTGTCCGGTTGTAGAGAACTGGACGACAGGGGGAGAGCACAGTGACTCAGATACAGAAAATGAAGAAGAAGATCCATATGTTACGCAGGGGGAACAGCAGACAAGGGAAAAGGAGCTCCAAGTCTACAGAAGGAGACAACAGAAGTCCAGTACTGTGCCTATGCCGTGCCCTGTGCCTACTGTACCAAGTCCCTCATCTACTCCTGCTCCAACTCCTGAAGATGTTGCCCCTGCACTGAATCACTCGGATTCTGATGCGGATCTCTCCGACTCGGATGGTATGATCTCTCCACCACCAATTATTCCCTTAAGGAGATCTTCTCGCATCAATGCGGGTAAGGCTCCTGCTCGTTTTGATGATTACGAACATGACATTGCCAACTTCTTGTCTTATTCTAACATTTCTTCGAATTATCGAGCCTTCATTGCATCGTTAGACTCTACTTCGTTGCCCAAGTATTGGCAGAAAGTAAAGAAAGATCCAAGGTGGAAGGCAGCAATGATGGAAGAACTTGGGGCACTGGAGAAATTAAATAAGACATGGGAGCTGGTTCTATTACCCAAAGGAAAGAAAGCTGTGTGATGCAAATGGGTGTACACAGTGAAAGAGATGCCAGAAGGAAAAGTAGAGCGGTACAAGGCGAGGTTGGTTGCAAAAGGATTCACACAGTCATATGGAATAGACTATGATGAGACGTTTGCCCCAGTAGCAAAAATGAGCACCGTGAGAACTCTGGTCTCCATTGCAGCGATCTATGGGTGGAAGCTGTACCAACTGGATGTGAAGAATGCCTTTCTTCATGGGGACCTGCAAGAAGAAGTATACATGGAGCTCCCGCCAGGGTGCTATGCGACGGAATCAAACGGAGGGACGTCGCAAGAAAAGGTGTGTAAACTGAAGAAGTCGCTATACGGGCTCAAGCAATCTCCTCGAGCCTGGTTTGATAGATTCAGAAAGGCTGTTACAGGCATGGGATACCGTCAAACAAATACAGATCATACGGTCTTCCTCCAGCATGCAAGAGGCCGCATCACTATACTTGCTGTATATGTGGATGATATAGTGATCACAGGTGATGATGAAGTCTAGATCACTAAGCTGAAGTCAAAACTCGCGAAGGAGTTTGAAGTAAAGAATTTAGGAGCGATAAGGTACTTTCTAGGTATCGAGGTGTGTGAAGGTGAACAAGGAACTGTTCTCTCACAGAGAAAATACACACTAGATCTGCTGAAGGAGACAGGGATGCTGGGATGCAAAGCAGCAGTCACTCCAATTGACCAGAAGTGCAAGTTGGGAGCAGAAGCAGGAGAGCCAGTTGATCGTGAAAGATATCAACGACTTGTAGGGAAATTGATTTATCTGGGATACACTCGTCCTGATATCTCATTCGCGGTGAGTGTAGTGAGTCGCTACATGCATGATCCAAAAAAGGGTCATATGGAAGCAGTATTTCAGATCTTGAGGTATCTGAAAGGAACGCCGGGAAAGGGGCTATGGTTCAAGAAGAATGGACGCATAGAAGTTGAGGGATACTGTGATGCAGACTGGACGAGCTGCATAGACGACATAAGGTCTACCACGGGATACTGTGTTTTTGTAGGAGGAAATCTGGTCTCATGGAGAAGCAAGAAACAGTCTGTGGTAGCACGGTCGACAGCTGAAGCAGAATACAGAGCAATGGCTCTGCGAGTGTCAGAATTGCTGTGGGTGAAAGCGTTGCTGACAGAGTTGAAGCTAGACAAGGGAGCACCATTACGTCTTCTGAGCGATAGTCAAGCTGCAATAAGTATAGCTAACAATCCCGTTCAGCACGACAGAACGAAGCACATCGAGATTGATCGATTCTTCATCAAGGAGAAGCTGGAACAAGGGATACTGAAGATTGACCATGTCCGCTCAGAAGAACAAGTTGCAGACTGTCTGACTAAGGGTCTTAGTTCATTAAGTCTGTCGAAGCTATGTAACAAGATGGGGATGATCAATATCTATCGCCCATCTTGAGGGGGAGTGTTGAGAGTCAATAAGGGACTTTTAGTCCCACATCGGAATATGTAGTATGTAGAGGAGCTAGACTCCCTATAAGTAGTGAAGTAGTCCATCAATAAAATAATTAACCCTTATTTTCTACAAAATCCACTGCACTATAAAGAGTATGGGACCACTTAAGGCGCCGGGACCCGACGGCTATCCGGCGAGCTTCTACCATAATAACTGGTCAATTGTAGGCGGCAAAGTCACAGCGGCTATACGGCTCTTCTTCAACGATGGGACGCTGCCCCCGGGATTCAATCACACAAATATCGTGCTTATCCCCAAGAAGACTAACCCGGCCACTCCAGCGGATTTTCATCCAATCTCTCTATGCAATGTCGCGTACAAGGCAATCTCTAAAATTCTCACAACGCGGCTGCGTCCCCTCATGCCGCAACTAATCTCGGATAATCAGAATGCTTTCGTACCGGGTAGACAGATCTCTGATAATTGTCATTGCACAGGAAATAATCCATGCCATGAAGTTCTTCCCCAGGGGAAAAAAGCCTATGCGCTGAAGATTGATATGTCCAAGGCATATGATCGCCTATCGTGGCCCTTCATCAAATCGGTCTCACCCTCATAATGAAATCCATTACCTCCTCGTTTTTCTCCGTCCTCATTAATGGAGTTCCTCAAGGATATCTCAAACCGAAGAGAGGCATACGACAGGGATGCCCCCTATCACCGTTTATTTTCATCATCTGCGCTGAGATCCTATCGCAACTCTTCTACCAATACGAACAGGATGATCTTCATCATGGAGTGCGGATAAATCAGTATTCTCGTTCTATCTCGCATTTACTGTTTGCTGATGATATCCTCATCTTTGGACAAGCTTCGCGTGCTTCACTAGTAGCAGCACATAGTATTCTAAACACTTTTTCAGCATGGTCAGGGCAACGTGTGAACTTCGAAAAATCGAGCATATTTTTCAGTAAACATGTTCCTTTATGTGACTGCCAATGCCTCGCTAACTTGCTTTAACTGTCTCCCATGAGTACAGGGGACAAGTACTTGGGCCACCATCTGCTCCTCAGCAAAGGAAGGATATCAACCTACAATTCACTCACCGACAAATGCGGGAATCTGCTAACAGGATGGAAGGCGAAGCTATTATCGCATACAGGACGCACAGTCCTTATCAAATCTACCTTGGGCTCCATTCCAGTTTACTCCATGGCGACACATAAAATTTCCGCAGCCGTCATTTCTAAATTGGAAAGACAACAATGGTCCTTTTGGTGGGGGCACGACCCCTCAGAGAAGAAGCTTCACTCCCCAGCATGGGGTACGATCACTAGGCCAAAGAAAGAAGGTGGTCTTGGCATCAGGAAGCTCCAGTGGGTCAATGAGGCGCTAATCGGGAAACTCCTTTGGAGATTCCTGGCAAATCCTATGAGCCTTTGGGTCCGCCTCCTTAAGGGAGTATACCTATATCGATCCTCCTTTTGGGCCGCAAAGGAAACAAGACGGAGCTCGGTCATCTGGAAGGGGATGCTTGACATGAGGCAGATGATGGCAGACAAAATTCATTGGAGAATTAAAGGCGGCTGGATTGCTATAGAAATGGAACCATGGGTCCCCTCCATACCTGGTTCTCGAGTGACTATGAGCAACAAGGCGCCTAACATGCCAGTGATAGTTAGGGACCTCATGGACCCTAACATGAGAATGTGGAAGAGCCAACTGATTCACTCTATCTTCTCCCCTATTGAAGCACAAGCCATATTGAAGGTGGACCTGTCCAACGGAGATGGTACTAACGAACTGGGGCATTCAGCACGAAGTCATTATATGAAACAATACGAAGGCATACAGCAGGAAGTTCCGCTTCATCTCATGACAAAGATACATGGAGTCGTTTGTGGAGTATGAAGCTTATTGCACCTAGAATCCAGATGTTCATATGGCGTCTCTTTCACAGAGCCCTTCCCCTCTTCTCTGTCATTAACAAGCCTATACCAAATAGATCCCAACTATGCCCTCTATGCCTCAATCATAACGAAGACGAGAACCATCTATTCCTGCACTGTCACATTGCCAAAGCAGCCTAGTTTGCAAGTCAGATTGGTCTCAGGATTGAACAGCATTTCAACATCCACACTCTCCTTAAGCAATGGCTGCAAGATCCGAAAGCACACAACGTTTTTAGGATGGAAGCGTCTTTACTCTGGTCATTGTCGAAGGCCAGATGTACGTGCGTGTTCAGACATGAAGTCCCGAATATCCACCATATCATAACTAGAGCAAACAAGCTATTTGTTAGCTACTCAGAAGATGACTCCAACCAGTTGAAGAGGACGGAGGAGCTCCGCAATTCCAATAACGGGGTGGAACGCTGGACTCCGCCTGAAAAAGACATCATCAAAATTAACGTCGATGGGGCCACTACTGCTACCACCATTGCTGCTGCAGCGGTCGCGAGAGATTTAGAGGGATCATTTGTTGCAGCCAGGACGTGGGTTTCAGCACAATACTTCGAAATGGAAAATAGTCTAGCGGCCGAGAGCCATGCTATTCGACAAGGTATGGTAAGGAGATTGGGGCGACAAACATTTGCATAGAAGGGGATTCCCTCACTGTCGACAGGATCTTCAACGGTGAACAAGAGCTTACGCCATGGAGGGTTGCCGACATAGTTCGCGCTACGCAAAGGGAGATCGACCTTGCTTCGACAACCCCCACCATCTTATTTGTGAAGAGAGCCGAGAATAGGGTTGCCCACACTCTGGCAAACTATGCCATCCGATCTTCATCTTCTTCTAGTTTTTTTTCTTAACACCTGAATGTATCTGTAGTCTCATTGCAGAGGAGACTACTAGTGGGTTTCCCCACAATCAGTTTAATGAATAAAGATACCATTCACCCTCTAAAAAAAAACAAATGGGACAATTTGAAGAAACAGAGCGCATTATGAAAAATAACTATATATATTGGGATCACAACTACAGCCTAATGAATATTATGTTCTGCTAGCAGTGTAGTTATCACATGTCATGCTCATTGAAAAAAGTTTACAAATTCTGGAAAGCTGTGGATAGACCTGTCATGGCTAGTCGAAAATTCGAATTCGATCTGATTCCGTATACGAACTTTTGGACATTTTTCGAAATTTCGGATATTGGATTTGGATATCCGAATATTTTTCGGATATTATCTTTTTTCGGATACAAATTCGGATATTAAGGTATTCGAATCCGTTAATACCCAATCCGACTTTAAATTATAAATTTCGGATATCGGATTCGGATATCCGAAATTTTATATATATTATAGTATAATGTATATATAATATATATTAATTAATAGAGAAAACTAAAGGATTTTATTCTCAAATGACTTTTACATAAATCAATTATAATATAATTTATATATAATAGTAATATATATTAATTACAATTTACAACAGAAGAAGAAATGACTCAAATATGTAGAGTAATTGAATTTAGTTTTCGAATATTCGGATAATAACTAAATTTTTAATATTTTAGATTTCTGATATATTCGAATAATAGCATTCGAATTTTTTAGCTAATCAGATTGGATATTATCTAATATCCGTTAAACTAAACGGATACGAATTCGAATTTTCAAAAGAGATATCTGATCGGATATCGGATCAGATTCGGATATTACAAAAAAAAATCGGACACGGATACGAATACGGATACAGATATTGTCATGTCCGTACCGATAAACATCCGTTGACACCCCTAGCTGTGGACATAAATACTAACAAAAATGTTTTCGGAGACTCGTCAACTATACTGTGAGTTTCATGCAACTATGATAAAAAGAAGGTTCCATGGTTTCACATCCTGCTTGAGATAATTCATCAGGATAAGATAATATACCTCTCAAAGTTACATCTAGGTCAGGGTCTTACAATTGTATACAGAACAAAATGAAAATGCACATCCCAATGCCACGAGACTCCTACTAATGCAGAATTTGTTTCTGCAACTCTGAACCAACGTACTCCAGATGGCGACGAGCATGTTAAGCACTCGAAGATGAGTATGCATGTCCATGTAAGACGGGCCCCCTAAGGCAAGAACACTAAAGCTACCCGCAAAGTCGAGATTATCCACAAATCATCAAGTATAGAAATGGAAAAGAACATGTCAATTATGCTGATCAACCACACTAGTATTTTTTTTTTTTTTTGCAATATCCGACGTAACGCACGAGACTTTGTGCATACTGCGTTGCATGCCAGTTGGACTCACTGTCCACAATTTTCACACACATTGGTAATTTATTACCACCTACTTGAGTTTGTTTTTTTTTTGGCAGGTTTTGGTACCACATTCAATCTTCTACCTCCTGCTTCAAGGCCCCTTGGCATTTGTCATCGCCTAAGACAAGTATAAGAGCATCTCCAACCCTATTGTCTTGTTAAGTGTTGTGAGTCTTAGGTGGCTCCTATGTGGCATGAGCCACAAGACAATGTCTTGTTTATGTGACAAAATTAGATCTCAAAAGACAATGAGATAGAAAAACTCTCTCCAATGCAAAAGTATTGAGGAGACAATAAAAATTATTTTTTCCAACTTTCAAGACAACTTTTAAGACAACTACTCATCTTCTTTCTTTTTTCTAATATTTTTTATTCATAATTGATGACATGGAAGAGAAGACATTGTCAAGTGCATTGTCTAGAACAAGACAATCAACTTCACAATGTCTTCTTTAATTTTTGCCACATAAGCTTCACAATTGACTTGACAATTGCATTGGAGAAGAACTTTTGAATAAAATTTTGTCATTCCTATGTGGCAACAACTTTTTTCCAAAGTCACAATAGGGTTGGAGATGCTCTAATTGTCAAGTTGTGCATATTTGTTGTCGCCTGGCATTTGAACCTGGGGTTTATCTTCGTCTGCAAAAGCTCTCAGCTGCCATATCATATCCCCATCGGCTTAATTACATATAAACACTCGTAGCTCATTATCAGTACTTGAGGGTTTTCTTTGCTGTTACATACAGCGACACGAGAAAAAAAAAGTTGTGTTATTGTTTAAAAAACCAACTTCCTAAACTCTTTATTTTTGACGGTTTCAATATTTATTTTCCTATTCATTATTATTTTATCGGCTGGTGTAGTGACCAAATGGCTAAATAATTAGCCATTAAATTTTAGTAACTCTTATTAAGCTTGTTGGATGGGTGTCTATATATCTCTTCTAATTCTTTGTGTTTAAAAAAAAAAAGGAAGATGAAGAAACCATAGTTTGTCCTCCTCCTCGTGAACTAGAAATCAATATTCTATCATCCTTCTTCATTCAAATTTCTTCAATTTTCAATAGCAAGAGATTTTACCTCTAAGAGGATTCGAGAATAAGTCTGCACATAGACCTCGAATAATCATTTAGGATAGTGTTTCGTACACGACTTCTCCGTAGACTGGTAGCACTAATCTTATTATTTTATTTTGTATGCTATTTACAAGAAAAAGTAATAAGTAAGTTTTCTAACAATCTAAGAGATTACTTGAATAAATATTATTATTTACAATTTTTACTTCCTGTCTTACAAGACAAGTTGTTTGAATTTATATTGTTTGTACTAATATTGTGTACTTTCTGTTTATCGTTCATATTGCTAAAATATCACTTTTAAAAAAAATTATTTATATTCTGTGAAATATTTTATTTAACATTTTGTTTAAATATTCTTCTAAGTGAATAATTGATACATGTTGTTCTAACATCAGTAAAGAGACTAATAGTAATTATCTTTATCTTTTCATAAGTAAAGAAAAAGCTTCATTACTCTTGGGACAAATGAAGAAGTTTTTCATTTCTTTTCATGGAACAAATGTAGTGGGATAGCAGATTGTCATGGACTTAGTATTTTTGCTAGCACTTCGTTCCATGCGGTGCACTATCTTCCTTCTCAAAGACTTGTGCAAGTCTTCCCAACCCGAGTTAGCTAGAATGCTAAGGAAATTAAGAAGAGTGGAGCAAATGGGACTCGTAAGAATTTCTTCTATTACTTGGAGAATGCTTATAAGTTTTGGTGGTAAGGAACAAATGAAGCCTCCCCCTTATTTATAGTGCCCATAGGGCTTACATGGAAATCTCAAGAAACTTTTGGAATCGGTATATTGCAGGGATTATTCTCATACTAAATAAGGACAAAGAAAACTTCTAGTACATCCAGAAAGATCATGATAATCAAGAAGGATCTGGAGTCTTCTGGAAGATTCTCGGGTCCTCTGGAAGATTTTGGGGCCTTCTGGAAAGTTCTACCATCTTCTAGAATATTCTGGAAGCTTCCTGCATAACCTTGGTCGGTGAAAATGTTTTGAAACTTAGCTCGGGCGGGACGTAACATTTAGGACGTTACATTCTTCTCCACCTAAGGCGTTGACATCCTTGTCAACCATGCTCGCCGAGAAACGTTTGGACCTCGACCTCGAACTGATACAGTGTATCATCACGTTCCCAGCTAGACTCGTCGTGCGGCATACCCTTCCATTGGATGAGGTACTCCACATACGGGGACACATCTCGCCAACGAATGGTCCTCTTGTCCAGCACGACTTCCACCTCATTCTCGAAGGACGTAGTCATGGTCGCCGTGGGCCTCTTCGGAACTCCTCGTTGGGGATCCTCCAAGTCTTCGTGATAAGGCTTCAGAAAACTCGCATGGAAGACTAGATGAATCTTCAGCTTGGCGGGGAGCTCGAGCTTGTAGGCCACCTTACATACCTTCTTGAGCACGGGGAATGGGCCTTCGTACTTTCGGATTAGTCCTTTGTGCACCTTGCGGAACACCTTGAGCTGTTGCGGCTGAAGCTTGACCATCACCATGTCCCCCTCCTTGTACTCAACCGACCTTCGCCTCGCGTCAACCCACTTCTTCATCTTCCTCGCGGCCTTCTCCAGAAATGCCATGGCAGTGTCCGCCTTTGCCTTGAAATATGAAGTGAACTGTTTGGCCGTGGGGCTTCTACTCGAGGACCCCACACTCAGCGTATGTGGGACAAGCGGCTGTCAACCCATCACCAACTCGAATGGGCTGCTGTGCGATGACTCGCTTCGTTGAAGATTGTAGTAGAACTGAGCGACGTCAAGGTGATGCACCCAATCCCGCTGGTTTGCACTAACAAAGTGCCGCAAGTACTACTCGAGCAGAGAATTGATCCGCTCGGTATGTTCATCTGTCAGCAGGTGGAAGTTGGTCGAGAAGTGCAAGTCCGTCCCGGGGATTTTGAACACTTCCGTCTAGAACTTCCCTGTGAAGTGGAGATATCGATCGCACGACCTTCGCTTTTTGAGACTTCCTCTACCCACATCTCTATGTGCCCGTAGCACTTCCTTATGGAGAAAGATGGGCTTACCATATTCCATCAATAGCACCTAACCTATGCCGATTTTAGCGGACCGTGCTCCACCCCGGTGAACTCATGCGGTTCCGACGTGCCCAGAGGCCAGAGGCGGACCTTCTTTTGTTCCCTGACCTGTTTGCTTGCTCACTAGAAGAGTCAAGCGAGAGCAGCTAGTTTAGAAGAAAGAGGACACCAGGGGCTCTTCGGCCGACTATGTTCTTCGGGATGCCCCAAAACTTCACCACGTGGCTGATGAACAGTCGCATTGCCTCCTCCACTGTGCAGTCCATTGAAGCAATAATGAAGGTCGCATACTTTGAGAATTGCTCCACCACCATGAGAATGGACCCAAGCGCCCCCCACTTTCGGTAGGGCGGAGATGAAGTCCATCGATATGCTCTCCCATGGCCGTCCTGGCACGAAAACAGGCTCTAACGGGCCCCCGGGTCTCTCATGGTCCACCTTGTCTTGTGGCACACAAGGCAGGTACGCACAAAGTCTTCCACATCCTCGCACATACGAGGCCAGTAGTATGCAGCCTACAGCAGTGCCAAGGTCCGCTTCTGTCCTGGGTGTCTAGCCCACTTCGTATTGTGGCACTTCTTGAGCAGCTGTCTCCGTAAGCCACTCCACTTAGGCATGACCACCCTGTTACCCTTGTTATAGAGAATCCCATCCTTTAGCAAAAAATGTCTCGTTTTGCCCTCCTGAACGAGCTTTATTATAGCATGTGTCAGCGAGTCCTCTATGATACCCACTCGAATACGGTCTAAAATATATGTAGGAACGAAGTCGTAAAGCAGAATACTCTAGAGGGGGGGTGAATAGAGTAGGCAGCGGAATATTTCTAATTAAAAACTTGTTAGCAGTTAGATCATAGAAATAATAATAATCACAAAGCAATAACTGTTAAGAAAAGAGTTCAGAAGGCAAACGCAAACACAAAGATTTATACTGGTTTCTCTCTTGTGAGGACTAGTCCAGTCGGAAGAACTCTAGCTTCCAGTTGAATCCACTATTGAAAAATCTCGCAAGTTTTTATACGAAGTCGTTGCAACTTCTACAGACGCGAGCTTTGATACGAAGAACTCGACCAACTTCAGTTTTGAAGAGTCTTTCTTCAATCAAGCCTCTGATTACAATTTCTCTAAAATCTTCTAGACCGCACCGTACCGGCAAATTGATTAGAGAATTGTAACTGGCTTGAGATTTGAAAATGAAAGCATTTTGAAAACTCTTTGGAAGAAATGTAAGCTTTAGAATAAAAGAGATAAAAGTGAATGAGTGATTTGAAATGATTAGAATTCCTCTCTATTTATAGTTTTTCCAAAGACATAACTCTGGCAGAATTCGGGCAGAATTCAGACATAATTCTATGTAACAAATCGCAACTGAAGGGAGACCAAGTTCAAAAACCAACGTTCATATAACGTTCACCTTGGCCGAACTTCGGCCGAGTTTTGTCAGGGTTGGTCAGGTTTATTTTATGAAAAATATTTTGGGGTTTTTTGAAATCCTTCAGAAGCTTTTGTAAATAATAGATGTTTTTCAAAACATAGGTCAATTTTGAAAACGATTTTGGATAGCCTATTTGCCAGTACGACTCGGTGTACAATGTATTCCTAGACTCAATAAAAATAAAAATTACATTGCATAAGGAAACACAGTCTCAAGTGGCAAACATAGCTTCGGTCTTGAGCAGTGTCCAAAACATCTTGAGTAAACATCTGAGTTGTTCAATATATCGAGACAGAGTTTGATCAATTATTAAAATCAGGTTTGACCATGACCAATGGGCCAACAATCTTCCCCATTTTGATAATTGACAAACCTTGACCGATATAACATCTTTGGTCTTTATCAAATTAAAATTGTACTGATATAATATACCAAAAAATTGTTCCTGTTGATTGTTCATAACCTGTATTCATGAAGATGTTAGATCTTATTTCTTCCCCGTTGTCACTTGGCAAAATAATTGCAGAGAGAAAGCTCCCCCATAATATATACATAAGTAACAATTAATGAAGAAACACAAAAATATGGATATATAAAAACATTTATCACAGGCATGGTATAAAACTCACAGACAGAAAACAAATGTGATAAGCAGAGAATATTTCGCAGGCAGTGTAAATGGAAGCATAAATAAAAGATAATGCTATGAGAAATGCTAAACTAAATAAAATGCTGAACTGAAGCATATAACATGTCCATCAAACACAAAAGTCACAAATCATAACCAAATAAGAGTACTGATACTAGCTTGGAATGTCAGAGCATTTCCAAGTAAAAAAAGACAAAATCACCAGTCTCAAAAGTATGAAAAATCATATATCATCCTCATAGTCATCATCATCATCTGCAGTGCCAGCAAGTCTACCATGTCCGAATGGACCAGCTCCAGATGTGCCAGCTCCAGAGGTATGTAGAGTAGCACTAGAAGTACGATACCAATTGTAAGCATTCCCTGGCTGGAATAGAGAGTGGACCGCTTCATCATCAATACGATAACCAGATACAGAAGGGTTTCTAGGAAGAGAGCTAGCAGAATGAACCGTCTGAGCAAATCTGAGATCGACAAAAGAGTTGGCAATAGCCTAGAACCGAGTCACATCACAGAACTCATGTTCCCTGGAAGTGTCAACAAAGAAAGTCTGCAGATTCGAGAGGTACTGATGAATACCCTTAAAAGTCATAGGGTAAGTCTGAGGAGGAACATGTGCAGTAGGAGCAGGTGCAGGAGGTGGAGGAGCAGTAGCAATGCTACGACGAGAAAGCTTGAGAAACTTAGGCTCAGGGTCCAGAGCGCAAGTGGCTAAGTCTATGTCAAAATGTTGAAAGATGCGTGGGATAAGCATCGCATAAGAGAGGTTGCGGTCTCTTCCGCGACATCTACCCATCATCTGGATGATAGTCTTAGGGGCAGAAAAAAGAATCCCCTTAAGAATGTGATAGAGGGCAGAAAGTTCTAGTACAGTGACATCATCTTTTGAAGTGGATTTGGGAAGAATAGTAGAATGGATGATGCGATATAACTCATAGTTAAACAAGTTTAAGTTGTTGGCCTTGAACTTTCCAGGACGAGCACGTGCGGGCGCACAAAGCTCATTCTTGAAACTAACAAGAGTCGTGCCCTCGAAAAAATCGAAGTCGGTGATGTCATCGAGTGGAGCACCTTCGTTTGGAATCCTAAAGATTTCCCTAGCAATACATCATCGAACTCGATATCTATCCCGCCAACACGAGTTCTTACGGTAAAAGTGTCTAACACAAAGTTACAATAGAACAATTTAAGGGCATTAGTAGCTATAGGGAATTGTAGGGTAGCAAGATGGTGTAACCCTAATGCCTCAAATAAAGGACGGTGATCTGAAAATACAGTCCATTTAATCGGAGCGCCGGTGCATATAGTACGCATAGCAAAGTCGGCATACCAAAGCAATGCTTGGTCATGAGTTTTGAAGTAAAACTCATCCGACACGCCGTCATCCGATTGGATCGGAGAAAAGAAGGAATCCGTATTCGGATCAGAAGACGATGGCTCTTCACTGGCATGGGTCTTCTTCCTCTTGAAAGGATTGAATCCCTTAGGCATTCTTTCCCAAAACTAAGTAACCCTAAAATTTTGAAAGTGGAGGAGAGAAGGAGTTATACCTTCAGAGAATCAAGTATGTTGTAGAGGACGCGATTCTCTGCACGAATCCAAATTTTGGATGGAAATCTCCACGTAGATTGGAAGAAAGAGTGGAGAATAGCTAGGGTTTGGGGTGTTCTTCGGCTGCTGCTGCTGTGATGATGAATTGGTTTGGGGGAGATGAATAGGAGATGCCCTCGGGTTCTGACTTAAAAACATACAGCACCAACAGAACTCTTGCCGAATTCGGACCGAACTCGGGCGGAATTCGCCTAGGGTTCTCCTGGGTTTTAAAAGTAAAATTTTGTGGGCCATATCCTTTTTATCAACTCATTTCAAATATTTAATTCAAAGTTTAGTAATTTTAAAATTTAAATAATATAATTAATATTATTTTATAAATTAATTTTCTTTACTCAGTATCTATTTCAGATTAGCTGTAGGAGTACTGTCCCAGCTAACGGAAGTTCATCGGGGAATAATTAAGTACCATTTCACTTCGACCGTAGTCGTGGTGACAGACAGACTCTTTATACGCTTGTTTTGAAAACAGTTATTGAGTATTGAATAAACTAATTGATAAAACAAAATTAATTAGTATTATTGACATCTAAAATTTTTAATTCTCGTCGTAAATAATTGAAACGATCTTTCGCTAGAGGTTTTGTGAATATGTCAGCCAATTGATTCTGTGTGTCTATGTATACAAGGTCTATATCTCCATTTTGTTGATGATCTCTAAGAAAATGATGTCGAATCTCGATATACTTAGTACGAGAGTGACATACTGGATTCTTAGTCAAATTAATAGAACTAGTATTATCACAGAAAATGGGTATGTGTGTGTAGTGCAATCCAAAGTCATCTAAAGTTTGCTTCATCCACAAAATTTGTGCACAACAATATCCTGCGATAATATACTTAGCCTCAGTTGTTGATAATGCGACAAAATTTTGTTTTTTGCTAAACCAAGAGACTAGGGCTTTTCCTAGGAAATGACATGTGTCGCTGGTACTTTTTCTATCTACTTTGCATCCGGTAAAATCAGCATCAGAATAACCGGTTAGGTCAAATGACGTGGTTTTAGGATACCATAATCCGACAGAAGAAGTGCCTTTAAGGTATCGGAAGATACGCTTAACTGCGCACAGATATGATTTCTTAGAATTGGCTTGAAAACGTACACACAAGCAAACACTAACCATAATGTCTGGTCGACTAGCAGTTAAGTACAGTAAGCTACCGATCATACCTCGATACTTACGTATGTCAACGAGTTTGCCTTGTTCATCAATATCAAGCTTGGTTAAAGTTGCTATTGGAGTGCTAAGTGGTTTAACTGCTTCCAGGTTGAACTTCTTTAATAGATCTTTTGTGTACTTTGCTTGATTTATGAACGTCCCATTCTTGGTTTATTTGATTTGCAGTCCGAGAAAGTGTCATGCTCCGCTCCCGTAGGAGCGATCGTCCTTGCTAAGGCGTGAAGCCGCACGAGCCTAGATTGCGCTCGTGCAAGGCGGGTTCCATAACGGCCGATTTCAGCGGCTGCGACGGGGTCGTCGCACAGAAGTCCCAAGCAGAGACATTGAATTATAGCAGCGGAATTTTAGAACAAAACACAAGTTACTCAAAAGAAGCTCTTTATTGATATTGAACAAAGGTTACATTGGGGGCGCAAGGCCAATATTACAATCACTCAAGCTCACTCTTCTCATATTTTACAAGTTCACTCAGCTCTCTCTCATCTCTCAATTACAAGTCTTGATCCAGCGGAAGCTTCGGAAGGCGATGTCCATACATTATGTCCCGTATAAGTCTTTTCTCTATGCGGCCGCACGCTTCTAATCGCCAAGGAACTCCGTGCCTCGACGCATCCAAGCGAGCTCCGTGCCACAAGCTTCTACCTGTGCTTGCATATATAAACTATGTGGGTGTCAGTACTCAACTGTACTGGTGGAATGAGCTCCTCGCCCACCCATACAAAACCAACACGTTTACTTTACTTTGTGCAACATAGTCCCCTTTATGATTGTCTTTCTACTCTTGCCTTAGGATCAGTTTTAGGACCGGCGCCTTAGCGCAACTTGTGTATCGGAACCATCCCGTGCTTACAATGTCAACGTTAACTCATACTTTGTCCCTAGACCACTTCTCGTGCCAACAACGTTAACCTATCGAGTCGTGTTTGCCTTACGGCCAAAATCAGAGACGCAGCTACACGATAGACTCCTTTTCTATGTGACCGTGCTACGAAATCCATATTGAGGCCATGCCTCGCAATTCAGTGAGACTTAACCATATCGCCGCCTCGCGGCCCTTGCTACTTTGACCACCAACTGACCCAATCAAGACTTGTGAATGTTAGTGTCACTCAACCAACTTTGCCTTGCGGCGGTTTCCCGACTTAAACTCAACGACTCAACCAACTTATGCAAACTTATACGCCGACAACTCAAGACTCGAAGCCACATCTCGTGCCGAAGCACGTCGCCTATGTTGTATTCATTCTTAAGTCCAAACATTTGTATTCTAACTTGTACCCACATTCAACAACTCAACTCAATCCAAAGGCACCCACGCGGATTTTCGCCATGCCGACTCATCTATATGATTTGGTCACTGACTCCTAGAGCCATCGTAGACTCCTCTTAGCTTTTGTTAGACGGGCGCCCCTTTCAGCGCAAGGTAGCTAGCCCCGCTGCAAGTCTCCGCCTAACCCGTGCCAAAAGCACAGCTAAATTAATTGTTTCCCAATGCCCGCATCGGTCCCGTGGCTTCGGGTTATCGTGCGGGGAAACTCTCACCTTGTCGACAAGTTGTTTGTTTCCCAATGCCCGCAGCGGTCCCGAGGCCTCGGGTTGCCGTGCGGGGAAACTCTCACTTCGTCGACAAGTTGTCCAATGACCATGCAAGACTCGACACAAACTGACGTCTCACACAATCATGCTACCTCTAGTGTTACCATTTCTTTCAGGGCCAAGATCAATATTTCTTTCTTATGCGACCGCCTCGTCGACATGTAGCCGCGAGCATACTTCTTTCTTATGAGACCGCCTCGCCGACATGTAGCCGCGAGGCCTCGCTGACATATAGCTGCGAGCATACTTCTTTCTTGTCCTATCATTTTACTTAACTCAAGAACAACTATTCACAACACTTTCCAAACTCAATAAATCAACCGTGGCCCGTGCCTTAAAACTCTAGGACCGTGCCATCGTGTCTCAAACCGACTTCCGATATACGCAGCGCTATCGCCTATGTCATACTTCATATGACGGGCCTTGGGATCATGGGACTATTTAACTTGACAACCGCAGAAAGAGCGGGACAGCACTAGAAATGACTTAGGTCGATCGGCGTAACTTTGCCTAACTTAATCGAGCCTATAACTTGACTCAAGGGACGAGCAAAGGCTATGCCAAGCCTTGTATTATGAAAACGTGCATGCTTTAACAAGCATTCACGCAGGTGACGCCTATGACTTAGGCTATTTCATAACTTTGTGTCAAAGACCAACTTTCCTTCTTCCAAGCCACGGGACGAAGGATCGAGTGTCATTTTTAAAGCACGACGTGCACCAACTCTAAGCCGACCATGGGACGTTTTCTATGTTCTAACTCGATTCGGTCCATCGGGATTATTCTCTTAGCTATGTGGATTCGTAGCTTTTATTATTAAGCCTACTTGTGCAAGTTTGAAAACACGATTTATTATGTGAAGGCAAAGATGAGGCAAGTTCACCGAAACTACCCTACCTGAGCGAGCGGTCGCCTCGACCGAGCGATGTCTTCCAGCAGCCGTTGTAAAGCTAAGGCCGAACGCCGTCGGCGTTTCGATTCCTCCGATTGACTAAACGGGACGGGGCACCACATCATACACCACTCAGAAAAAGTTTCGTCCTCGAAACTAACTGAGTACTTACTCCTTGACTTACCACTCGAACGTTCAACGACTCTCGCGCACACTCCTCCTATGCGTTCCCTCAAATCCGAGCCACGCTAGTGCTACCCTCAATCATTTCTTCCAAGCTTACGGTATCAAATCCTCGACACTTCCCCGTTCCTCAAGTCTCACTTGATTCAACATATCACTTAGTATGGATCGTGCACATATCTTAGGCGTCCCCAAAATACATGCATTTCAACCAAGCCTCGTGATAGAGAATCCACCATCACCACTCGAGTCGGATCGTGCACATATTCGGGCGCCCATGATATACGTGCATGTCAACCGAGACTCATGAGTGGTGCCTCCGTAATTCCTACCACTTCGCACTCGGACGTCTGCCTAACTACTAGGCTATGTCTTTTGGCTAAGGTTATTCGTCAGCATTGGAATCATAGTTCCCAAACAACAATATCAACACTGACCCCATCCTAAGGTCAAACCAAGTTGATAGTACGGGTTTTCTACCCAAGCTCGCATCACTCCAATTTTTAAACATCGAGCATCGATTCCCTACGCACATCTCAACATTCGTCGCATGGGGTCTGAGTCATTCAGCAAAGCCATCCTACTTCAACTTACGTTCAACCAAATTTCACGACGTATTAATATCGCTCGTTCAACAAACCATCTTGCATAGACTATCTCTTTGAACACGTTCGACATAATCTGCCTATCAATCCTTCCAAGTTAAGCACGCTAAGACACGATTCATCTCTAAACCATAATTCATATTTCATATTTCCTAAGTCATTCATCCCAATTCACGTATTCGATCACGAGGTCATCTGACTTAACAATACGTTGCGCCCCGATCTCATGCGAGTCAGATTATCCATGGTGGGCACGAATCACCTTGCACGCTTCCACGAGATAATCATTCTCATCGGGACGTAACTCTTATTTTGTGTCTAGACTAATTCATTCTCGATGCGCGGATTGGACTTACTCCATCCTCAAGTTTATTCAATCATCAATCGCAAGTCCTACAAATCCTCGAATTCACCTTTGCGTCAAGCCAACAAGTCGAGACAATCAACGTTGCCGCGTCCTGATTTTCCGAGTTCGATCATTCCTGCGACATGAATCACCATATCAACGCTCACGCGGAACGATTGCCCCAAATCCGACGCAACGCATGTGCGAGGCTAGAGTCGCACTCGCACAAGACAAGATTGTCGACGTTGTGGTTAACTGCGTAACCATCAAAACATAATCATTTTCATCCAACATTCATCTCGATCAAAATCCTAAGCATAGCATCCAACCGAACAATAACACTTGCACGATCGTCTTTTGCTGAGTCAGAGTACCCCCGAGTTATCGTATATCGATCTTTGATACGCCTCAATACCATCGACGATATGCGTAACCTGAAGATCTTCCTTTTACAACCAAATTTCGTGTCGTGCGAATGATGCTATCGTCCGACTGGATAATCTCCTCGACATTCAAATTCAAGTTCGATCATCATCCCTCGAATCATTCACAACATCGATTTTCTTCAAACTAAATTCACGTCTCGTTCATCCATTTATCTTAAGTCATCGACCAACGTATTTCCTTAATTCGTATCATTCATTTATCAATCGATCGACATCCCTGAGGCTATCGCATACACCACTCAGGGATGAAGTCATTCAACAAATCCTCAACTTATCATTCGAATCAAAATCGACTTCTTCAAATTTTTCGTTCGAACCATTCCTCAGATTCCAAGCACGCTCATCTATATCTCATCGACGTTATCGTCGCTCGATAGCACCCCTATCGATAGTCGACTCACTTTACTCAATCGAGTTCAACTCATTCTCGTCCGACGCTGTTCAATTCCTGTACTCGACTTTTCTAAGGTCGACACAACTTTGGTGTATATGCCCAGCCCGACTTAGCCAACCGTGCTTACGCAAACCATCTTTTGTTTCTTATCCAAAAACTGTTCTCCTATGTTTTACAAAATAGTTAGACTTATTGTATGGACATCCCGTGGGACAATTGAGAGAGAGCGGACCAACGAAATCAACTTACGGAAGCAACAGAGTTTACGAAAACGACGAGTTAAAGAATTCAATCGATAGTCCAAGGACGTAAAGCCGTGCTTTGATACCATTATGTCACGCCCCGCTCTCGTAGGAGCGATCGTCCTCGCTAAGGCGTGATGCCGCACGAGCCTAGATTGCGCTCGTACAAGGCGGGTTCCATAACGGCCGATTTCAGCGGCTGCGACGGGGTCGTCGCACAGAAGTCCCAAGCAGAGACATTGAATTATAGCAGCGGAATTTTAGAACAAAACACAAGTTACTCAAAAGAAGCTCTTTATTGATATTGAACAAAGGTTACATTGGGGGCGCAAGGCCAATATTACAATCACTCAAGCTCACTCTTCTCACATTTTACAAGTTCACTCAGCTCTCTCTCATCTCTTAATTACAAGTCTTGATCCAGCGGAAGCTTCGGAAGGCGATGTCCATACATTATGTCCCGTATAAGTCTTTTCTCCATGCGGCCGCATGCTTCGAATCGCCAAGGAACTCCGTGCCTCGACGTATCCAAGCGAGCTCCGCGCCATGAGCTTCTACCTGTGCCTGCATATGTAAACTATGTGGGTGTCAGTACTCAACTGTACTGGTAGAATGAGCTCCTCGCCCACCCATACAAAACTAACACGTTTACTTTACTTTGTGCAACATAGTCCCCTTTATGATTGTCTTTCTACTCTTGCCTTAGGATCAGTTTTAGGACCGACGCCTTAGCGCAACTTGTGTATCGGATCCCGTGCTTGCAATGTCAACGTTAACTCATACTTTGTCCCTAGACCACTTCTCGTGCCAACAACGTTAACCTATCGAGTCGTGTTTGCCTTACGGCCAAAATCAGAGACGCAGCTACACGATAGACTCCTTATCCATGTGACCGTGCTACAAAATCCATACTGAGGCTATGCCTCGCAATTCAGTGAGACTTAACCATATCGCCGCCTTGCGGCCCTTGCTACTTTGACCACCAACTGACCCAATCAAGACTTGTGAATGTTAGTGTCACTCAACCAACTTTGCCTTGCGGCGGTTTCCCGACTTAAACTCAACGACTCAACCAACTTATGCAAACTTATACGCCGACAACTCAAGACTCGACGCCACATCTCGTGCCGAAGCACGTCGCCTATGTTGTATTCATTCTTAAGTCCAAACATTTGTATTCTAACTTGTACCCACATTCAACAACTCAACTCAGTCCAAAGGCACCCACGCGGATTTCTGCCATGCCGACTCATCTATATGATTTGGTCACTAACTCCTAGAGCCATCGTGGACTCCTCTTAGCTTTTGTTAGATGGGCGCCCCTTTCAGTACAAGGTAGCTAGCCCCGCTGCAAGTCCCCGCCTAACCCGTGCCAAAAGCACAGCTAAATTAATTGTTTTCCAATTCCCGCATCGGTCCCGTGGCCTCGGATTATCGTGCGGGGAAACTCTCACCTTGTCGACAAGTTGTTTGTTTCCCAATGCCCGCAACGGTCCCGAGGCCTCGGGTTGCCGTACGAGAAAACTCTCACTTCGTCGACAAGTTGTCCAATAACCATGCAAGACTCGACACAAACTGACATCTCACACAATCATGCTACCTCTAGTGTTACCATTTCTTTCAGGGCCAAGATCAATATTTCTTTCTTATGCGACCGCCTCGCCGATATGTAGCCGCGAGCATACTTCTTTCTTATGAGACCGCCTCGCCGACATGTAGCCGCGAGGCCTCGCCGACATGTAGCCGCGAGCATACTTCTTTCTTGCCCTATCATTTTACTCAACTCAAGAACAACTATTCACAATACTTTCCAAACTCAATAAATCAACCGTGGCCCGTGCCTTAAAACTCTAGGACCGTGCCATCGTGTCTCAAACCGACTTCCGATATACGCGACGCTATCGCCCAAGTCATACTTCATATGACGGGCCTTGGGATCGTGGGACTATTTAACTTGACAACCGCAGAAAGAGCGGGACAGCATTAGAAATGACTTAGGTCGATCGGCGTAACTTTGCCTAACTTAATCGAGCCTATAACTTGACTCAAGGGACGAGCAAAGGCTATGCCAAGCCTTGCATTATAAAACGTGCATGCTTTAACAAGCATTCACGCAGGCGACGCCTATGACTTAGGCTATTTCATAACTTTGTGTCAAAGACCAACTTTCCTTCTCCCAAGCCACGGGACGAAGGATCGAGTGTCATTTTCAAAGCACGACGTGCACCAACTCTAAGCCGACCGTGGGACGTTTTCCATGTTCTAACTCGATTCGGTCCATCGGGATTATTCCCTTAGCTATGTGGATTCGTAGCTTTTATTATTAAGCCTACTTGTGCAAGTTTGAAAACACGATTTATTATGTGAAGGCAAGGATGAGGCAAGTTCACCAAAACTACCCCACCTGAGCGAGCGGTCGCCTCGACCGAGCGATGTCTTCCAACAGCCGTTGTAAGGCTAAGGCCGAACGCCATCGGCATTTCGATTCCTCCGATTGACTGAGCGGGACGGGGTACTACAGAAAGAACTTCAGCTCTCTCATCATACTCATCTCAAACTCATTCTGCATACACTTTAAAAATTCTTGACAAAGAGATTCATCAGTAGATCCAAAAATAATATCATCTAGATAGATTTGAATCAAAAGAAGATTGTTATTCAAATATTTTATAAACAGTATAGTATCAACCTTTCCCTTTAAAAAACCATTGTCAAGTAGAAAAGAGCTTAGACGATCGTACCAAGCACGAGGGTCTTGTTTCAAACCATATAAGGCTTTCTTCAACTTGAAAACATAATCAAGATTTTTGAAATCAGTAAAACCTGGAGGTTGAGCTACATAAACCTTTTCTTTTATAAAACCATTCAAAAATGCACTTTTAACATCCATTTGAAATAACTTGAAATTATGAAAACATGCAAATGCACATATCATGCAAATGGATTCTAATCTCGCAACTAGGACATAAGTCTTATCGTAGTCGATACCTTCTTCTTGATTGTATCCTTGAGCTACGAGTCGAGCCTTATTACGAGTCACTAAACCATTCTCGTTCAGTTTGTTTCGGAATACCCAACGGGTGCCAATGACCGGATGATCAATGGGCTTGGAAACAAGTTCCCAAACTTGATTCCGTTCGATTTGGTTTAATTCCTCTTGTATAGCATCTAACCAAAAATTATTACTACATGCTTCTTCAATGTTTTTAGGTTCAAACTGTGAAACAAAAGCAACACAAGAAGCTATATCTTTATTAGAGGAACGAGTACTTACACCCTTGGTAATCTCACCAATTACCAAGTCCTTTGGATGATCTGCCAAGAATCTCATCTCTTTTAGCGTATCCTCAGGATTGCTAGTTCCGGCTTCTTTGCTTGAAGGTTCTGCATCTTTGTATGAAGGTTTTACAGTAGCTGTACTGGGTGTAATCACGTCTTCATTATCGTCATCGACTGAATATTGATTTAGTTTATCAAACTTGAAATTAATTGATTCTTCGATGATTATGGTTTTCTTGTTGAAGACTCTGTACCCTTTGCTCTTTGCCGCATAACCTAAAAAGATACCTTCATCGACCTTTTCATCAAATTTACTCAGATTGTCTTTAGTATTAAGAATAAAGCATTTACAACCAAATATCTTAAAATATAAAACAGTGGGTGTTCTATCAAACCATAACTCATAGGGAGTCTTCTTCGATATAGGTCGAATTAGAACCCTATTGAGAATATAGCACGCTGTATTGACAGCTTCAGTCCAAAAGTATCTAGGTAGACTAAACTGGTCCAATGTTACTCTAGCTATTTCAGATAGAGTCCTGTTCTTACGTTTCACAACTCCATTTTGTTGTGGAGTCCTATGGCAGGAAAACTCATGCAAATAACCGTGTGTGTCACAGAATTGCTTAAACTCTGCATTCTCAAATTCGTCGCCATGATCACTACGAATACGAGTAATCATGAAACCTTTTTCATTCTGTACTTTCTTGCAAAAGATGACGAATTCTGACAAAGCATCGTTCTTGCGTACAAGAAAATATACCCATATGTATCTAGAAAAATCATCTACAATGACAAATGCATATAACTTACCACCTAGACTAGCAATTCTACTGGGTCCAAATAAGTCCATATGCAATAATTGTAGAGGTCTAGTGGTACTTACAGCGTTCTTGGATTTAAAGACAGATCAGATAGCTTTATTCTTTTCACATTCGTTACATACCGTATCTTTCTTGAAAGATATGTCCGATAAGCCGTGTACCAACTTCTTTGTGGATAGTTTTGAAATTGTGTCCATATTTGTATGACCGAGTCTCATATGCCATAGTTGACTCTTAATGCTCTTGGCCATCAAGCATCTACTTGCTTTGTTAGCATCTTCTAACAGATAGAAAACATATATGTTGTCTTTCCTGATACCTTCAAAGATAGTACTACCGGTTGAGCTATCAACTATAGTATATTTGTCTTTGACGAAGGTAATGCCATAATCGTGATCAGCTAAATGGCTTATGCTGAGCAGATTATGTTTTAACTCGGTAACTAGACAGACATCCTTAATAACAGGATAGGGAGCCTTACCAATGTCATCGATACCGATTATGTACCCTCTTAAATTATTCCCGAAGGAGACGTATCCTTCTTTATTCTTCTTCGACAGTATTGCGAATAATAATGCATTACCGGTCATATGCCGTGAGCAACTGCTGTCGAGGATCCATTTGCTTCTAGCATGCGAAGGGCGTTCCACCTACAAAATAGTTTGCAGATAAAACTTTTGGTACCCATTTCTTGTAGGGTCCTGACATGTTAGTTTTTGGTATCCATACATAAATATTTAAATCTACTAACTTTCTGATTCTATATGCAGAGGATATATGACCAATGAGGCCATAATAATAACATTTTGCATGTTGAGTGTTGAAAGTTGGGTGAGGTACATGATTGGTAGGTTTTGGTTTTCTAGTATAGAGAAATGCATGCCTATTAGGCTTCTTGGGCATAGGTTTGGTATGGTTTGGTTTGACAGTGTTTGGTTTGGGTGTGTTCCGATGATTCGGTAATTGACATGTGTTAGAATAGGAAGCAGCAACTTCAGGCCGTTTTCCTAAACTAATTTTTAACTTTTTGGAGGTGTCATATAATCTAGTATAGTCAGATGTAAGTGTTTCCATTCTGACTTGTGCACAATGGAGATTCTTTCTCTCCTTAGATAGGTCTTCCTTTAGTTGGATGATAGTTTGGTCTTTTTCTTCGGATAACTTAGTAGTCTCGTGTAACAACAGCTTAATAGAAGAAAGCTCACCAGACTTAATAGAAGAATTATTATTACTAACATCAGCTAGTTGGTCGGTAAGTCTTTCTATCTCACCTTTATACTCTTTGAGTACCTTCTTAGATGTTTCATATTTACTACGCAGTTTTCTGTAGTCATTTAACAGGTCACTGAAAGCCTCTCATAATTGCTCAAAGGTAAAATCATCATAAGGATCAAACAGAGGATTAGTGATTACCTGATCGCAAGCCATCAAGCATACATTTACAGCGTCATCCGATTGTTCGTCTTCTGAATCGCTGGCTTCGCTTTTATGCCATATGCTTGTATTGGCGTACTTTCTTGATGTAGATCTCTTCAGGTAGCCTTTGTCATATTTGCTGCTTTTTCTTGTTGATGATGATGCTGTTGGGCAATCTTTCTTCATATGTCCTTTCTTCTTACATCCGTAGCAAATAGGATCTTCCTCGTTGTTGTTGCTGTCTTTTGTTCTTCTGTTGAATCTCATGAACTTCTTGAATTTTCTTACCAGAAGTGCTTGATCTTCAGAGTCAGAGTCGTTGTCGTCAGAATCATCTTCGAAAGTTCTTTTATGTTGAGCCTTCAAAGCGATCGACTTCTCTGACTTCTCCTTTGGTGTAGCATCTTCAAAGTTTTAAAGTTCCAACTCATGAGTGAGTAGCTTACCCATGAGTGTTTCCAGAGACATTGTTGAGAGGTCGTTTTCTTCAATGATTGCTGTAGCCTTTGGAATCCAGTTCTTTGTGAGAGCTCGTAGAAGTTTACGAATCTTCTCATGGTTACTATATTCTTTGCCTAATGAAGACAAAGGAGTTACAATATCCAGGAATCTCATAAACATCTGAGTGACGGATTCATTTGACTTCATCTCGAACGCCTCGTACTCTTGAGTAAGTCTGCTGATCTTTGACTCCTTGACTTGTGTTGTTCCTTCGTGGGTTACTTCGAGAAGTTTCCATACTTTATTTGATATTGTGCAAGTCGACACCCTGTTAAATTTAGTTATGTCTAAAGCACAAAATAAAGCGTTAATAGCACGTGCGTCAAGATTGGCCTTTTTTTTATCCTCAGTATATTTATCATGGGGTTTTTCAACTAAAACTCCCTCAATAGTAATACGAGAAGGCTTTTTGTAGCCATCAATAACTATAGACCATAAGTCAAAATCAAGAGATTTTAAGAAGAAACTCATCCGTGTTTTCCAATAAGTGTAGTTTGTGTCGTCAAACAGTGGAGGTCTGTTTGTGGCTTGGCCTTCACTTGTGAATTTCACAGTTACCATGTATACTGTTGTGATCTATATAAAAATTAAATATAACTACAATTTTACCTTACTTTACCTGTATAACCTACTCTGATACCAATTGTAGGAACGAAGTCGTAAAGCAGAATACTCTAGAGGAGGGTGAATAAAGTAGGTAGCAGAATATTGCTAATTAAAAACTTGTTAGCAGTTAGATCACAAAAATAATAATAATCACAATGTAATAACTGTAAAGAAAAGAGTTCAGAAGGCAAACGCAAACACAGAGATTTATATTGGTTTCCCTCTTGTGAGGACTAGTCCAGTCGGAAGAACTCTAGCTTCCAGTTTAATCCACTATTGGAAAATCTCGCAAGTTTTTATACGAAGTCCTTGTAACTTCTACAGACGCGAGCTTTGATACGAAGAACTCGACCAACTTCAGTTTTGAAGAGTCTTTCTTCAATCAAGCCTCTGATTACAATTTTTCTGAAATCTTCTATACCGTACCGTACCGGCAAATTGACTAGAGAATTGTCACTGGCTTGGGATTTGAAAATGAAAGCTTTTTTGAAAACTCTTTGGAAGAAACGTAAGCTTTAGAAGAGTAGAGATGAAAGTGAATGAGTGATTTAAAATGATCAGAATTTCTCTCTATTTATAGTTTTTCCAAAGACAGAACTCTGGCAGAATTCAGACAGAATTCTATGTAACAAACCGCAACTGAAGGAAGACCAAGTTCAAAAACCATCGTTCATATAACGTTCACCTTGGCCGAACTCTGGCCGAGTTTTGTCAGGGTTGGTCAGGTTTATTTTATAAAAAATATTTTGGGGCTTTTTGAAATCCTTCAGAAGTTTTTGTAAATAATGGATGTTTTTTAAAACATAGGTCAATTTTGAAAACAATTTTGGATAGCAATTTTTAAAACGATTTTGGATAGCCTATTTGCCAGTACGATTCGGTGTACAATGTATTCCTAGACTCAATAAAAATAAAAATTATATTGCATAAGGAAATACAGTCTCGAGTGGCAAACATAGCTTTGATCTTGAGCAGTGTCCAAAACATCTTGAATAAACATCTGAGTTGTTCAGTATATCGAGACAGAGTTTGATCAATTATTAAAATCAGGTTTGACCATGACCAATGGGCCAACAATATCCCCTAGATCAAGCACACCATCACAAGTTCGGCCTTCCTGTTGAGACCATCGGCCACCTGATTCTCCTTGTCGGGCTTGTATCGCAGCTCCATGTCAAACTCGGCTATAAAATATTACCATCTTACTTGCTTCGGGGACAACTTCTTCTGGGACTGGAAGTAGCTCGTGGCAACATTGTCGTCATGACCACGAACTTGGTGCCGAGAAGGTAGTGCTGCCATATCCTCAAGCAGTGCACAATCGTAGTCATCTCCTTCTTTTGCACCATGTAGCGTCGCTCGGTATCATTAAACTTGCGGCTCTCGAATGTGATGAGGTACCCTTCCTGCACCAACACCCCATCGATGGCGAAGTCGGACGCATCCGTGTGCACTTTGAACGCCTTGGAGTAGTCTGCTAGAGATAAGACCGGCTCCTCTGTTACAACCCTCTTCAGTGCCTCGAATGCCTCCTCATACTTAGGCGTCCAACTCCATGCCCGATCCTTTCACAATAGATCGGTGAGAGGTGCTTCTATGGAGGAGTGTCCCCAGATGAACCGTCAATAGTAGTTCGCCAAGCCTAGGAATAAACGCAGCTCCGTCGGCCTGGTGGGAGCCTCCCACTCCTGTATGGACTGGATCTTCGTGCCAACCATCCATATCTTTCTATGCCCGATCCAGTGCCCCAGGAACGATACCTCTTCTTGTGCAAATGAATACTTCTCCCGCTTGACAAAAAATTTGTTCTTCCTCAGCGCTTTGAAGATGGCCTTCAAATGCTCAATGTGCTCCTCCATCGTGTTTGAGTACACGACGATGTTGTCGAGATAGACCATGACAAACCGATCCAGATATGGATGAAAGAGCTTGTTCATTAAAGTGCAAAAGTCACATGAGCATTTGTTAGACGAAAAGGCATATAAATTCATACGCACCATACCTTATGACGCATACCGTCTTAGCCTTGTCGCCCTATGCAATCTGGACTTGATAGTATCCCGAGCGTAGATCGAGTTTGGAGAATTATCGTACGCCTCCCAGTTGGTCGAACGGGTACGCCACCAACAGGAAGAGATATTTGTTCTTGACGTCACCTTGTTTAGTGCATGACAGTCGATGCACAAACGAAGGCTTCCATCCTTCTTCTTCTAGAATAGCACCGGTATGCCGTACGGGGCCTTCGACGGTCTGATGAAACCCGCATCCAGTAGCTCTTTGAGTTGCCTCTTCAATTCGTCTAGCTCGGGCGGGACCATGCGATATGGAGCCATGGCGGGTGGCTTCGTGCCCAACTCCAACTCGATGGCGTGGTCTACCTCCCTCCGCAGAAATAGCCTCTTTGGCAACTCCTTCGGCATGACTTCTCTGAACTCCATAAAGACGTTATCAATCTCAAGCAGAAGATCCCCCTGCACGGGTGCCTCCTCCGACTTGAGCACAATAAGGTAGGACATCTCTCCGTGTTGCATCTCCATTTTGAGTTGTAAGGCGGAGAGAGCCTTCCCCTTCGCAAGCTTGCCTCGCGATTCTTTCCTATATGGTGACACCGTATCTTCTAAGGTCATATAATTTAATTTTAACTTTTACTCAAATATATATATATATATATATATATATATATATATATATATATATATATAAAATATATATATATATATATATATATATATATATATATATATATATATATATTCCAATAAAATATAGTAAACCTTATTATTATAAAAAATTGACCTCTCAAAATAAAATCACTTCCTCAGAAGGTCTACCCACCTTCGATATAACCCCTCTATTATAAACTTAAGATCATACCATACTCAAGATTATACCATCTAACATAAATTGCCTCAAGTTTAAATCGAATCCAATCTCCTCAAAATTATATATCTCGTATAATCTCCTTAAATTCTCTAATATTTATCCTCAATATATCATAGCCCATATTCCTTTAATTAAATTTCTCGATATATAGTCAACCACAATTTCTACCTGCCTTTGATCACATCAATCACAAAATTATCATTCATCATCTTTTTTTGGGCTTATAATCGTAAATACTTATCCTATAGAATCCACAAGTTCAGTCCTCAAAAAAACTCATAGTCACATCTTCCTAGTCAAACTTATTTAAACTAGAACCTCATTAATCATCTTGTATACACTCATTCAAATCTGCAGGTGTCAATGATTTATCGACCAAATCTAATAACTTCATCAGTACTCCTAACCATTATTTTATCGCAAATAAATTAGTTTGTGAGGATGTCTACCCACCTTCTCTTGCACTACTCTATCAAACACAAAATGTCATAACTTCGTCTATTAGTTGTTATCTTGCATAAAACTTCAATACTATAATATATTTATGGATCACAACGTTCATCATACTCCTTCTCATGGCATTCAAAATCATAACAAGCAACTACTTTGGCAATTACCTAAGAGACACTTATTTCTAACCATTTTCCTAACTTTGGATAACCGTAAAACATTCCCAAAGCACGAGTGTTCGCCACTCCGGAAGAAGGAGGTACGAGGAACAAGGATAGTGATGGCAAGGAAGAATAAGTTAATACAAATATGAAGGCCAATGGAGATAATTGAATTCAATGAGAGTTTTCAAAGTAGTTGTGGATTGAGATATGCTCTGACCTGCATGGGCCACCACAAAAACTTGTCACGACCCGCACCCGCTTTTCGAGATGCGAGTGCGTGCGCAAGCCAGCTACATATCAAGCGGACTCCAACCCAACTCGAATACGTATACGCTGTCCAGAATAGGGTATCATGTCTAATATGGTAAGCTACTATCTCAATCCACAAGAAGAATATAAAATAAGAATGAACAATATAATTCATGGTCTGTATCCCACTAGCATATATGTCCGATTAGACTCCAAAGAAATAACATGAGTCAAGCTAGGATAACAAGCAGAGTACAAATAACGGATGTAAATATGTAATCACGAAAGATACCTGAGTCTGAAGTAATCAACTACTATCATGATCCGCTAACTAACTCCGTACAATAAACTACCTGAAGAGATCATCAGGTCCTCAGGGGACTAGCAAGATACATAAAACATGCCTACTAATATGACAGTAAATACATGTATGGAAGATAAGAACAGTACTAGAAGAATATCTAAGAAATGATATGTCATATGAAAATGTAATACTAGACTTGGCTAACAATCAATCGAATAACTCCTATAGACTGTAGTATAATGCAAGATAATCCCAATCTATAGTATATCTCGATTGTAGTACAATACAAGATACTCCCAATCGAGAATAGCCAATCCTAGTATCTATCTTATCTCCTAAAGGAATATAAAGGTCATATAAAATCCTATAGACTATAGTACAGTGTAAGATACTCTCAATCTATAGTATATCTCAATTGTAATACAATGCAAGATACTCCCAATCGAGAATGGTCAAGTCAGGTCAGGTCATACTCAAGACAAGTCCAAGTCCATCAATCACGACCAGGTCAAGTCAATCAAGGAAACATGGCATAACTGGCAACTCTTTCATAAGACACGGTGAACACTAGGAAGACTAATAAACAATCAATAAAAATAACTAATATCCTATACGTGCACATAAATTTATAAAACAAGAAAGGTAGTAGATGGTAAACCAAGTAGAATATGAGAAGCATGTGACAATATAAAAATAAATATAATAAGAAGGAAAACATGTAAATACTGTATAAGTTCGTCAAGGTATACTTGCATGGTTGTAGCACGTAGAACCAACACTATCTAGTTAATAGACGAGCCACAAAAGTCAAACTCTCATAACAGTCTCCGGAGGCTGAAACAGATATTACCATTGTGTTCAGAATAGTCAAATGAGCTAGAATAGCCTACCCATAAGTCCAATTCTGGACACTGGAGCAAAACGATAATTTCGGATTAAAACGATGTCCGCCGTTGGACCTACTTTGCACCGAAAAGCATACCAGTACCTACGGTCTCTAAAGTCATGAAAATATATATCCTCAGTTCCGGTTTGACGATACGAATCCAATCGTATGTCCAAAGTTGGATTTCGATGGGCCGTACACAAATTTGCCAGTTGGATCGGGTCGCGGGCCTACCAAAATAGCGTTCCGGTCGGCCTTCTCAGAATCAGACCAAACTTGGCTCACAGGATCAAAAAAATGACACGATCCTAATGGCGCAAGTTTTATTTCGAGGTGATGAACGCACACAAAGTAATTGGAAAATTTTGAAAGAGGTTGATACGGTGAATTTTGACGGATACGTATCAAATTCGTCGCGTACATGCAACCAATTTGAATTTCGTCAAAGTCCACACGTGTACGAAGTACATACGCACCTTTCGATGCAAGTGGTTCACGACCAAGTCGCCCGGATTGTCAGGACGGACCCTGTATTGGTGAATTTTTAAGTTTTAAAAATAGGTTTTTGGTCAACTTTAACCTAATTTTAAACAGAATATAATGAACATAAAAATAAACTAATTAATGGGTTCTGATCTCGGTTAGGTTATCTACAACTCTGCTCAAGTATTTCCCTAAAATTTATGATATCCTGGTCGCAAATCGACTGCAAACATGGAACGTTGGGACAATTTCTATCATCCAAAATATTGAGTTTTTTCTCGATTTTGGAACTCAATTTTCGTTGTACACAAGGCAAATTTAATAAATATATTTAAAGGGATTTAAATATGTATAGGTTGTGCTCTTACCAGAAGAACTAGATCGAAAAATGGTCAGTCATGCGTCGAAAAAACGTGTTACAAATTTCCTCCCGCAGAATATTGTTGTTGCTGCTGCTTGCTGTGCTTGCCGACGCCTCCGTCGTCGACCGATGGCCCTGGCGGCGGTACAGGCATGGCACACGGTGACTCAGGGTGTCGAGGGAGGACTTGGAGTGGTTGTGTGGCCTAGGTTTAGGGTTTCTTCCTTCATTCTCTCGTTCTATCTCTCTCTCGGCATATATATATATATATTGGGTCGGGTTGTGTGGTATTTAGGATGCATGGCTGCTTGGGGTCGATTCTATTGGGGTTGGGGGGCTTGGGACTTTGGATGTACTGTTCCCCGGGAACAGTACTCCAGAGGATTTTTTTTAAAATTTTTACTCTAAAGCTTATATATTTATATGTATATAACTTTATATATACCAAAATGTATACAAACATGCTTACATATATTTATACACACATTTTCGACAAATACACTTACTATTTATAAATTATTAAAAATACAATCCCTTGTGGCAATACCTATTTATTAATTCTATTACTAAAATTAGTTATAAGAATATCTATTGTATATATATACATAAAGTCGTATAATTGTATACTACGAATACACCAGTTTATATATTGCCAAAAATCCCAAAAAATCTAAAAATAGTATTTTTAGGAATTGTTCATCATATTTCAAAACTAATAACAATTTAAATAGTAATACTTATATTTGATGAATAAAAAATATATAGGAAAATATTTGTAGCCTATTAAAATAAAATACAAAAATATATACGTATACAATAAATATACACCTACATGGATGTCTCTGGATGCACTATTCATCTACATGGGCTTGAGATTGGTTCGGGTCAAGTACGGGCTAGTTTGGCACAACCGGGTCTTCTAAAAAGTCAATAATCTTAATAATAAATAATTAAATTATTTATAGGGGTTATGTCACAACTTGGTCTGGTTTTTCTAGTTGAGACACACATATGGCTCGGCCTTCCCTACCATGGCTAAAACACTAGTCAAAGCACGCAACTATACTATCCGTGCCATGATTTCTAGTCGTCTGGCACCAAAACTTAACATGACTGAGGCCTTCTATAATAATAATTAATTAACTAAATATTTATAAAATTCCAAAAATTTATCATTTAGTTCAAATAAATAATAAAAAATATTTTCAAAATATCGGGAAGAGGGGTTACAAATCTACCCACTTTAAAAATAAATTCGTCCTTGAATTTAAGGAAATGATCAACAATGAAGATGGCACTCCAAGCTAGCTAGTAAATCTTATTGGACACTAGCAATCAACGTGGATTCTCGAATATACTACTCTATTATGTGAATTGCGACTAGTCGGTTGATAAATAATTATAATGCTATCAACAAATATTGCTACCACTATCCATAAATTACTACTATTACGTGATTCTTTCCTATATGGTGACACCATATCTTCCAAGGTCATATAATTTAATTTTAACATGTACTCCGAAATATATATATATATTTCCCAATAAAATATAGTAAACCTTATCATTATAAAAAAAATTGACCTACCAAAATAGAATCACTTCCTCAGAAGGTTTACCCACCTTCGATACAACCCCTCTATTATAAACTTAAGATCATACCATACTCAAGATTATACCATTTAGCATAAATCGCCTCAAGTTTAAATCGAATCCAATCTCCTCAAAATTATATATCTCACATAATCTTCTTAAATTTCTCCAATATTTATCCTCAATATATCATAGCCCATATTCCTTTAATTAAGTTTCTTGATACATAATCAACCACAATTTCTACCCACCTTTGATCACATCAATCACAAAATTATCATTCATCATTATTTTTTGGGCTCATAATCGTAAATACTTACTCTATAGAATCCACAAGTTCAGTCCTCAATAAAATTCATAGTCACATCTTCCTAATCAAACTTGTTTAAACTAGAACCTCATTAATCATCTTGTATACACTCATTCAAATATGTAGGTGTCAATGATTTATCGACCAAATCTAATAACTTCATCAGTACTCCTAACCATTATTTTATCGCAAATAAATTAGTTTGTGAGGATGTCTACCCACCTTCTCTTGCACTACTCTATCAAACACAAAATGTCATAACTTTGTCTATTAGTTGTTATCATTCATAAAACTTCAATACTACAATATATCTATGGCTTATAACATTCATCATACTCATCCTCAAGGCATTCAAAATCATAACAAGCAACTATTTTGGCAATTACCTAAGAGACACTTATTTCTAACTATTTTTCTAACTTTGGATAACCGTAAAACATTCCCAAAGCACGAGTGTTCGCCACTTCGGAAGAAGGAGGTACGAGGAACAAGGATAGTGATGGCAAGAAAGAATAAGTCAATAAAAATATGAAGGCCAAAGGAGATAATTAAATTCAATAAGAGTTTTCAAAACAGTTGTGGATTGAGATTCATATCAAGTTTAATCCTTATGCAGGCTCGCTCGGTACAGTAACGTAGCCGAAACGATATGCTCTGACCTGCATGGAACACCATAAAAACTTGTCACGACCCGCAACTGCTTTTTGGGATGCGAGCGCGTACGCAAGCCAGCTACGTATTAAGCGGACTCCAGCCCAAGTCGAATGCGTATACGCTGTCCAGAATAGGGTATCATGTCTAATATGGTAAGTCACACTATATATCAATCCACAAGAAGAATATAAAATAAGAATAAATATTATGGTTCATGGTCTACAGCCCACTAGCATATATGTCTGATTATACTCCAACGAAATAACATGAGTCAAGCTAGGCTAATAAGCAGAGTGCAAATAAAGGATGTAAATATGTAATCATAAAAAATACCTGAGTCTGAAGTAATCAACTACCATAATGATCCTTTAACTAACTCCGTGCAATCAACTACCTGAAGAAATCATCAAGTCCTCAGGGGACTAGCAAGATACATAAAACATGTCTACTAATATGACAGTAGATACATGTATGGAAGATAAGAATAGTGCTAGAAGAATATCTAAGAAACGATATGTCATATAGAAATGTAATACTAGACTTGGCTAACAATCAATCGAATAACTCCTATAGACTGTAGTATAATGCAAGATACTCCCAATCTATAGTATATGTCGATTGTATGCAAGATACTTCCAATCGAGAATAGCCAATCCTAGTATCAATCTCATCTCTTAAAGGAATATAAATGTCATATAAAATCCTATAGACTATAGTACAATGCAAGATACTCCTAATCTATAGTATATCTCAATTGTAGTACAATCCAAGATACCCCCAATCGAGAATAGTCAAGTCAGGTCAGGTTATACTCAAGACAAGTCCAAGTCCATCAATCACGACCAGGTCAAGTCAATCAAGAAAATATGGAATAACTGGAAACTTTATCACAAGCCACGGTAAACACTAGGAAGACCAATAAACAATCAATAAAAATAACTAATATCCTATATGTGCACGTAAATCTATAAAATAAGAAAGGCAGTAGATGGTAAACCAAGTGGAATATGAGAAGCACGTGACAATATGAAAAGAAATACAATAGGAAAAAAAATATATAAATACTGTATAAGTTCGGCAAGGTATACTTGCTTGGTGGTAGCACGTAGAACCAACACTATCTAGTTAATCGACGAGCCACAAAAGTCAAACTCTCACAACAGTCTTCGGGAGCTGAAACAGATATTATCAATGTGTTTAAAATAGTTAAATTAGCTAGGATAGCCTACCCATAAGTCTAATTCTGGACAAAAGGGTAAAACGGTAATTTTGGGTCAAAACGATGTCCATCGTTGTACCCGCTTTGCACCGAAAAATGTGCTAGTACCAACGGTCTCTAAAGTCATCAAAATATATGTCTTCGGGTTCGATTTGACGATATGAATCTAACTGTATGTCCAAAGTTGGATTCCAGTGGATCGTGCATAAATTTGTCCATTGGATCGGATCGTGGGCCCGCTAAAATAGCGTTCCGGTCGACCTTCTCAGAATTAGACCAAACTTGGCTCACATGAATAGAAAAATGACACGGTCCCAATGGCGCAAGTTTTGTCTCGAGGTGACGAACATGCACAAAGTTGGGGAATTTCGAAGAAGGTCGATACAATAAATTTTGACGGATATGCATCAAATTTGTTACGCACACGTAACCAATTTAAATTCCGTCAAAGCCCACACGTGCACGAAGTCCATTCGCACCTTTTGATGCAAGTGGTTCACGACCAAGTAGCCTGGATTTTCGGGACGAACCCCGTATCGATGAATTTTCAAGTTTTGAAAACAGATTTTTATTCAAATTCAACCTAATTCTAAACAGAATATAATAAACACGAAAATAAACTAATTAATGGGTTTTGATCTCGGTTAGGTTGTCTAAAACTTTGTTCTAGTATTTTCCTAAAATTTACGATATCCTGGTCGTAAATCGACCGCAAACATGGGACGTTGGGACAATTTCTATCATCCAAAATATCGAGTTTTTTTTCTCAATTTTGGAACTCGATTTTCGTTGAACACAAGGCAAATTTAATGAATCTATTTATAGGTATTTAAAGATGTATAGGTTGTTCTCTTACGAGAAGAATTAGACCGAAAAACTGTCAGCCACGCATCGAAAAAAGTGTTACGAATTTGCTCCCGCAGAATAGTGCTGCTGCTGTTGCTTGCTGTGCTTGTCAACGCCTCTGTCGTCGACCGACGGCCCTAGCGACAGCGCAGGCATGGCACGCGGTGGCGCAGGGTGTCGTGGGAGGACTTGGAGTGGTCGCGTGGCCTAGGTTTAGGGTTTCTTCCTTCTCTCGTTCTCTCTCTCTCGACATTATATACATTGGGTCGGGTTGTGCGGTATTTAGGATGCTCGACTGCTTGGGGTTGATTCTATTAGGGTTGGGGTCTCGGGACTTTGGATATACTGTTCCCTGCGGGAACAATACTCTAAGGATTTTTTTATTTTACTCTAAAGCTTATATATTTATATATATATAACTTTATATATACCAAAATGAATACAAACATGCTTACATATATTTATACACACATTTTCGACAAATACAAGTACTATTTATAAATTATTAAAAATACAATCCCTTGTGGCAACACCTATTTATTAATTCTATTACTAAATTTATTTGTAAGAATATCTATTGGTATACATTTGTATACTACGAATACAACAGTTTATATATTGCCAAAAAAATCCTAAAAATATAAAAATAGTATTTTTTAGGATTTGTTTATCATATTTTCAAAATAATAACAATTTAAATAGTAACACTTATATTTGATGAATAACAAATATATAGGAAAATATTTGTAGCCTGTTAAAATAAAATACGAAAATATATATGTATACAATAAATATACACCTAGATAGATGTCTCTGGACGCACTACCCGTCTACATGGGCTTGGGATTGGTTCGGGTCAAGTATGGGCTAGTTTGGCACAATCGGGTCTCCTAGAAAGTCAATAATCTTAATAATAAATAATTAAATTATTTATAGGGGTCATGTCACAACTTGGTTCAGTTTTTCTAGTTGAGACACACATATGGCTCGACCTTCCCTACCATGGCTAAAACACTAGTCAAAGCACATAACTGCACTATCCGTGCCATAAGTTTTAGTCGTTTGGCATTCCAAAACTTAACCATGACTTGTAGGAGCGTAAAAAATGCTTCATAGAATGAGTCAAAGAAATGGAGCATTCTACTCAAAATGATCTACTTTACGCCTAAGATAGGCTAATCACTTTACGCCAGGGTCAAGCCAATGGTTTTACGCCTAAGACAGGCTAACCACTTTACGCTGGACAAAGCTGTCGAGTCTTGCATTTAATGCAAAGTCTGACATGAAGATTTAATGATGGCATATATCACAGAATTCGAAGGGATTTGTTTTACACAGAGACCAATGTTGTCGTTTAGTATGTGGACTGAGCTATTTTACGCTCACAGTATGGCTTCTTTTACGCATGGAGACTATATGAGTTTTTACGCTCAAAAGTTAACGTGTGTATAAAGTTTATTTGGGCTACTTTTACGCTCAAGGTTGTTTAACAACCACTTTACGCGGGAAGTCCATGTCAGGGCTATTTTACGCCTAGTCCACTGCTTTATGCTCAGAGTATATTTGGGTTGTTTTTTACGCCCTATTCTTCTTCACCAATTTGGAACGTAGTTTGCCTACATGGCTTTCATGCCACATATTTCGAAGAACGTGTGTACGTGCATCCTATTTTTACTGAAATAATGGGACATGTGTTAACGTATGCAGAGGATGACTTCGGTCATGGGTGGCAGTTATTAGCGTAAAGACGGAACTTTTGCTGAGTTTTTACGCACAAGAAGCCAAGTCTATAAATAGACTTATTTTTCTCATATCAAAGGGGACAGAGACAGAAGGAGAGAAAACAGAGAGATTAGAACTCAGAGATTTTGATTCTCCAGAGCATTCTTCTTCAACCTTTCTTTCAGAACAGAGTGAAGCAAAGCAGGAAAGCATTCGGCCTCGCCAATCATTGCCCAAGTACGTCGATACCTTTCTGGTGACTTAGTTCTTCCGGCTGTTCATCTTCTAGCAGTGATCTTCATCATCATCGTATGGTCCAAGGAACAAAGTGATCATTTACAGATTAGACTTCCATAGCAATACTTCCCAGAATCAAATTTGTACTACTTGTACTTTTTATCGTTTTATTTTCAAAAGCCAAATTTCCAGGCATTTTGTTAAGTGAAACAAAAATGGCGACTCTGCTGGAGAAGACCTTCTCCTCTGACGAGGAGGCAATTGCTCAATATGATGATGTGTCGATTGGATCGACAAAGAAGACTCTGGTTGTACACTTTGACCAGACTGCTTATGAAGAGATGCTCCGAACTGGGGGTGGTTTTCGCTGCTCCAATGTTCAAAAATCTCGCAAAGCACGAAAAGTTTGGATTCCTAAATCCAAAATAGCTTCTGATCTCTCTGTTGCTTCTGATGGCAAGGGAATTCTTCCCACTCCTGTCGTAGGGGCTTCCGTTCGTTACGAGGCAGTCCTTACTTCAGCGTTGCACTCTAAGTGTGGCAATTTATCTTCCATCTGTGACGGTAAAGATAATCAGGTTTCACGCCCACTACGTAAGAACCAAGTTTTATGCCCGGTGCATAAAAATGATGTTTTACGCCCAATGGATAAAAACCAAATTTTACACTTAGTGCATAAGAACGAGTCTCCCATTTGTAATGAGTCAGACTCTAATGCTTGTGCTTCTAAGTGTAAAAATAAGTCTCCCGTCTGTGACGTGGTAGACACACAAAAATTACGCTCTTCGCGTAAAGGAAAATCTCCCGTCTGTGACGTGGTAGATAATCAATTTTTACGCTCTACGCGTAAAGGTAAGTCTCCTGTCTGTGACAGTGTAGATAAAATTCGCAATGATGTTTTTACATCTAATGTGAATGTACCTAAATGCATAAAACATAAAAATGTTGTTGGTAAAGCTTCAGTTCTACACCAACAACCTTCTTATACTGCTCTACGCAAAGTACCAAACCTACAAATCACACGCAATGAAAATGGAGTCCTTCGTGCTCAAAAATCTCAAGATTTGCGCGCACAACTCCAAACACGTAGAAATATACAGTTTGGTTCTGTGAATGCAGTCAGAAATCTTCTTTATACACAAGGGACTAAACGTTTTTCTACCCCAAATGTAATAAAGAAGACTACTCCCTCTACTCCTTCTGATTTACGTGAATTGCTAATACAAAAGCGTAAAAATAGATAATCTCCGGTGACATTCCCGCAAGAAAATCATCATTGTGAGTGTCACCAGATTGTGATCAAATGTTGTTGCTTGGCTTCCAAACGGTCAGTTTTTGATCGGTTAAGTTTTAATGTGCCTCAACAACAAGCTGATGACTAAGAACATGAGCCGTCATATGTGTCAGTCAACATGTCATCTCATACTAACAGAGGACGATGTCCGAGATGGAATACGTCCCAAACCCCAGGTCAACAACAGTTCAACAGACTTCTTGATTCCTTTGAAGGAGTATATCAGAATACTCGATCAAGAAGACAAAGACAATTACAGACTTTTGATTCAGAAGCTGGGGGTACTCAATCTTTTGAGTCCGAAACTGATAGTGTCGATTCATACTTCTATACTAATCCTTCTATATCTTCAAGAGAGGTTGAATCCTAAGCTATTGGAGATGATCCAGAGACGTCATCTGCTAATTCAGAACAACGGCTCACTGCTGTTGAGCAATCACTGAAAGACATGCTTAACATGGTGCAAAGCATGCATCAGATAATATTGAATCAGCAAACTGCTCAGCCGGCAGTAATAACACCGGTACCAGTAGCAGCACAAACTCAAGATAGTCAAGGGGCTGATATACCTTTGAATATTCAAGAGCCTGCTGTTAATCAAAATTCTGCATCTCCAGATCCCATCATTCCAGAAGATGTACCATCTCTGGTGGGGATTACAATACATCCAACAACCATTCAATCAAATAAGCTTCCGTAAACTAGTGAAGCCATTCAAGCAGTGCGTGAGCTCAAAGCACAGTTTGAAGTTTTGAAGCACAAGGATCAGCTCCAGAGGTTAGGGATTAAGCAACCTTATCCTCCCCATTGGAATGATGTACCCTTTCCATCGAAATTCAAGCCACAGTCAATGGTATTGTTTGATGGAAAGGCTTCTCCTAGTCAATATATTAATTATTTTGATATTATGACTGTACATCTGCAGAAAAATGATGCTCTTCTCACTCGAGTGTTCATTGGATGTTTGTCGGGTTCAGCTTACGACTGGTATCGTAGTTTACCTGACAATTGTATTTCGTCTTTTGACGAATTTAAGGCAATGTTTCTCTCCCGCTTCTATGAAGGAGGTATAGACATGAACATGTCCTCCTTAATAGAAATCAAGCAAAAGAAGAAAGAAGATACTCGGACGTTCATTGAACGTTTTCGACAGGCGACTCTAAAGATGCCCCCTGGTATACCAGATTCAGCGCTGATTGATACATATAAGATGAATCTTCGACCATCTATTGCTGTCTTCACGGGTTCCCAATTCACAGATTGGGCTTCGTTTATCATAGCAGCAGTTTCTGCCGAGACCAATGGTAGGTTGGCTCGTGAACATGGGATGATCTTCGCCTCAGAAGATAAAGGAAAGAAAAGCAATCCTGGTAATAATTCTGTCAATCGTAATGTGAAAGGAAAAGACACTCTTATGGTCAATCTTTCCAAGAACAAAACAACGTCGAATAATCAGGAGTCTTCCAGGCCAAAGGAAGAATACTCTTTTGACGAAAGTGATATCCCGGGGATATTCCAATGTCTGGTAAAGAGTGGCAAACTCCAGATTCCGGAGCCAAGGAGGCCTAATGAGGTGAATCTGACTGACAATCCCAAATATTGTATCTATCATAGATACATTAATCATCCTACCAGTGCTTGCTATGTCTTGAAAAAGAAAATCCAAGAGCTAATAAATGGCGGTGCTATCGCTTTAACCAATAATGACCATACGGTTACAACCAATATGGTTTTTCTTTAATTCGGGGATTTTCCTCCACAGCAAGTTCCAGATGGAATTATCCCAATCCCGAAGGCGACGATGAAGATTGTGAATATCCCGCCTGCTAGAGAAAAAAATAAAGGATTGTTGCCTCTCACCTTAAAAAATGGTGAAATTATGTGGGTACATCCTGACCTAATACCTGAATTGGAAAATAAAAGTAAAACTTTAAAATCTAAGACAGGTAAAAAAGTCAAAACTTGCAACATGATTTCTCATGTTATTCCAGATACTGACGATTCAGATCATCTATGGGATGGCATTCCTTTAGAAGATAGACTGAAAGGACTGAACATATGTCCTCCAAGTCTAGCTCCTTATACCAAGCTCAAGCTTACTCATCAACAGTGGCTAGCTATGAATAGTATTCCCTTATACCGGGCACAACAAGTCTTTGCTGCTTATGAAAAAGTTCCTACAGGGATCTTTCTTCCTATCCCGAATCCTTCTCTTCCTGTAGCTACAGAGACGTCTATTCCTCATTCTCTTGTAGTTACCGAGATCTCTTCTTCTTCCTCTGTTGAACCACTTGTTAAGAGTCCGTTGCCTACTCACTTGTACAGTCAGCAATCTGTCCTTCTCATGAAGAAAATGGGTTATGATTTTCAAAAGGCAGAAGGTTTGAATTATGATAAAGGAATACGACTTCCTTTACAAATTCAAAGTCAAAAATCCACTGTTGGATTGGGTTCTGAGATTCCTCCTAACAAATCTCGTAAGAAGAAGGCTAAGGGAAGGAAGACTAAATCCTGCAATATGGTACTTCCTTCTTCTGAGTCTGAAGAAGAAACCTTTGCTGGTACAAGATCTGGAAAAGAGTACCACAAAGATTATGAGGGATCCTCCAAAGAAACAAAGGATGTTGAAACACCATCAACTCAACCGTCGCTTGCTCCTGCTGTGGTTGAAAAGGGGAAACAGAAGACGGTACGTTTTGATGTCCCGTTGAAGTCTACTTCCAGTCAGGGGGTAGTGATAAAAACCTACAAATTTGATATTCTAGCTCAGTTAGCCAATACTCCAGCTAGACTATCTATATTTGAGTTGCTTCGTCTTTCTAAAGAAAGCAGGAAGACTTTGAGTGAAGCTCTACTTCAAGCAGATTCATGCTTGGCTCAACTCAAGAGTCCTGATAATACACCCATATCATGTCCACAATGTCATAGTATGATGGAAGCAATTCCCAACATCACCTTTACACAAGAAGATATATTGTTGAAGCATAACAAGCATGATAGGCCTCTGTGCTACACTGGGTATATCGGATCCACTAAAATTGACAGGATTTACATTGATCCTGGGTCTTCAATTAGCATAATTCTTCAGAGTATGCTAAGACCTCTGAGGATTCCTACTAGTGATCTGACTTACACTAGTACTACAATAGTGGGTTTTAACTCTGGCAAGAGTAAACCACTGAAGAAAATTCGTCTGAAGATTCATATTGGTGATCTCAAATCTATGGTAACCTTCTATGTTATCAACTCAGACGTATCCTACAATATCCTTCTTGGAAGACCGTGGTTACATGAGCATAACATCGTGCCTTCAACTCTCTACCAATGCTTCAAGTATGTGGATTCCCAAGGAGTTATGAAGACTGAGTTTGCTGATATCAATCCTTTCAAGGGTGTCGAAGCCTATTTTTCTGATTCAAGGCTTTACAAACAAGAGCATGTGAAAGAGATATCAGATATAGCTGAAGATCAATCATCTGCTGAAGATCAGTCTATTAATGAAGATCCTCCAGAAGAGCAACCTTTGAAAATCAAGGTCAAAGGTCGAATTCAGCCCCAATCTGTCAATGATCAACCTCTGATGATTAAGGTTAAAGGAAGAACTCAAGCTTCATCTGAGGAATCAGTAAATGTTCCTGCTAAAAGCCAAGTTCAACCTTTCATGATTAAGGTCAAAGGGCGTACTTCTTGTACGAATGATCCAGAACCACCATTGATTGTCAATCTTGGCAAATCTACGCAAAAGATGGATGATAGTCCACTAGTGATTAATCTGAAGCGTAGCAGTCAAATTGTAAATGATATAAATATTGATCATTCTGTACTTCTTGATATCAATAAAGATTTCCTTTTCGAGTATATGGCTGTCAAGTTTATTGAAAGAATGACTTTATCTTCTGATAATCAAAGTCATCAATATAAAGACGACATAGAACCAGAAGAAACTTTATACATTAACTATAAGGAAAATTCCTTTCCTCTTCAGGTTGATGTTGGACCTTATGCTCAAAATTTCTTAACATCTTCTTCCTATCTTCTTCCTGTAGTTGCTCCATCGCAAGCTTGTGTAACTTATAGACGCCATGAAGAATCTTATTTCGTGGTTCCGTCTGATAAGAAGAACAAGCGCCAAATTGTGTTTGGCCTGGCCAAAAATATCCCTGTTGCTCAGACAGATGATCTGAAAGATAAAGATAAAGGACGAATCCGAATTGACAAATATAGCCAACAATCTATCAAGATTATCCAGAATATGGGATATGATTTGAAGACTATGCAAGGTCTCAATCAAGGCAAGGGTAGACGAATACCATTATGTGGTGATCCGTTTTACCAGAAGACTCGTCATGGGTTGGGATATGATCCGTCCTACATGTTTAATGACGATATACAAGAAGAATTCTCTTCTAGCTCTTCACAATCATCGGATTCAGAAGAAATCTAATTTATCGAATCTGATACATCTCACCTCTCATATGTTAGAGGAGACTATTATGATGAATCTAGACAAATATGCTCAATTGATATGGTTCAAACTGATGGTGAATCTGAGCCATTTGATAATGATCCTTGGGTCTAACACAATTGACTCAGCGGGGCGTGTCTCGATGATGTTCTCAACTTTCCTGGAGACTTCATTCTTTTGCTGCATATCCTTGGAAGACATTTCCGATAGAGGAGTGAAAATAATAATGAAATGTTACAAAGAGTCCTCATCTATTTATAGGAGAGACCTATTAATGAACCGGTCTCTGAAATTAAAAATAACTTTTCATTCCCGAGAAGGCCTGTCCGTTCATTATATCAGATTTATTCATTTAATTTTGGAATTGAAATGACCTTTTCCTTTCTCAAAAGATATATTGGGTCGTTCATTTTTTTTCCGATATTGATGTATACTCTTATGACATCTATCTTCTTATTTCCCCAGCTACCAAGGTTTGGTTAAGCTGATTACTTGTCTCCTTAGAGAGAAATTTTAATCTTCTATCTTACCAGTTGATTAAAAAAGTTGGATTTATTATTTATCATGTTCTCAAGACCTCTGGATAAATGTTAAATCTACATGCTTTTCTTATCTATCATGTCCATTTGACCTCTGCATAGATATTAATCTACTTTTCTTTGAGTTCTTACATGCTGTCATGTCCATATTACCTCTGATAGTATTGTATACTCTAAAACAAAAAATAAGATTTTATTATCTATCATGTCCATATTGCCTCTGGATAGATATAAATCATTGAGTTCAAAAGACTTGTCATGTTCATATAACCTCTGATAAGTATTTTTTTATCTCATACATACCGTTTAAATTCCAAATAAATGATAGGATCAATAAATACTTCATTCATTTCTTGTGAAAACATTACAAAAATGGATAAGATAAAAGATGATAAGGAGATCTTTTAAGGTAGAGCAGAAATATCTTGAAGCAACTTTTGTAGTTCTTCTAGTCGCTTGTCACGAGAATTCATAACTTTTTTAGTAGCTTCAGCACGTCGAGCTTCAGGAGTACAAAAACAAGAAAGTCCAACGAAGCTGATTATCAGATTATCCTTGGCTTCATCAAGGGTTCTAATAGTTGATTCAGCCCCGAAGGCTTGTTCTTCTAAAATAGAGCTCTGAGTGAGGTGCAGATTTCGAGCGTCGATCATCTTTTCCCTTTCAGCCTTCAAGCGAGCTAACTCAGCCTCGACTTCATAGATTTTATCATTTTTATTCTGAATATCTATGTTCAAAGCATCATAAGCTACTCTATGACCATGCAGTGCGGGCTTTATTCCAGCCAAAAAAGCTTTCTCTTTGGCAATCTTCAGACTATGTTCATGAAGAGCTTCATTATATGTGGTCTCCCGGGCAAGATAATAAGCCGTTAAGGTGTCATATTCTTCCTGGATGAGACTTTCAACAGTCTCACTTGACAGTTGGAGATATTCTCTGATCGGCTGTTCAAGGTCCTTCATAATTTTCTCCAATGCTGCAGCTCTCTCAGTATCATTGAACATAGCAACGTTCTTGATGGTCAGAGCCATTGCTGCCTTCAAAATCTCATAACTGAGGCCCTTATTCAGGACCATTTTTATTAGGGTTGCCAGAGTCTTGTAAAAGATTTCAGTATGAATCTCAACTAGAAGATTCATTTCTATGCTGGAGCTTGGTGTGGCAGCAATATCTAATAGATCTCTTCTTTGGAGACCGGGAGCAGATGTTGTTGGTGCGACAGCAGAATGGGATGAAGTCGTTGCTGTTACTACTGTCATAGCCAATTGATCCCTAGGAGCTTCAGGGATTATGTCTCCAACACCAACAGATACCATTGGTGTAACAACAGGCTGAGATGGAGCTGTTGTTGTTACTGCTGTCATAGCCAATTGGTTCCCAAGAGCTTCAGGAGCAATGTCTTCAATATTTGTTACTCCAGCCGTTTCTGGAGTTCTGGTGGCGGTAATATTGGTGGATGTGGTGACAATTGCGGGAGCTGGTTCAGGTTCTGGCATTGGCTCATCAGAAACTGGTACTGAATCAGTAGCAACAGTAGAAGATGTTATTATAACTTCCCCAGTTTCAGTTGGTGACTCAAGTATGCTTTCAGCATCTTCTTCAATTGTTTGCTCCGCAGGGTTTTCCATTGCTTCAGTTGTAGTGAAATTTTCTACAGCTGATTCTTTATTCAAATCTGGTTCTCCTCCAGCAGCTCCATCATCACCTACAGTGAGGTCTATTGTAGTCTCTTCTTTGTGCTGGTCTTCAGCAGGAGAGGACATTTCAGGTTGTGCTTATTGTACCTCTAATGATGGAGGATATTCTTCTTGAGGCTCCATTTCGGGTTGTTGAACTCCCTCCTCATCAGCGTCTTCTTCTTCTGAAGAAGAAGTTTCATCCTTAGATTCCTTATTTTCTTCATAGATATCTTCTTCTTGAGGAGGAGGAGCCACATGCTTTGGTGCAAAGATGATATCTACAAAATGAACAAAATAAGTTAATATACAAAATCATGATACATAATTCCGTATAAGTTTTGTATGTTACCTGGAATATATGCGTTTTGTTCAAGATATGAATCATAATCGCCATCCCAGTCATCATCATCGAAGTCGAGAGCCGGCTCATCTGATGGAATATGGTCTCGATCAGTAGTGGATACAGCAGTAGCGTCCCCTGTAGCTTGTGCCTTGGTTGGCAAAGATAAATGAAGCGTGGAGCTAAGGCGTCCAGGAGACAAAAGTGTTACAGCTTTTGGTGCTACTACTGGTGGAGGGGCCGAAGATCCTTCTCCTGGATGGACTGAAGAAGAACCAACAAGATGATCCTCTTCAACCAAGGTATCATCTTCTGGAGTGAGGGCTCTTGGCTTTGAAGGCCCTTTAGTGGTAGACTTCTTCTTCTTCTTCTCCGGAGACTTCACCGGAAGAGTGGTAAATGCGCTTTGCTTCCTTTTTCGGGTTTTTCCAATAATTATTGGACCCGCTGCTATCTCTCCAGCTCCTCTGGGGATTACTTCTAGAAAATCATCTATAGCAGTAACATTATCGGGTACGTCAGGAGTTATTCGGATGGGTTCTTCAATATTTCCCTCCTGGGCCCATCGAAGACTTCCTGGCATGCTGTAGCCGTCTTCAAAAGAGCGAATAGATGTATAGAAACGAGCATATGAATGAAGGATACGTAACTGAGTTGTACTGGTGGCTGTAGATATCTTGAATCTGGCACCAGTACAGCCAGTGCTGAAATACCGCCATGCTCGAGCACCGTCAAGCAGTTTCCCATGGTGACGGAAACTGGTAGAGGGTTTACCAACATGGAGTTGGTCATACCCAAATTGGCGAGCGAACCTACTGGGTAAGTATGGTTTGAAGGCACAATTATCTTCACTTCTATATATTAGATGCGAGGGTCTAATGTACACTAGCCATCTGAAGATAGGTCTTGGTAATGAAGCTGTTCTTTCTACCCTGTCTTTAAATTGTGCACCAAGGCAGTCGGCCGAAACTGGTGGCCTTGTGCAAAAGAAATTCCACCCGTGAGAATAATTCAATGCTGCTCGGGTGTCTGCTACCGTTGTAACTCTCCATGTGGATTTGCTAAATTTTTGAAGAAAAATCCTTGCTTCATCCTCTTGGCCCGGTGGTAGCAAATTGCAATTGTGATGTAGCAACCAGCCCATCAAATAGGTGTAGGACAACTCCACCCTTGGAAATTTATCTCGATGAGGAGCATTATTAATCAGCTCTTCACCGAAAGTCCGTAGACCTGCGTTCATTCGGCATACCATCGCCGACAGCAGGTTAATTCTGTGTTTGAAAACCAAACGTACCGCCGACCACAGTACGGTTCGATGAATTTTGTCCACGGTACCGATCCCTGGCACGACCCACCTTTGTAGCCACAGGGATAAGAAGCCTGCCAGCAAGGCCTTCTTTGATAATTTCTGACTACCATGTCTCAGGTAGCTCAAAGTTTCAGTCTCCGCAGGGATATCTCCGGTTCTTGTAGACAGATATTGGTCTCGAGACTTATGCGAGGCCATTAATTCTTGAATTAAGTCTACAAGAATTATAGAGCAAGGTTTGATGGTCTGAGTCTTGTCTTCTCGGAACCCGCTCTTCTCCGTCTTGGACACTCTATTTTCATGATAAAATAGGTAAGTTGTCCACTTGGTTATGTATGCCAGATGTGATCCGGTTTCGTACATGCTGGTGCAAATCAGATAATGGCACATAAGTTCTTCGTAGACTTGCACCAGTTTGGGGTCCTTCTTCCGAATTTCTGCCAATTCTCGATTGGAGGGAACATATTCTTCATAGGGGAACTCGCCCATTGGTAGCTTCGAAATGAACTGCATCTCATGTAGGGCCAGACCCATCTCCCCGTGCGGAGTTGCGAAAGTTCCTGTTGAACTCATATACAACTCCAATAAAGCCAAGAACAGGTTGCCGTTCGGTGGAATACCGTAACTGGTGGAAGCCACTGCTTCATACAGACCAATCTCATCCAATTTTGTCTTAAAGTTCTTCATGACCCAATTACTGATTTGGATCCAGTTGCTACTGTAAGGGGTTAACCATCCTGTTAGCCTAGGATTGGTCTGAGGATATAACTCCTTCTCTTAGGAACTTATTTATGAACATGGGAATCTGTACGGGTTGGATGAGAGATGAGTCCTCAGTCGGTGTAAACCCGGGCATCAGACCAGAAAATGGAATGACACCCCCACAGGGAGCGCTGATGTGGTAACCCATGTCATTTGCTCTCTCTCGTCTGAAGATGATCCTGCCCGGTCTACCATAGCTACTGGGAGTCAAATTCCATAACATTTGACGGTGATGGCTAGCATGGGTGAAAGCAGATAGAGGATAATCCCTATCCATGTCAGGGAGATACATCACCCTTTCTCCAGATCTAAATATCCAAGCCTCCTTTTTGGGGTGAGTCTGTGATTTGTAATCTATCGCATCTCCAAACAAGAAAGCTGGCTTCAGGAATTGTTGGTTGTGCAGTGATACCAGTACTTCCCCGTCGATCATGGATAATAGCATCCTGTCTCCTTGAGCATATATCAGTTGTGCCCTCTCTATAGGGTAATCGGGGTTCGATTGAGGAAATTGGACATGAGATAAATCCTCCAGATAGTTCGAGCCCACCATGCCCACTGATGAGCCAAAAATCTCCTCAAGTGGATGAGCTTGCAAATCTACTGATAAAAGGAAAAAGAGATCAAATTAGTTTGAAGTTTTTTGGGTAAAGACATTTATGTTTACTAAAGTTTATGCAGTCTTTGTTTTTACAAAGTCTCTCAATGATTGTTAAACTTTTACGCTACCATATGTTGATATGAGCGCAATGTGTCTTTTTTATGCTGGCATGAATGAACATGGGCGTAGTTAAGTTTTTACGCTAGCACCTTAGTTGTGGGCGTAGTTCAAGTTTTACGCTAGCACGTATAACGTGGGCGTATCTCTTAACTTTTACGCTGACACCTATAACGTGGGCGTATTTCTTAACTTTTACGCTAACACGTACAACGTGGGTGTATTTTGTTATTTCAGTTGTTACGCTAACACGTATGACGTGGGCATAAAAAAACTGAAGGTTCGGGTTATCTCCTTCGTCCCCGATGAGTTTTTCCAGCCGAAGAATAAGGTTTTACCCATCATAGGCGGAGCTACGGCTGGGTTGGGCTGTCGGGGTGGTGTTAACGTCCGGACGGGGGTTTTCACACGATTGGCCGATGACGAATCAACGGCGGGTTTCTTCCCCTTGCTGTTGGCGATGGATGATTTCTTGGGAGCCATCAGATCAAAGTGAGGTTTCGAAGAAGGAGAAGGCAAAGGAATTCGGGATTGCAAGAAGATGAGTAAAGTATTTTCTCTCTCTGAAAAGACCTATTTATAGAGAAATTCAAACTGGTTCAAATTCCCTGAAATTACGCCGACTGTTGGATATCCCCACTTTTACGCGGATGACTGTTGCGTATCCCGAATTTTACGCTGACTGGTTAAATCCTAACTTTTCTGTTCAAAGTGTTTCAAATTTTGAAGATATTTGAAAACTTTGAAGGGGGTCTTGTAGGAGCGTAAAAAGTGCTTCATAGAATGAGTCAAAGAAATGGAGCATTCTACTCAAAATGATCTACTTTACGCCTAAGACAGGCTAATCACTTTACGCCAGGGTCAAGCCAATAGTTTTACGCCTAAGACAGGCTAACCACTTTACGCTGGACAAAGCTGTCGAGTCTTGCATTTAATGCAAAGTCTGACATGAAGATTTAATGATGGCATATATCACAGAATTCGAAGGGATTTGTTTTACACAGAGACCAATGTTGTCATTTAGTATGTGGACTGAGCTATTTTACGCTCACAGTATGGCTTCTTTTACGCATGGAGACTATATGAGTTTTTATGCTCAAAAGTTAACGTGTGCATAAAGTTTATTTGGGCTACTTTTACGCTCAAGGTTGTTTAACAACCACTTTATGCGGGAAGTCCTTGTCAGGGCTATTTTACGCCTAGTCCACTACTTTACACTCAGAGTATATTTGGGTTGTTTTTTACGTCCTATTCTTCTTCACCAATTTGGAACGTGGTTTGCCTACATGGCTTTCATGCCACATATCTCGAAGAACGGGTGTACGTGTATCCTATTTTTACTGAAGTGATGGGCATGTGTCAACGTATGCAGAGGATGACTTTGGTCATGGGTGGCAGTTATTAGCGTAAAGACGAAACTTTTGCTGAGTTTTTACGCACAAGAAGCCAAGTCTATAAATAGACTTAATTTTCTCATATCAAAGGGGACAGAGACAGAAAGAGAGAAAACAGAGAGATTAGAACTCAGAGATTTTGATTCTCCAGAGCATTCTTCTTCGACCTTTCTTTCAGAACAGAGTGAAACAAAGCAGGAAAGCATTCGGCCTCGCCAATCAGTACCCAAGTGCGTCGATACCTTTCTGGTGACTTAGTTCTTCCGGCTGTTCATCTTCTAGCAGTGATTTTCATCATCATCGTATGGTCCAAGGAACAAAGTGATCATTTACAGATCAGACTTCCATAGCAATACTTCCCAGAATCAAATTTGTACTTCTTGTAATTTTTCTCGTTTTATTTTCAAAAGCCAAATTCCCAGACATTTTGTTAAGTGAAACATGACTAAGGCCTTCTATAACAATAATTAATTAATTAAATATTTATAAAATTCTATAAATTCAACATTTAATTCAAATAAATAATAAAAAATATTTTTAAAATATCGGGAAGAGGGGTTACAAGACCCAAGCGCTGGACCTCCGCATCCGAAATAAAGTTGTGGGTTGCCCCTGTATCAACCATCACCCTCGTGTTGTAGTCGTTGATCTTCACGTTCATATACATCAGCTCTCGACTCGGGGTTTTGGCCACGACCGTCTTACTTTTCAAAGATTCAGTAGGCACAGGGCACCCATGTGAGCCCCCATCCTAGGCTCCTCGTCCTCGTCCTCCCCGCCTTGGACTACGTTCACCCTCTTGCCCTTGTTGGTACAGTCGCGTGCGAAGTGATTTCCACCACACAAGAAGTAATCGATCTTTTGCTCCGTTGGAGGCTTTGTAGGCTACTTGTCCTTCGACGGGGCTCCCTTTTCGTTGTTCTTCTTATCTATGCCACCATTGAACTTGGTGGTGGTCCTTGCCTTGGGGGTATCGCTCCATCGATACTCAATTAGCTTCTCGACCGCTACAATGGCCGTGTTCAGATTCTACACGCATTTTCTCTGCAACTCTTGTGTCACCCACGGTTGTAGACCGTCCATGAAGAAGAACATGCGATCTTCTTCACCCATACTGGAAATGTCACGGCCCGTACCCGCTTTTCAGGATATGAGTGTGTGTCCAAGCCCAGCCTACGCCGCGGTATTGGCGGTATTACGCTGTCTAGCCCACAATAAACAAAGTGCTCATAAATACTAACTGCTCAACAACTAAATCAACTTTACAAAATATAGAAGTTTTACATTTGAAGAAGAATGTAAGCTTTTACATTTATAGAAAACTACCACACAACTAATTAGTCTTCTATGGTTTGGCCTCCGAGTCTCTATCTCCCCCTCGTATGGTCCATAGCGTAAGAGTAGGCATGTCAACCTCACCTATAACAACGATCTAGTCAGGAAGGGAGCAGAGTACAACCATATTGCAATTAATTTTGTTAGTCCAAAATAAGTTAGAACAACGAGAAACCATGATGGCAAAGAGTATATAAAGAACTAGCAAGAGATGAACTAACATGATATGAAATAGTACTAGCAAGATATGAACTAGCAAGGTAAGAACTAACGAGATATGAACTGGCAAGATGTAAACTAGCAAGATGTGATCTAGCAAGATATGAACTAGCAAGATGTAAACTAGCAAGATGTGAACTAACAAGATAATGGACTAGATAAAGGAAAAATAGGAACCACTATGTGTTTGTGAAATACCTTTTAATACGTGAATGGCTGGGCTAATACTGTACATCATACGATGGCTATCCACAATAATAGGGTACGACAAACTCATACGTGGGGTGTATGACTTAGCTATCCACAATCAAAATAGTTGGGTTTGTTCACGTACTTACCGAGTATTTCCCCTTCCGACTCTCTCACAATCAATAACGATCAATGACACAAATAATTATGGTGTCACAATCGTATCTCAATGGAATATCAAGCAATATCTTAATGGGATATCGAACAAGAAAATGTTAGAGAAAACATTATAATAAACCAAAACATAAATGCAATATTGTACTTTCCTGAATCTGTAAGCCCCCTGATTTTTGGATTTTATTTTTAATTATTTTTAATTATTTTATATGGATATTTTAAATTATTAAAGTTAATGATGACTATGTTAGTAGTTTACCGTAGCTTTGATTTTGAAGCACAACAAATATTGTTTTCTCAAATCCAGTTCCATATTTGAATTCTAGACTCGTCCACCTTCAGTTTGATATATCATGTCCCATCCAAATTTACTTTTCAATATTCTTTTGACTTCGCGCAACTTCGGGCCAACTTAGGCCAATTTGAGCCATTGACGTAATTTTAAGCTAACTTTCAATTTGCTTTTGGGACTTGACATAGATCGAAACCGTATGACCTAATATATGGTTTTGACCCATGTTGAATCTACAATGCATATGCCTAGGGTGCACCATTCAGTCGAGTTTTCATGTGCTACTTATTTGCAAATGGCACATGAGACTCATTAAATTGATTTTCGGGTCCAATTTGACTAGTAATGCTACTCGGACCCTAACCTAGTCAACCCTGCTAGTTAGATCCTAACTAGGAGTACCAAAACCAAGTGTACATATATTTAAGAGAATTTTAGAGGTTTAATTGCAGCCATATGCAATATTTCCTTATATATTGGCTTGGTCAAACATCTAACCAAAATAGGAAACCTATTAATAATAGTATGATTTGGAGAACCAAATCCTATCCAAATTAGATCAAACCAAAGCCCATGCACTAAATATATATACCTATCAAACCCTAACCATTCTTCTCTCTCATAACCATCCACTACTCCACAAATCTCCCCAAACCTAGCGGCCTCCACTCCAAACCCGAAACCCTAGCCGACCCCCTTTCCTTCTCAAAATTTCAATTTTTCCTCAATTTATGTACCATCACCACCACTCACATGACCCTCTCAACATCCCCTTCCACCCTAGCAACTGTAGGAGAAATCTTGCGGCCATTAGAGAGGTGGACGATGCACTACTTGGGCCGAAACTCCGTCGAATCGAAGTCTGAAACGTCACAACAGGTTAGTAACTTGTAGATGATGTTTCATCCACTTTTTCTCATCCATTTTTCCTCAAACCAATTCTGAGAGTTACCTTTGTATGTCTACTCCAACCTTTGATAGCTGGATCTTCTAGTTCCAAGCGGTTTGTCCGTGGCGTTGATTCTACGACATGGTATCTAGAACTGACAAATTCTATTGCGGGCAAATTTTTGCCTATCTATATTCAGTTTCTAACCTTTCTATATTTTTATTAAGAATCTAGACGTTGATACCTTTCCGACGCATATCTGAAAGTTAGGTTTTGCATCCTTTTGCTATTTTTAAAAAATCATGACATTTGTTGTGTTACCAAACTCCAAAAAATTCTGGTTTCCTTGTGTCCAAAAGTGTCAAAACTCCATGAATCCATATTAAACTTTATGTTGTGCAAAGTTTAATATTATAAGTACTATTTAAACTATTTTTTGGGATTTTTACAGAATTTATTAATTTTATTTAATCGTTGTTTGGAGACTAAATTAATGTGTCGAGTTGAGGAAGTCATATGTGGCATTGACATAAGACCTCTTGTGAAAGGGTTTTCCTATTGAAAATATAATTATAGCAATATATAAGTATTTATATATAAATTTTAGAATTTAAATATATTATTTTGTTATAATTGTAAAGTATTTACGAGAGGATTTGGCACCTTATGTACTTATATAATAGATGCAGTTCGTAACAACTTTATGGCAACTAGGAGGCGTAGATACTCATATAATTTAGGTATGGTATGTTAATACAGAATATTAAATATAATGTATTATTATATGTGAGCTTGGAAGGATCGACAGGGACACCGGAGTTGGTTAGGCTTACCCGCAGACAGCGGTTACAGGCAAGCGTGCCTTGCCTTCGTTACAGATTATTCTTTTCTGTTTTGTTGTTCTTTTTGATTAACGTTACATAACGTAGGACGTTGATACTTAGTATCCGTTTATAGATGGGTGTCGATGTCATGATAGTGACATCGAGTATTGACATTAGGCATTACGTACATACTGATGTGTCCATTGACACAATTTACCACAGGACACCGACACATTCATGATGCAAGGTTTACATGACTATTCATGGTATTGACCTCGTGTTATCATTCCAGATTTCTTTATCAGTATTGTTTTTACTTTCGTGATGACTGTACAGACTTGACATTGCTAGATTCTAGACATGGGGATTGGGAAGAACTTGACAATAATATCAGACCTATTGTCGTGTTGCCCGTTGTTTAGTGACCTTTATCTCTGTATCAGAGTAAGGGATTACCACTGTCGAGAATTAATTGTCCTTGGTGCCACGACACAGGTACTGGGGACAATACCCTGCTGAGGTGCTAGTGAGCCTTAGTGGAAGGGGTCTGGTATTCTAGAAAAGTATCTCACTTGCATAGCACATAGACGGATACAGTAGATTGTCTTAGTTCATATTTTTATTTTTGTACCTTGTCATGTATATTATGCATCTTGCTAGTCCTCTGAGGATCTGGCTATTTTCCAGGCTTAGACGAAGCTGAAGACTACCCAGAGGTTTACGGTTCGGGAGCTGAGACCGGAGGCGTACCGGTACAGGAGGACGAGATAGTGCCAGAGGATTTTTCATGATCATGTTATCTTCATATTTAGTCTTTCTACATTATTTTCTTTTCTTTTCATCAGACTTGTAGTTGATTTGTACTTTGTTTCTATTTCTGTGGTTTCATAATGTTTTACCCGCACAGACTTTATTACTTTTATTGCTAGATATTTGAGACATTTTCTTATTTATTCTTGATCTCTTTGTGGACTCTGTGGATGTGATTAGATGTATATACCTGTGGACTGTGTTGTATTTCTTGGTGTTATCATGATTTACAGCTTAAGTATTTCGCTAATGGGCTTGTTGTATATCTTGGCCCATTGGTGAAGTGCTGCTGGCATGTATTCGTATACCTGGTCCCACGTATTTTGGGACTGGGGCGTTACAGAATCCTTGCACAAACTGTAGTCACAAGTCGAGGATGAGGGGATTGCCAATCTAAAAGCCGTCAACCTATCACATATATCGTACCACGAACCGTGCACGAAAACCACAAGTCAATTCTAAGGTTCTAGTTCTAAATTCATGGAATAGTGGCTAGTTGGGTTACTAATCTAATAATAGTTAATTCTGGAATAAATTACTTAAAAAATATCATTTAACCTAATAATAATCTAAACAAGTAAGTTTGGCCATCAAAAGTTATGTTACCAATTTTGGAAACCATCACACGCAAATCGAGGCGTGCAGTTGACTATCTAGTCAAACATCATGAAATCTAGATTTTAAAAGCACACCTTGGTATATTTCAGCGCCACGAGTGCGCTGGAATCAACCGTGCCACAAAATCACGTTTTGGTTAAAAGATATTGCCGTTATGGCTAATCGTGACCAAAACGGTGATCAACCGATCAATTCCGAGTTCAACAGAATAACTAAACTACTAGATGAACGAAATAATTTCTAGAAAAATATATGTCGTAGACCTCTGTGTTAGCTTTCCTAAATGTTAAACGGTTCGTCATTTCAATTTCTTCTTCTCCCGGAGTCTCGAAAACATCGAAACCGTGTCAAGTTTTGGGCAACTAATACTCTACGAATTTTACAGAAATTAAGATTTAGATTTGATGAAAATAAATTACATATTCAGGAATTTTACCTCGAGACGAATCCGACAAAAAAATGGCGCACGAATCCGAGGTTGGGGCTCTCCGCAATTGTCTCGGGAAGTTGAGGAATCACCAAGATTAAACCACAAAGGAGGAGGCTATAATTAATTAGGGTTTGTGAATATACATGCATATATATAGGAGAGAGAGGCGGTTACTGTAGCGGGCGCCGAGATGTGGGCCCCCCTGGGTGGATGACTGGGTAATTGTTTATTTAATTTAGAAAATCATTTAAAAATTATTTTAAGTCCAAATAAATCAAAATAAATTGCAAAAAAATCCAGAAAAATTCTAAAAAATTCTAGAAAATATTTCTAAGTGTCTAGAATCTAAATAAAATATTTTAACACAAAATATCATCGTGTGACCTCACAGTAAATTCTTAAAGCCTATAATATATAATTTATATAGGTTTTAATTATATAAAAATTCCCAAAAAATCTAGAAAAATTCTAAAATATTCTAGAAAATATTTTTAGTCATTTAGAGCCCAAATAAAAATACTTGGTCCAGAAATACCCCCGTATGACCTTACAGTAAATCTTGAAAGTCCTTAAAAAATAATAAAACTTTAAGTATTAAATACCTAAAAATATCCAAAAATTGTAGAAAAATATAAAATAGCTAAATAATACATATATAAGCTATCTAGAGGTCATATGACCTTAATATGGTCATAGACCACCTACAAGCTTTGGCATGACTCCCAATGACCATAAAATTAATCATAAATAAATAAAATTAATATTTTGGGAAGTGGGCTTACAGGAAAGGCAAGCATCAGGCGGGTGAACTCCGCCACATATGCCTTGATGGACCCGGTGTGCTTGAGTTGTTGCAAACTCCGTCTTGTAACATACTCCACATTCTCCGGGTAGAACTAAGACTTGATCTCCTTCTTGAGATCCTCCCAAGTCTCGATCGAGTAGAGTCCCGTCTCTTTCTCGATGCACCTGCGTTGCCACCACAACATAGCATCATCAAAAAATATAGGGATGTTGTGTTTACCTTATCGGTCTCATGCTCGATGCGAACCGCCTTCAGGTACCGCTCGATGTTTCAAATAAAGTTATGCACCTCCTTCATGCCTCGCATGTCATTGAAGGATTTGGGTTCTGGATACTTTACTTTCTGGGCTGCCCCCCTCCTTGGAGACGCACCATCAGCAATGGCCTTCTCAAGGATTGCTGTCTTAGTTTTTAGCTCCTCGCGTAGTTCGGCAATTTTTGCCTTGGTAGCCTTTTATTCCTCTTCGAACTCGGTTTGTATATCACGAATTTGCTTCCAAAACAATGCCATAGCAAGGACGACGTCAGTCTCCAACCAATGGGAGAACTCCTCGTGATACGTATGGTTTTGCTCCATTTCAAGCTCGATGGCCGTCATGCCTCACGCCTTTCTCCAACATCTCAATACAGGACGCCAACTCGCCAAGGGCCCGTTCTATCGACAACTCCTTGCTCTTGCCCTTCCTTTCGGGCTTCGCCTTCTCCTTAGGCGATGCGAGTTGCTCCTCGTTGTGGACGATCTCGGATGAAGACATGGGGACGCTCGACCTTTGCTCTGAAACCACTTATCACGGACTTAGTAATTTTGTTAGTACTTTGTCCAGTGCGATGCACTATCTTCCTTCTCGAAGACTCTTGTAAGCCTTTCCAACCCGACTTAGCTTGAATGCTAAAAAAATTAAGAAAAGTGGAGCAAATGGGACTCGTAAGAATTTCTTCTATTACTTGGAGAATGCTTACAAGTTTTGGTGATGAGGAACAAATGGGCCTCCCCCTTATTTATAGTCCATAGGGCTTACATGAAAATCTCAAGAAACTTCTGGAATCGATATATTCTAGAGATTATTCTCCTACTAAATAAGGACAAAAAAAACTTCTAGTACATCCAGAAAGATCATGATACATCAAGAAGGATCTGAAGTCTTCTAGAAGATTATTGGGTCCTCTGGAAGATTCTGGAGCCTTTTGGAAAGTTCTACCATCTTCTAGAATGTTCTGGAAGCTTTTCGCATAACCTTGGTCCGTGAAAAAGGTTATGCAACTTAGCCTCGGACGGGACGCAACATTTGGGGCGTTACAAGATGCTATTATTGTTATAACATATGATGCAATTATTAGGTGTTACTATTACTTTATTATTATTTTTAACATTATTTTTTAAAGCTTAGTCTGTTAGGTTGATGTAATTCTTTAACATAATATTTTAAACAAGTTGATTCAATATTATCACAATTGTCCATTGACATTTTTCTAAGAACGATCCTTATTGCTAATCAAACAACTGAACAAGCCATGTTGACTTGAGACGAAAGTAGATATCATGTTTTATATAGTTCGGCTGTAAAGTTATTTTGATTATTAGAAACTTCTTTTTACTTTTGTCACGCCCCAGAACCAAAATACTGGAGAGCGGGGGACAGACACAGCCAGCTACGTACATTGAAGTGAATCTCACCTCGTAATACGGTCACGGCTGTCTAGATGCATAAGGGTTTATCTACAAGCCAACAGTCTCTTATGGTCATGAATAAGCCGAGTGTCTCAATCACAAGCAAGTAAGTAAATGTTACAAGATGTTAGATCATCAGACATACAAAGTAAGGCGTCCCAAACATTACATATTCAGATGATCATGAAGCTAGTCGTACAAAATATGAGGACTAGCAAGAGTTTAAGTCATACGTGATCAACCCTAGGATTTGTCAATCATGTTACAGCCAGTAGGCAGACAGTAAGTAAAGTTACAAACGAGCTAACACTTGCTCGGCGGCTAAATGCCTCAAAATAATATTTTTACAAGGGAGTGGGAGAGCAAAATAAGAACCCACTTGTTGCCAGGGTTGCGTCTAGTGGTCACCATCTGGCTGGAAGACAGGAAGATCTTCGAAAGCTACTACAAAATCTGGCCACACGAAACCAGCTAGGTCAAACCCCAGAAGAGCAAGTGCCACAAGGGAGGCTTCACTTAAGAACTAAAACAAGCATATTAGCACATGAGAACAATAACAAAGACATGAGTTAAAGAAAACAAGGTGATAAACGATAGGATAACTAAGGGACTATTCCGGTAGCCAAGTTAAAACCGTAAACCAAACAAGGACCCGGTTGTAACCCTTCATCTGAACAGAGCTTAGTCTCCAACCAATTATCGACAAGAGTAAAATATAAGCAAGCATGTCCTGAGATAGCATATACAGGGGCTAGACAAGACTAGACAGGATTGGACTCCATCCAACACTCACGGCCAAGCAAAGAGTACGGCTTGATACTTTAACTAACTAGAGTTATCACAAACCTAGTTACTAGCAAGATGCAATGAGATGTTCCAGCAGTCACAAGCCCTGCAGCTATCCAGGTTATCCAGGCGAGATTTATTTAAGAGATATCAAGAATTATTAGGTAACTTGGAGTGCAACACCTAACAGTGTGCTTAGAACTTATTTTATGGAGTGCCCCACATGACAGTGGGCTGGAAATGTGCCATACTCGACGGCAGTCTACAAGTCCCTCAGGTGTGGCCGGGATAACGGGATCGCCTGTAACTAGAAACATCTCCCTATATGATCTACTTGATCGATCTAGTCATTATCCTAGTACGATTCAGTATGAATCCCTAACTGTAGGAAATCAAGGATTCATGTCCTAGACATGATGCAAGACGGGACATATAACTTGTATAGAGACAATCAAGAGAAATCATCCACGGTGTCAAGACGAAAGTTATATATTACTTGTCAAGATTACTTGTCAGAAGTACACCACCCCGGGCCATTATTAAGCTGGTACATGTCATGTTTACTTGTTACTTATCAAGAGTGCACCACGATGGTCCACTATCGAGGATGATCACCTCATGTTCATGTTATCAAGTCATACTATGCTCAAGGCCATCGTGCTCCATATTAACAAGTTATCAAGTGGGGTCGTCACAGGTTAGGCCAAGTACATGACACATGTGAGATCACAAGCATATATACAAGAACTAGGAGAAACATGCATGGGAGTTGTCATAACACAACAATTCTCAATATTCAAGAAAGTACGCAAAAATATTCAGGCGTAAAATTAGAACATAACATCGTTGGCGTAAAACTGAACATAACTTCCTTATGAATCATTATCATTGGTAACAAGAAGCCTATGTTATGCACATAGTTGGAGAGTCATTTATCACAAGGTCTAGTTCATATAAAGTCATAGCTCAACGCATGAAAACACAAGATCCAATGGTATTCCCCAAAATCCAAGGTTCAATACATCTCAGAAAAATAGGCATAACTTCCACATACGAACTCTAAAGGAGGTGCTCCAAAGATATTCAGAAAGGCAAGACAAAGATCTAAAACTTTCATGTTTTCAGTTTTTTGAAATTCTGGCTAGAAAATAGCTAAACTTGGCAAAAACAGTCATTCTGTGCACTTTTTACGGCAAAAATTTAATTCTGCGTAAAATACGCAAAAGAGAAGGGTTCCAGCGTAAAAATTACATTCAGGATACAATCCTCCGTATGAACAGGGTTCCCTGCGTAAAATTTACATTCAGGATACAATCCTGGGTAAAATACGCATGAACATGGTTCCCTGCGTAAAATTTACTTTTACGCCAGCACTACATTCTTCAGCCGACATAAAAATTCAGAAAACTTGTTTTGGCCATAAAAACTTCATTTTAACTCGAAATGAGGTGAATCAAAAACCAAATCCATAAGAAATTCCGTGCTCTTGCTCATGGAACTATTAGTTTTCGAAAATAACAAGTTTTAGTAGATCAAAACCAAGAAAACTCCATGAACTCATGAAACCCCAAAGTTACAATGTAGATCTAGAAGAATCTATCCATAAAAATCAAAAACTCCAAGTTCTAATGAGGCTTATAATCATGTAAAGAAGAGAATGGAACAATAAAACTTGAGATCCATCATGAAGCAAGTTGCACTTGCCTAGGGCTCTTGGGTGTAGGTAGAGAGGAGTAAATAAAGAAGAAGAAGAAATAATGAACAGAGAGAAAGGGTTGGTGAGTTATAAAGGATGGTTTATCATGATGAACCAATGAGGGTCTAACCAAGTTAAACCAAAATAAACCAAACCAAACCAAGCCAATACATGCCATGATGAATCTTAACAAGATTAAACCAAGATTAGCTAGCAAATGACAAGTCATGGTACGGGTCAGAATCCCGTACACGTATACTGGAAATACGTATAACGGAAAACGAAGGTGACAAATCTACCCACCTTAAAAGAATTTCGTCCTCAAAATTTAATCAAGAGGCTAGAGATATCAGGGCAAGCTAATCTAACACGGGCAATCTACGACTAGCAGTCAATCAAACAATCATTCATGCAAACAAGGAAGTAAAAGCATAAGGCATAAGAGAGACATTATACCTTATGAGTCAAACAGTTGTGGATATCGCGATCGGATATCATCCTCACGCTCCCACGTTGACTCACCTAAAGAGTGGTGACCCCAAGCGACACGGACTAAATAATAGTCTTGTTCTTGAGTACCTTCTCTCTTCGGTCCAATATGGATACGGGTATTTCCTCATACGAAAGGTTGGTACCCATAACCAATTCCGAATGATCAAGGACATGGCTCGGATTCGGAATGTACCATCATAATTGGGATACATGGAACTCATCATGTACCTCACGTAACGACGGTGGAAGAGCGAGACGATATGACACATCACCTAAAGAATACGTGGTCGCCGACTGAAAACTCAAGGGGTCGCCGATGAGAATCGGCCCAATGGCGCTGGCGATCTTGGACAAGTCGAAGATGATCTCTGACTTGTTTGACCACCTCGATTGTCTGCGTAATCATCTCTGGACCAAGCATCTGCCTCTCACCATATCATCCTAGGCTAAAGGAGATCTGCACTTCCTGCCATACAGTACTTCAATGCCATGTGGATAATGGCCTGGAAACTGTTGTTATAAGAGAACTCCACGAGATGCAGGTGATCTTTCCATGAACCACCGAAGTCAAGTGTATAAGATCGCAACATATCTTCAAGAGTCTGTATCGTGCGTTCTGACTGACCATATGTCTGCAGATGATAAGCTAAACTGAACTTGAGATGAGTCCCCAAACTCTCCTGAAGACTCCGCCAATAGTACGATGTATATCTTGAATCTCTGTCTGATATGATACTAACTGGCACCCCATACAATCTGACAATATGCCTGAGGTACATCTCTGCAAGCTGATCCGTCGACTGACCAACTCTGAAGGGGAGAAAATGAGCTACCTTCGTGAGACGATCAACTATAACCCAGATAGCATCTCTTTCACCTGAGGATTTAGGTAATCCAGTTACAAAATCCATGGTAATATGCTTCCATTTCCATTCTGGGATCGATAAAGGTTGAAGAAGTTCAGCTGGCCTCTGATGTTCAGCTTTAACTTGTTGGCAAACTAAACAACGAGAGACAAACTGGGCTATCTCCCTCTTCATGCCATTCCACCAGAAATACTGGCGAATATCACGATACATCTTCGTACCGCCAGGATGAATTAAATACTGTGAACTGTGAGCTTCTGCCATGATCTACTGTCTGATATCACCACTAGGTACACAAAGATGCCTTCCATGTCGAAGTGTACCATCTTCGTGAATGCATAACTCTGGTCTTCGTCCTGCTTTACACTCTGCTCTAAGCCGCTGAAGCTTAGAATCTGCTGACTGAGCCATCTTAATCCTCTCAACTATACTGGACTGAACTTGTATGCTGGCCATCAATGCCCCATTGGTAGGAAGATCTACTTCAATACCCATCTTCTGAAGATCGACTAACAATTCTGGCTGTGCTGTTAGAAAATAAACTTCAGCTCTCCTGCTCAATGCATCTGCTACTACGTTGGCCTTCCCAGGATGATACTGCAAGTTGATGTCATAATTGACAAGTAGCTCTAGCCATCTTCTCTGACGCATATTAAGATCCTTCTGGGTAAACACATACTTCAGACTCTTGTGGTCGGTGAAAATCTCCACCCGATCTCCATATAAATAATGCCTCCAAAGCTTCAATGCAAAAACTATTGCTGCTAATTCCAAGTCATGGGTAGGATAATTCTTCTCATGGTCACGAAGCTGGCGTGATGCATAAGCGACTACCTTACCATACTGCATCAAGACGCATCCCAATCCTCTGCCAGAAGCATCACAATAAACTTAAAATCCTCCAGTCCCATCTGGAAGCGTGAGAATGGGAGCCGTTATCAATCTCTGCTTCAAATTTTCAAATGAACTCTGATGGTCTGCTGTCCAAGCAAACTGCACATCCTTGCGGGTCAACTGCGTCAGTGGTGCTGAAATCCGAGCAAAGTCTGAGACAAACCGTCGGTAATAGCCAGCCAATCCTAGGAAACTTCGAACTTTTGCGACGGTGCTGGGAACTGGGTATGTCTCTATAACTACTATCTTCTGGGGATCAACTTCTACCCAACCTCTGGTGATAGTGTGACCTAAGTACGAGATACGATCGAGCCAAAACTCGCACTTATTTAACTTCGCGTACAACTGATGCTCTCTGAGAATATGAAGGACTACACGTAGATGCTGCTCATGCTCCGCTTCACCCTTACTATAGACCAAGATGTCGTCTATAAACACTACCACGAACTGGTCCAAATAGGGCATGAAGATACGATTCATGAGGTCCATGAATACGGCTGGTGCATTGGTCGCTCCAAATGACATAACAAGGAACTCTCAATATCCATATCTGGATCTAAATGCTGTCTTCGGGACGTCTTGCTCTCTAACACTGATCTGATGGTATCCTGATCGCAAGTCAATCTTCGAGTATACTGCCGCTCCTCTGAGTTGATCAAATAAATCATCTATCCTTGGTAGAGGATATTTGTTCTTGATTGTTACAGAGTTCAAGGTACGATAATCAACACATAATCTTAACGTACCATCCTCCTTTTTCACAAGAAGCATTGGGGCTCCCCAAGGCGATCCACTAGCACGAATGAATCCCTTGGTTCTGAGTTCTTCAATCATCTTGTACAAGATCTCCAACTCTGATAGCGCCATCCTGTAGACTCTCTCTGACACTGGTGCCGTCCCTGGAAGCAAATCAATAGTGAACTCTATTTCTCTCTCTGGGGGCATACCTGAAAGCTCTTCGGGAAATACATCAGGAAACTCTTCTACTACTCTGGGAAACTGAACTGCTGCTACTGCCATATGCAATACTGGGGAAGAAGGTTCTACTTCGCCTCTGGAAAATAAAAACTCCGGTTCGCCTGGAATACCAAAAATAATCCTGTCGAGATAGCAGTCTATTCTTACATACTGATCCTTCAACCAATCCATTCCTAGGACTACATCATAGTCGACCATCGGAAATTCTATCAACCTAGCGGAAAACTCTCTACCGCTAACTACGATTAGACATAAGGAAAATATTCTATCTACTCCTACAAGACCGTTACCAGTAAGTATATTGAGCATTACTGATAATGACTCGGGCTCCAGTACTATCCGTGTAGCAAATCGAGCAGACATAAATGAATGCGATGCACCCGAATCAAATAATACTGATGTTGGAAAAGAGTTGACGAGAATGGTACCTGCCACCACCTCACCTGATGCCAATTTTTCTGCTGCCGTCAGAACCATAGCCTGACCTTGCCTTCTTGGTGCTGGACCCCTCTGCTGGTGACCTCTCTGCTGGTTTTGGATCTGAACTTGGGCAAACTATTGAGCCTGAGGCGGCAATGGCCTCGGAGACTGGTACTGCTGCTGCACTGGTGCTGGACCCCTAACCAATGGACTGGTTAGGTTCGACGATGATGAACTGGCTCTATGTGTGCAGGACCCAATCTTATGATCCGGTGCCCCACAAGCTAAGAACAATCCCTGTGCTCTGCGACACTCAGATACTACGTGCCCTGGCTTTCCACAATGAGTGCAGCCCATTGCGGAAGATTGCTTCTTCTTCTGTTGCTGAGGGTACGTCGGTGTTGAGTGCTGAACCGACAAAACTGAATTTGCCCTCCTAGAAACTCCAATAGTCAAAGCCTTAGCTGCCGGGGCTGGTGTCGAGGACAAACTCATCTGCCCATGGGACCTCTTCCTACTTTCGGTTCGGTCCACGATCCTCTGCGATGTATACTCATGCCTCTTCGCTGCTCGCATGACGACATCAAACGTCTGGTGCTCAAACTGCTCCACAGCTAAAATAATTTCTAGGTGGAGCCCTTGCTGAAACTGCTGGGCTCGGTCCAATTCGGTCGCCACCAATGTGGGAGCAAACCGACTTAGTCTTGAAAACTTGGCCGCATAACCGTCGACATTTCTTCCCATCTGTCTAAGAATAGTGAATTTTGTCTGCAGATCATACCGATCTACAACATCAAAATACTTCGTCTGGAACTTGTCGCTGAATATCGCCTACAAAACAGGCGTTGCTAATCCAACTGCTAACATCGCCTACCAGGTACGAGCTAAGTCCAATAACTGAAGGCGCAACAAGGCCACCTTCTCTCCCTCGGGAATCCTGGCTGCCTCCAGGATAATTTCTATATCTTGAAGCCATGCATCAGCAGCAATAGCATCTTCAATGCCGTCAAAGAAAGGAGGGTTCAGACGCTTGAAGCTGTTGGCCGTGTTGTTCCCTTGGTAACCAACTCTGCCCATGGCATCTTGTACTGTCTGGTACAGGACATCGCACCGACGATTTTGAGATGCAAGCAATCCCCTGATGAGACCCACCAGGGTTCCATTATCGGGCTCTACAGGCTGGACGGGCTGAACTGGTGTCTCTTGACCCCCGGTAGACATGACTATGGAGGCTACTCCTGAATGCTGGACTTGGTCTCCAAGTTGCCGTTGGTCCACTGGAGGTGCTTCGCCTTGCTGATCGGTAGGACCAGGAAAATGCCGCTGAAGAAACGATATGGGGAACAATAAGGAAGGACCATGATAGATCGAGGATGTAAACATGTGATCAGGTCAAGATTTCAGAAGGATTAGAAGAAACGAGTAGAGATCAAGGGCGAGTACTGATTGAGACATTTATTCAGTAAAACCCTCACACATCTTGATTTACAGGACCTGCATGGGCCACCACTTAAACCGTATCACGCCCCAGAACCAGAATACTAGAGAGCGGGGGACAGACACAGCCAGCTACGTACATTGAAGTGAATCTCACCTCGTAATACGGTCACGGCTATCTAGATACATGAGGGTTTATCTACAAGCCAACAGTCTCTTATGGTCATGAACAAGTAAGTAAATGTTACAAGATGTTAGATCATCAGACATACAAAGTAAGACATCCCAAACATTACATATTCAGATGATCATGAAGCTAGTCGTACAAAATACGAGGACTAGCAAGAGTTTCAGTCATACGTGATCAATCCTAGGATTTGTCAATCATGTTACAGCCCGTAGGCAGACATTAAGTAAAGTTACAAACGAGCTAACACTTGCTCGACGGCTAAATGCCTCAAAAAAATATTTTTACAAGGGAGTGGGAGACCAAAATAAGAACCCACTCGTTGCCAGGGTTGCGCCTAGTGGTCACCATTTGGCTGAAAGACAGGGAGATCCTCAGGAGCTACTCCAAAATCTGGCCACACAAAACTAGCTGGGTCAGACCCCAGAAGAGCAAGTGCCACAAGGGAGGCTTTACTTAAGAACTAAAACCAGTATATTAGCACATGAGAACAATAATAAAGACATGAGTTAAAGAAAACAAGGTGATAAACGATAGGACAACTAAGGGACTATTCTGGTAGCCAAGTTACAACCGTAAACCAAACAAGGACCCGGTTGTAACCCTTCACCTGAACAGAGCTTAGTCTCCAACCAATTATCGACAAGAGTAAAACATAAGCAAGCATGTCCTGAGATAGCATATACTGGGGCTAGGCAAGACTAGACAGGATTGGACTCCATCCAACACTCACGGCCAAGCAAAGAGTATGGCTTGATATTTTAACTAACTAGGGTTATCACAAACCTAGTTACTAGCAAGATGCAATGAGATGTTCCAGCAGTCACAAGCCCTGCAGCTATCCAGGTTATCCAGGCGAGATTTATTTAAGAGTTATCAAGAATTATTAGGTAACTTGGAGTGCAACACCTAACAGTGTGCTTAGAACTTATTTCATGGAGTGCCCCACATGACAGTGGGCTGGAAATGTGCCATACTCGACGGCAGGCTACAAGTCCCTCAGATGTGGCCGGGATAACGGGATCGCCTATAACTAGAAACATCTCCCTATATGATCTACTTGATCGATCTAGTCATTATCCTAGTCCGATTCAGTATGAATCCCTAACCGTAGGAAATCAAGGATTCATGTCCTAGACATGATGCAAGACGGGACATATAACTTGTATAGAGACAATCAAGAGAAATAACCCCCGGTGTCAAGACGAAAGTTATATATTACTTGTGAAGATTACTTGTCAGGAGTGCGCCACCCCGGACCACTATTAAGCTGGTATATGTCATGTTTACTTGTTACTTGTCAAGAGTGCACCACGACGGTCCACTATCGAGGATGATCACCTCATGTTCATGTTATCAAGTCATACTATGCTCAAGGCCATCATGCTCCATATTAACAAGTTATCAAGTGGGGTCGTCACAGGTTAGGCCAAGTACATGACACATGTGAGATCACAAGCATATATACAAGAACTAGGAGAAACATGCATGGGAGTTGTCATAACACAACAATTCTCAATATTCAAGAAAGTACGCGGAAATGTTAAGGCGTAAAATTAGAACATAACATCGTTGGCGTAAAACTGAACATAACTTCCTTATCAATCATTATCATTGGTAACAAGAAGCCTATGTTATGCACATAGTTGGAGAGTCATTTATCACAAGGTCTAGTTCATATAAAGTCATAGCTCAATGCATGAAAACACAAGATCCAATGGTATTCCCCAAAATCTAAGGTTCAACACATCTAAGAAAAATAGGCATAACTTCCACATACGAACTCTAAAGGAGGTGCTCCAAAGATATTCGGAAAGGCAAGACAAAGATCTAAAACTTTCATGTTTTAAGTTTTTCGAAATTCTGGCTAGAAAATAGCTAAACTTGGCAAAAACAGTTATCCTGTGCACTTTTTACGCCAAAAATTTAATTCTACGTAAAATACGCAAAAGAGAAGGGTTCCAGCATAAAAATTACATTCATGATACAATCCTGCGTAAAATACGCATGAACAGGGTTCCCTGCATAAAATTTACATTCAGGATATAATCCTGCGTAAAATACGCATGATTAGGGTTCCCTGCATAAAATTTACTTTTACGCCAGCACTACATTCTTCAGCCGACATGAAAATTCAGAAAACTTGTTTTGGCCATAAAAACTTCATTTTAACTCGAAATAAGGTAAATCAAAAACCAAATCCTTACGAAATTCCGTGCTCTTGCTCATGGAACTATTAGTTCTCAAAAATAATAAGTTTTAGTAGATCAAAACCAAGAAAACTCCATGAACTCATGAAACCCTAAAGTTACAATGTAGATCTAGAAGAATCTATCCATAAAAATCAAAAACTCTAAGTTCTAAAGAGGCTTATAATCATGTAAAGAAGAGAATGGAACAATAAAACTTGAGATCCATCATGAAGCAAGTTGCACTTGCCTAGGGCTCTTGGGTGTAGGTGGAGGGGTAAATGAAGAAGAAGAAATAATGAACAGAGAGAAAGGGTTGGTGAGTTATAAAGGATGGTTTATCATGATGAACCAAGGAGGGTCTAACCAAGTTAAACCAAAATAAAACAAACCAAGCCAATACATGCCATGATGAATCTAAGCAAGATTAAACCAAGATTAGCTAGCAAACGACAAGTTATGGTACGGGTCAGAATCCCGTACACGTATACTGGAAATACTTATAACAGAAAACGAAGGTGAAAACTTTGATAAGCTTACCAAGCATGATATCAAATTTGATATATTTTGGTTTTTTTTGAAATAAGATACTAATCGCAGTGAGAATGAAATTTCTACAAGAATTCAAAACCAACATCCCACTTTCAAAAGAAATACTTAACAGAATAGTTTTGAGTTCGGTTTGGATATAATTTCAGTTGTTTTTCACCTTTTTGTTCTTTATTTGCATTATGGATGTGTTAAGAGAGCATAATATGTACTTATAAAAAATAGCATGATTTGCAAAACATGAAGAACTTGTTTGAAACTCATCTTTAAGAGCATGCTGTTTAGTTTAAAGTATTAGCATTATTGAAGGTGCATTATATTTTTTGCGCTTTCATAGTAACCATTAGATGTTCTATTAGTCTTAATTTCCAAGAATAAATTGCTTCAGTTACCTGAAGCATGCATAACAAGTAGTGTGATGTAAAAGTGGAATTTTTGAATTATACAACTGTTGGATGTTCTTTCTTCTTAGATTATTTTTTCTTCTTTAGCAATTAAACCAAAAATTTATTTTTTGGGACCAAGTGAACCTAATCATATCTCATGCATCACATAAAATGGAAATACACACGATATAGAATTAAGCTTTTCTCCTATTGTAAAATTTCTTGCTATCAGCTTGACGAATTTTGATAATTGTCTTATTTAGAGTAACATAAATATTTTTCTGAATGATGGAGACATTCTCATGGTTGGTAAAAAAAGGCCAAGATGCAACTTATGGTCTGAAGTATATTGCTTTCTTGTTTTATACTAAATATTATATAAAGATAATTTATTTTGAACTAAAAAGATATTGCCAGTAGTAATTATTAGTATAAACTTCTTGAAGGATATAAATATTGCCAACTATCCATTTATTCTTCTAATTTTTGTGCTATTCGTTATGACATTTGTGATAATTTAATGTTTTAATTAACTTGTGCCTTATGCATAAAGGCTGATAAAGGGAGAAAAATGTGGAATTAAAGTGCGTGCGTTGCTAGAGTTATATTTGGTTTCATTGTTTTTTTGTGGAATTAATTAATATCTCTTTTTTTACACTAAAAATTAATAATGTTATAAATCATTAAGAGGGCTATATTTTTTCTACCACCTGCTTTTTCAGTATATACTATTTTTTTCCGCATTCAATTACCTATATAGAAACACAACACATACATATACATGCTTATATGAAACGTTAGGAGCTATTATTCTTATATTTTTTCTCTTATGTGAATGGTTAAATAATCATTCCCACATACTAATGGTTTTCATGCATGATACATTGTATCATAAATATGTTGTCTACTAATAGTTTAATATTGTTTTAACGTAATGGTTTACATGTTGTTCAGACATAGAAAATAAAGGTTAATATGTTCACAAACCATTAAACACATTAGTGATAAATGACCAATCAGTTATTCTTGTATCTTTCATCCTCTTACTAATAAAAAACTCCCAAATGTCAGCATTCAGCTCACTACCAAAATATCTCATATTAGCGATGCCTAACAACGTCGCTAAACAGCAAAAAAACGTCGCTAACTTCTGACAGCGACGTTTCGAGCATGTCGCGTTATTCATGGTCGCTAACTTGTAAGACATCGCTATTCGTCGCTATAGCGACGTCATTGGGCGACGCTCGACGTCGCTAGTTTTAGCGACGTTTACCGACAAAAACGTTGCTAATTAGCGACGTAACATTTCGTTGCTGATTGTCGCTGTCCATTCAGGTTTTAGCGACGTTACAGTCAGATATTAGCGACGTTTTCTGACTCTATATCTGGCAATTTTATTGTTGCCATGTCATCATTTTTGCGACGTTTTGCGACGTTACGATACTTGAAGACAGACGTTCGGATACTAGATTTGCTGACCTGTACAGTTTGCCATGTCAACGTATTTGCGACGTTCTGCGATGAATAGAGACGTTTTGATTCTCAGTTTTGCGACGTTCTAGCGACGTATGTATGCATCACTGACTGTCGTTAAGCATCGCTAATTCCTGAAAATGTAAAAAAGAATGCAGTATGCATTTCACATAAATAACAGTTACATTAAAAACAATGTACCTGCATTTAGAGTTTCTATTTGCAAATAATAGACCCGGAGCAACCCTCCATAGAATTTCCTGGGTTCGCCGACCCCTTCGGTGGAACACTCAACACTGGTAAACTAATATAGAGACAAATAATAGTAATGCACTACCAATAATCAAATAAATAGAATCGAAGGATCAGAAAGACAAGAAATAGTCGGGTGGATACAAATCCACTATCAAACGGCGATAAAAAGTGTGTCCGATAATATTCAACATAACATAACACAAATAATCATACCGGGATAAAATAAATACATAAAGACCCAAAAATGGGTCACCAACAAATAGATAAAGACCTAACAATAGGTCACCAACACAATAAATAAAAACAAGTCCAATAAAGGACTACGCCTGGTTAGGATAAGGAGGAGGAGTAGGCAGTGCCTGCACCTGGGACACCAGGAACCTATACTGCTCTGGGGTTAGCATCACCGGTAACTGTTTCACTTAACAAAATGCCTGGAAATCAAATTTTGAAAATAAAACAAGAAAAAGTACAAGAAGTACAAATTTGATTCTAGGAAGTATTGCTATGGAAGTCTGATCTGTAAATGATCACTTTGTTCCTTGGACCATACGATGATGATGAAGATCACTGCTAGAAGATGAACAATTGGAAGAACTAAGTCACCAGAAAGGTATCGACGCACTTGGGCACTGATGGCGAGGCCGAATGCTTTTCTGCTTTGCTTCACTCTGTTCTGGAAGAAAAGTTGAAGAAGAATGCTCCGAAAAATCAAACTCTCTGGGCTCTGATCTCTATGTATTCTCTCCTCTCTCTCTGTGTGTGTGTGTTATGAGAAAAATCAGTCTATTTATAGACTTGGCTTCTTGTGCGTAAAAACTCAGCAAAAGTTTCGTCTTTACGCTAATAACTGCCGCCCATGATTGGGGTCATCCTCTGCATACGTTGACACGTGTCCCATCATTTCAGTAAGAATAGGATGCACTTACACATGTTCTTCGAGATGTGTGGCATGAAAGCCATGTAGGCAAACCACGTTCTGAATTGGAATAGGGCGTAAAAATAACCCAAATATACCCTGAGCGTAAAGTAGTAGACTAGGCGTACAATAGCTCTGATATGGACTTTTCGTGTAAAGTGGTTGTTAAATAACCTTGAGCATGAAAGTAGTCCAAATAAACCTTACGCACACGTCAACCTTTGAGCGTAAAAACTCATATAGTCTCCGTGCGTAAAAGAAGCCATACTGTGAGCGTAAAATAGCTCAGTCCACATACTAAACGACAAATTGGTCTCTGTGTAAAACAAATCCCTTCGAATTCTATGATATATGCCATCAGTAAATCTTCATGTTAGACTTTGCATTAAATGCAAGACTTGACAGCTTTGTCCAGCATAAAAGTGGCTAGCCTGTCCTGAGCGTAAAACCATTAGCTTTAACCCGGGCGTAAAGTGATTAGCCTCTCTTTGGCGTAAAGTGGATCAATTTGAATGGAATGATCCATCTCTTTGACTCATTCTTATGAAGCACTTTTTACGCTCCTACAAGACCCCCTTCAAAGTTTTCAAATATCTTCAAAATTTGAAACACTTTAAACAGAAGCGTAAAAGTCGAGATTTAACCAATCAGCGTAAAATTTGGGATACTCAACAGTCATCCGCGTAAAAGTAGGGATATCCATCAGTCGGCGTAAAAATCAAGAAATGGTCTCGGTCAATACTTAACCGTCATAATGAATTTTCTTCTCGAAACTTTTGAATGCTTCTTCATCTTCCCGAGCTTTGCATTAATAATGAGCAATTTCCCATAAGGAATATGAAAAGTCGATTTGATTGTATAAATAAAGAGAAATTTTTCATCCTTGCTATTCATCCTCATATTGTCATGGCACTAAAGAAAGAGATTAACAACAAAGAGGCTCCGAGCTCCAGGATTGATTTTGAGCGGGCACGCAACTTTATAGAGTGCTTCGGAGTGACTCCACCAGTCTTTAGTCGTGTCGATGGTGGTCCCTCAACTGTGTATGAGGGATCAGGAGATGCAGAAGCGTTTCTTAATCTGATGCGTCGCTCTGGGATTCGCAACATGCACGACTTAGATGCCTTCCTTCATCAGCCCAACGAAGGAGAGAAAAAAATGTTTTAGAAATGTCGTCTATGTATTGCGACTCTTTTTTCTATAGGGGTCCACTCCCCCCTTTTTATAAATAAAATCTTGATATTGAACTCGTCTGTTGGTACATAGAATTGTTCAACACCTCTTTAACTGCATTTATGGTTGTTTATTCCCAAGAGAAACAAAACAACACGTGGCATCTACTTTGTGGTCACGAGCGTCTTTTTAGTAGGATCTTTCCCGAAATAGACTCATGCCAACCGTTTCCTCGACCCTTATAGATAGCTGAGTTAAAGAATGTTTTATACATTCTCATTCTCATTCTTTCGAAGATAGCTTCTAGCAAATGATGATGCTTTTCGATGCTGTCTCTCTGTACGCCCAGTAGCTCTTTGCAAGATTTCATTCTTCAACAAATGATGATACTTTCCGATTTTGTTCCTCTGTACGCCCGGTCGACAGACGTTGATTCAACAATTCTCAGAGCCGAATCATCTGACCTTAATGGTAAGTTTAATTCGTAAAACAATCATCTGCCTTTGAACTTTTTTGTCGAAAACAGATGCCCATGAGTGTAAATCCTTGACAGACGTAGAATCTTATGGGTAAGATGCACGGGCGTAAAAGTCTTGTTGAATAATATGCTCATGAAACATTGGCGTAAAAGCCTTGTTGAATGAGGTGCATATGAAATAATGGCGTAAAAAGCCTTTGTTGAATAGGGTGCACATGAGACACGGGCGTAAAAACCTTGTTGAGTAAGGTGCACGAGCATCAGTCTTTAATTGATCAGTAAGTGGCTGATGATAAAAAAATTTATGTTGTTTTCTGCAGAAGCTTGGCTGAAGAACTTTTCCAGAACCGGTATTGGCGACTTTGACGCTGTGAGGAGTATTCTTCTGACATCAGCATCAGGGAGCTCATGCGCTTTTGACGCGCAAATCAGACAACTCAGAACTTTTTGTGGGATAAAAGGGTCTTCCTCAGATGGTAGGAAGAGCCTTTATACACGGAAAGTTGGATGGTAGAGTCAACTCTATCCCGAGAAATTGGGTAGTAGAGTTCCTTTCACGGCAGGACTAGGAATTGTATCCCAATGCTGGATACATTCCTATCTCCTCTGAAAGTCCGCCACTTCTCCACCAATTGTATTGGCAGCAACACGTCTTCGGGCTGCCATACTCTGGGATTCTCCTCTCGTCTGAGAGAGAAGACCAGAGTTTGATTCCTACTGTTCTGGTCGCCATTGAGGCTCAGATAGTAAGGAATTGACACCAACAACAAATCCGATGAAGAAGATCCAAAGAAGAAATAGATATAGATTAGGTCATCGTTGCTGTATAGAATGAAAATCCAAAATGTAATAGATTTTCATTATGATTTGTAAGAAAGTCTAAGAAATATAATAGACTTTTATGATGAAATGAGAATGGAAATGACAAGTCTTCTATGCTCAATGATTTGTATCTATCCAGAAGTAATATGGACATGATAGATAATAAAGTCTTGATTTCTGTTTAGAGTATACAATACTATCAGAGGTATTATGGACATGACAGCATGTAAGAACTCAAAGAAAAAGTAGATTAATATTTATGCAGAGGTGAAATGGATTTGATAGATAACAAAAGTAAGCAGATTTAATATTTATTCAGAGGTTATAAGAACGTGATAAATAATAAATCCAATTTTCTATACCAACGGGTAATATAGAAGATCAAAATTTCTCTCCAAAGAGATGAGTAATCAGCTTAACCAAACCTTGGTAGCTGGGGATTAAAAAGACAGATGTCATTGAGGATATATGCCAATATGAAGTAAACCGACATAACTTTCGAGAAAAGAAAGAACAATTCAATTCCATAAGTAAATGAATAAATCTGATGTAATGAACGGACAGGCCTTTCCGGGAATGAAAGGTTATTTTCAATTTCAAAGACCGGTTCATTAATAGATCTCTCCTAATAAATAGGTAAGAAATCTTTGTAGCTTTTCATTCTTATTTCCACTCCTCTATTGGAAATGTCTTCCAAGGATATGCAGCAAAAGAATGAAGTCTCCAAGAAAGTTGAGGACATCATTGAGACGTGCCCTATTGAACCAATTGTATCAGGTCCAACCGAAGTAGGCGAAGGATCTTCTACGCCCAAACCACCACAAGACTTCCTCGCTTTTTAGTAGAGCCAGGGAAAACTCTTGAAGAAGAAGCGCTGGGGATGGCTGCCTATAAATTTTTTATGAACTCAGGCAACGATGCCTTCGATGCATTGGCCGACTATGTATTTAATAAGGAAGGCCGTAGTCCTCCTCCTTAATCCTTTGTTCAAAACAAAAATAATAATAAAAGAAATTTTATTTTCATTCTTTCTCCTTTCTTTTTTTATACATAGTACTTTTTAAGAAATTTGCCATTGATTGGCATCATGAGTAAATCTCCATTAGGCTTTGATAACCGATAGGCGCCATTAGAAAACACGGTCTCAATTACATAAGGACCTTCCCATTTTGCTTGGAATTTTCCCTTGCTTTTGTGAGTCATAATCATCGGTCTTCGAACGGCTAATACCAACTTGCCAATCTTGAATACCCTCTCTTTAACTTTACGATTGAAAGTTCGAGATATATGGGCTTGATATAGTTCAATATGCTGTTGTGCTTGAAGACGCTTCTCGTCCAATCCTTCAAGTTCTTGGAGTCGTAAGCGATCATTGTTCTCTATAGTTAGCTCATTAGCAATAGCTATTCGAAGAGATGAAATCTGGATTTCCAAGGGAAGAACAACCTCACATCCATAAACCAATAAAAATGGTGTAAAACTAGTAGGAGTTCGGACTGTTGTTCGATAAGCCCATAAATATTCTCCAAGTTTCTCATTTCAATCACGTTTATTAGAAGAGACAAACTTTTTGAGAAGTTTAATGATAGTCTTATTGAAGGCTTCGGCTAAACCATTAGCAGCTGGATTATAAGCCGTAGAAGCCAGATTTTGAATTTGATTCTTATCACAGAACCGATAAAATGCCTGACTGGCAAATTGTGGACCATTATCATAAATTATTCGTCGAGGAATCCTGAAGCAATAAATGACATGATATTTGATGAAGCTGATCACATTAGATGTCTTCACTTCAGCAAGGGGGACTGCTTCTGCCCACTTAGAAAAGTAATCGGTTATAGCTAATATGAACCGATGTCCTTTAACAGAAGGAGGGTTAATAGGACCAATGACATCCATATCCCAAGCTTCGAAGGGCCAAGAAGCTGCTGTAGGATGTAGAAATTCAGAAGGTTGGTGAATAAAATCGGCATGAATCTGACATGCTTTACACCTTCTGGCGTAATCCACAGCATCTGCTATCATAGAATGCCAATAATACCCCATTCTTCGAATACGGTCCTGTAATTTCGGACCCGGTTGATGAGCACCATAGATGCCATCATGAGCCTCACGGAGTATCAGTTTAGCTTCACTTTCTGAGAGACAGCGCAGCAAGAGTCCATCATATGAGCGACGATATAACATATGTAAAGATGAATCATAATAGAATCGAAATGATCGTCTTTTAATTGATGCAGCTTCTTTTGGATCTTCAGGTAAAATCCCATGAACCGCGTAATCAATAATTGGAGTTCTCCAATCCCTCTGCTGAGAGCTTGATTCTGTAGTATAACTCTATTCAATATACAAATTATTCTTGACACAGAATAAATCTCGGTCCAACAAAGTAATTGTATTTTGTCTTCGGATTGGAACAGCCAAATCTGCAGCTAAGCTAGCAAGAGCATCAGCCTCCATATTCTGAGAACATGGTACGAATTCAATGAAGAATCCTTTGAATGAAAGGACCAATTCGACTACTACTTGACGATAAGGGATAAAATTAGGATTTTTGACTTCATAGGTCCCTCTAACCTGATTAACAATCAGCTGAGAATCTCCATAGGCTTCCAGGAATTCAATATCCAATTGTTTTGTGACTTGGAGATCAATCAGTAAAGTATTATATTCTGCTATATTATTAGAGCATGGTTCATTGAGAGAATAGGCACGGTATATGACCATTTTGTCAGGAGAAACCAAGACGATTCCTACCCCAGAGACAATATTACCTTTAGGTCCAACCCGTGATGCTCTGTCAAAATATAATTGCCAGATGTCATTTTTCTAAGTCATATTGCAATCTACAACTTCATCTGGAATATCCTCATATAATTTTGATATTTCAGGTATAGGATGAGCAGCTAAGAAATCAGCTAATGCTTGACCCTTCACTGATTTTTGAGGTATATAAACCATATCATAAGGAGTGAGCAACATTGCCCATGTAGCTAACCTAGAGTTAAGAATGCTCGGTTTTCTCATCAATACCCGAATGGGATTTATTCTGGAGATGACATGGATAGTCTGTCCTGTCACATAATGTCTTGTCTTTTGGACAACAAAAATCAAGGCCAAACATTTCTTTTCTACAGGAGTATACCTGTGTTCTGCTCCAACCATCATTCTGCTAAGATAATAAATTGCTTGTTCATGCCCCATATCACTTTTTGTGCAAGAAGAGCACTAAGTGAATGATCCAAAGCTCGAACATATAGCAAAAATGGTCTTCCTATCACTGGAGGTACCAAAATAGGTAGATTTGTAAGATATTGCTTGATGTCATTGAAGGCTTTCTGACATGCTTCATCCCAAACAAATGATACACCCTTCTTTAATAGACGGGAGAAAGGCTGGCATCTTCCAGAGAGATTGGATATAAATCTCCTGATATACGCAATACGACCTTGGAAGCCATGGAGTTCTTTTAGATTGCGTGGAGGACGCATTTCAAGAATTGCTTTAACCTTATCAGGATCAACATGGATACCCTGAGAAGTAATGACAAATCCTAAAAACTTGCCACTGGAAATCCCTAAGAAAGACGTAGTAGGGTTCATTTTCAATTGATGTTGGCACATCAATTCAAATACTGTCTTCAAGTCTTGAATGTGATCATCTTTTGATCGACTCTTAACAGCAATATCATCTACATAACGTTCTATTGCCTTCCGTAGATGTTCTTGAAAGATGTTGCTCATGGCCCGTTGATATGTGGCACCGGCATTTTTAAGACCAAACGGCATCACCGTATAGCAGTAAACCCCAAGGGTGTACGAAAAGCAGTATGCTTCTCATCTTCTGGATGTATCTTAATTTGATTATATCCTGAGAATCCATCCATGAAAGACATGCGTTCAAAACCACATGTATTATCTATCATGACATCAGTAATTGGAAGTGAAAATTCGTCTTTTGGACAAGCTGTATTAAGATCTCGAAAATCTATGCAAACTCAGACTTTTTCGTTCTTCTTTATAACAGAAACAATGTTGGCAACCCAATCAGGGTGTTGTTCTTCACGAACAAAACCACACGTGATCAACTTTTTGACTTCTGCTTCAATTGCATCCATCATATCTGGCCGAAAACGCCGTTGCTGTTGTTTTACAGGCTTAGCATTAGGAAGAATATTGAGTTTATGAGTAGCAACTTTGGGATCTAGACCTGGCATATCCTCATAACTTCATGCAAAAATATCAATATATTCTTTGATCAGTTTTATCAATTCCTCCTTTTCATCTTCAGAAAGATTCTTACTGATGAATATTGGTTTGGGCATAGTTCCATCTCCAACGTCAATCTGGACAATCTTGTCCTCTGTATGTGGTTGTCGTTGTTCAAAACGAAGTTCCCATTGAGTGTCCATCTGTTGAGCCCAAGGATCATTCTCAAATGGCTCGGATTCACCATCAATTTGAACCATGTAAGCTGAAAATGTTTGCTCAGATTTATCATAATAGTCTCCTTTAACACACAAGGAGTGAGAAATATCGGATTCGATGAATTGGACTTCTTTTGAATCTGATGATTGTGAAGAGCTAGAAGAGAATTCTTCTTGTATATCGTCATTAAACATATGGGACGGATCATATCCCAATCCATGGCAAGTTTTCTGGTAAAACGGATTACCACATAACGATAGTCGTCTACCTTTGCCTTGATTGAGACCTTTCATAGTCTTCAAATCATATCCCATGTTCTGGATAATCTTGAGAGATTGTTGACTATATATGTCAATTCGGATTCTTCCTTTATCTTTATCTCTCGAATCATCTGTCTGAGCAACAGGGATATTTCTAGCCAAGCTAAAAATAATTTGGCACTTATTTTTCTTATCAGACGAAACCACGAAATAAGATTCTTTGTGACGTCTATAAGTTACACAAGCTTGCGATGAAGCGGCTACAGGAAGAAGATAGGGAGAAGATGTTAGAAACCTTTGAGCATAAGGTCCAACATCGATATAAGGAGGAAAAAAATTTTCCTTATTGTCAATGTATAAGGTTTTCTCTGTGTCTATATCGTCTTTATATTGATGACTTTGATTATCAGAAGATAAAGTCATTCTTTCAATAAACTTGACAGCCATATACTCGAAAAGAAAATCTTCATTGATATCAAAAAGTACAGAATGATCAATATTTACATCATTTATAATTTGACTGCTACGCTTCGGATTAATCACTAGTGGACTATCATCCGTCTTCTGCGTAGATTTGCCAAGATTGACAATCAAAGGAGGTTCTGGATCATTCGTACGAAATGTATGCCCTTTGACTTTGATCACAAGAGGTTGAACTTGGCTTTTAACAGGAATATTCACTGATTCCTTAGATGAAGCTTGAGTTCTTCCTTTAACCTTGATCATCAAAGGTTGATTGTTGACAGGTTGGGGTTGGATTTGCCCTTTGACTTTGATATTCAAAGGTTGTTCTTCTGGCGAATCTTCGTTAATAGACTGATCTTCAGCAGATGATTGATCTTCAGCCATATCTGATATCTCTTTCACATGCTCCTGTTTGTAAAGCCTTGAGTCAGAAAAATAGGCTTCAACACCCTTGAAAGGATTAATATCAGCAAACTCAGTCTTCACAACCCCTTGGGGATCTACATACTTGAAGCATTGGTGGAGAGTCGAAGGCACGATGTTATGCTCATGTAACCATGGTCTTCCAAGAAGAATATTGTAGGATACGTCTGAGTTAATAACATAAAATGTTGCCATAGTTCGAAGATCACCAATCTGAATCTTCAGACGAATCTTCCCCAGTGGTTTGCTCTTTCGAGAGTTGAAACCAACTATTGTGGTACTAGTGTAAGTCAGATCACTAGTAGAAATCATTAATGGTCTTAGCATACTTTGAAGAATTATGCTAATGGAAGACCCAGGATCAATGTAAATTCTGTCAACTTTAATAGATTCAATATACCCAGTGTAACACAAAGGCCTATCATGCTTGTTATGCTTCAACAGCATATCTTCTTATATGAAGGTGATGTTGGGAATTGCTTCCAGCACACTATGACATTGTGGGCATGATACTGGTATATTGTCAGGAGTTTTGAGTTGAGCTAAGCAGGAATCAGCTTGCAGCAAAGCTTCACTCAAAGTTTCGCGGCTTTCTTTAGAAAGGCGAAGCAACTCGAAGATAGATAATCTAGCTGGAGTATTAGCTAACTAGTCTAGAATATCAAATTTATAGGATTTCATCACTACCCCCTGACTGGAAGTAGACTTCAACGGGACATCAAAGCATACCGCTTTCTGTTTTCCTTTTTCAACCACAGCAGGAGCAAGAGACGGTTGAGTTGATGGTGTTTCAACATTCTCAGCTTCTTTGGAGGACCCCTCATAATATTTGTGGTACTCTTTTCCAGATCTTGTACCAGCAAAAGTTTCTTCTTCAGACTCAGAAGAAGGAAGTACCATATTGCAGGATTTAATCTTCCTTTCCTTAGCCTTCTTCTTGTGAGGATTGTTATGAGGAACCTCAGAACCCAATCCAACAGTGGATTTTTGACTTTGAATTTGTTAAGGAAGTCGTATCCCTTTATCATAATTCAAACCTTCTGCCTTTTGAAAGTCATAACCCATCTTCTTCATGAGAAGGATAGATTGCTGACTGTACAAGTGAGTAGGCAGTGGACTTTCAACAGGTGATTCCATAGAGGAAGAAGAAGAGATCTCTGTGACTACAAGAGAATGAGGAATAACCGTCTCTGCAGCTACGGGAGGAGAAGGACTCGGGATACGAGAAAAAATCCCTGTATGAGCTTTTTCATAAGCAGCGAAGACTTGTTGTGCCCTGTATAAGGGAACACTATTCATGGCTAGCCACTGCTGATGAGTAAGCTTGAGCTTGGCAGGAGGAGCCAGACTTGGAGGACATATGTTCAATCCTCTCAGTCTATCTTCCAAAGGAATGCCATCCCATAGATGATCCAAATCATCAGGATCTGGAATAACATGAAAAATCATGTTACAGGTTTTGACTTTCTTACCTTTCTTGGATTTTGAAGTTTTACCTTCATCTTCCATTTCAGGTATTAAGTCAGGATGTACCCACATAATTTCACCATTCTTTAATGTAAGAGGCAACAATCCTTCATTTTCCTCCCTGGTAGGCGGGATATTCAAAATCTTCATCGTCGCCTTCGGAATTGGGACAATTCCATCTGGTACTTATTGTGGAGGAAAATCTCCAAATTGAAGAGAAACCATATTGGTTGTAACCGTGTGGTCATCATTGGTTAAAGCAATAGCACCACTATTTATCAGCTCTTGGATTTTCTTCTTCAAAACATAGCAAGCACTGGTAGGATGATTAATGTATCTATGATAGATACAATATTTAGGATTGTCAGTCAGATTCACCTCATTAGGCCTCTTTGGCTCCGGAATCTGAAGTTTGCCACTCTTCACCAGACATTGGAATATCCCTAGGATATCACTTTCGTCAAAAGAGTATTCTTCTTTTGGCCTGAAAGATTCCTGATTATTCGGCATCATTTTATTCTTGGAAAGATTGACCATAAGGGTGTCTTTTCCTTTCATATTACGATTGCCGGAATTATTACCAGGATTACTTTTCTTTTCTTTATCCTCAGAGGCGAAAAATCATCCCATGTTCACGAGCCAACCTACCATTGGTCTCGGCAGAAACTGCTGCTATGATAAACGAAGCCCAATCTGTGAATTGGGAACCTGTGAAGACAGCGATGGATGGTCGCAGATTCATCTTACATGTATCAATCAGCGCTGAATCTGGCATACCAGGGGGCATCTTTAAAGTCGCCTGTCGGAAACGTTCAATGAACGTCCGAGTATCTTCTTTCTCCTTTTGCTTGATTTCTATTAAGGAGGACATGTTCATGTCCATACCTCCTTCATAGAAACGGGAGAGAAACATTGCCTTAAATTCATCAAAAGACGAAATGCAATTATCGGGTAAACTACGATACCAGTCGTAAGCTGAACCCGTCAAGCATCCAATGAGTACTCTAGTGAGAAGAGCATTATTTTTCTGCAAATGTACAGTCATAATATCAAAGTAATTGATATACTGACTAGGAGAAGCCTTTCCATTAAACAATACCATTGACTGTGGCTTGAATTTTGGTGGAAAGGGTACATCATTCCAATGAGGAGGATAAGGTTGCTTAATCCCTAACCACTAGAGTTGATCCTTTTGCTTCAAAACTTCAAACTGTGTGTTGAGCTCACGCACTGCTTGAATGGCTTCACTGGTTTGTGGAAGCACATTTGATTGAAAAGTTGTTGGTTGTACCGTAATCTCCACCGGAGATGGTACATCTTCTGGAATGATGGGATCTGGAGATGCAGAATTTTGGTTAACAGCAGGCTCTTGGATATTCAAAGGTATATCAACCCCTTGGCTATCTTGAGTTGGTGCTGCTGCCTGAACCGGTGTTACAATTGCTGGTTGAGCAGTTTGCTGAGCCATTATTATCTGGTGCATGTTTTGTATCATGTTAAGCATGTCTTTCAATGATTGCTCAACGGCAGTGAGACATTGTTCTGTATTAACAGATGACGTCTCTGGTTCGTCTCCAATAGCATAGGATTCAACCTCTCTTGAAGATACAGAAGGATTAGTATAGAAGTATGAATCAACACTATCAGTTTCGGCCTCAAGAGATTGAGTACCCCCAGCTTCAGAATTGGAAGTCTGTAATTGTCTTTGTCTTCTTGATCGAGTATTCTGATATACTCCTTCAAAAGAATCAAGAAGTCTGTTGAATTATTGTTGACCTGGGGTTTGGAACGTGTTTCGTCTAGGACGCTGTCCTCTGTTGGTGTGAGATGCCATGTTGACTGATGCATATGACACCTCATCAGCTTGTTGTTTGGGCGCATTAAAATTCAATCGATCAAAAACTAACCGTCTGGAAGTCGAGCAACAATATTTGATCACAATCTAGTGACACTCACAGTAATAATTTTTTTGGGGGAGTGTCACGGGAGATTGTCTATTTTTACGCTTTTGCATTAGCAATTCACGTAAATCAGAAGGAGTAGAAGGAGTAGTCTTCTTTATTACATTTGGGGTAGCAAAACGTTTAGTCCCTTGTGTATAAAGAAGATTACTGGCTGCATTCGCAGAACCAAATTGTACATTTCTACGCTTTTGGAGTTGTGTGCGCAAATCTTGAGATTTTTGAGCACGAAGGACTCCATTTTTATTGCGTATGATTTATAGGTTTGGTACTTTGCATAGAGCAGTATAAGAAGGCTGTTGGTGTAGAACTGAAGCTTTACCAACAACGTTTTTATGCTGTATGCATTTAGGTACATTCACATTAGATGTAAAAATATCGTTGCGAATTTTATCTACACTGTCACAGACAGGAGACTTACCTTTACGCGTAGAGCATAAAAATTGATTATCTACCATGTCACAGACGGGAGATTTTCCTTTACGCGAAGAGCGTAATTTTTGTGTGTCTACCACGTCACAGACGGGAGACTTATTTTTACACTTAGAAGCACAAGCATTAGAGTCTGCCTCATTACAAATGGGAGACTCGTTCTTATGCACTGAGCATAAAATTTGGTTTTTATCCACTGGGCGTAAAACCTGATTATCTTCACCGTCACATATGGGAGATAACTTGCCACACTTAGAGTGCAACGCTGAAGTAAGGACTGCCTCGTTACGAACGGGAGTCCCTACGACAGGAGTGGGAAGAATTCCCTTGCCATCAGAGGCAATAGAGAGATCAGAAGCTATTTTAGATTTAGGAATCCAAACTTTTCGTGCTTTGCGAGATTTTTGAACATTGGAGCGGCGAGAACCACCCCCAGTTCGGAGCATCTCTTCATAAGTAGTCTAGTCGAAGTGTACAACCAGAGTCTTCTTTGTCGATCCAATCGACACATCATCGTATTGAGCAATTGCCTCCTCGTCAGAGGAGAAGGTCATCCCCAGCAGAGTCGCCATTTTTGTTTCACTTAACAAAATGCCTGGAAATCAAATTTTGAAAATAAAACAAAAAAAAGTACAAGAAGTACAAATTTGATTCTGGGAAGTATTGCTATGGAAGTCTGATCTGTAAATGATCACTTTGTTCCTTGGACCATACGATGATGATGAAGATCACTGCTAGAAGATGAACAATTGGAAGAACTAAGTCACCAGAAAGGTATCGACGCACTTGGGCACTGATGGCGAGGCTGAATGCTTTCCTGCTTTGCTTCACTCTGTTCTGGAAGAAAAGTTGAAGAAGAATGCTCCGAAAAATCAAAGTCTCTGGGCTCTGATCTCTATGTATTCTCTCCTCTCTCTGTGTGTGTGTGTGTTATGAGAAAAATCAGTCTATTTATAGACTTGGCTTCTTGTGCGTAAAAACTCAGAAAAAGTTCCATCTTTATGCTAATAACTGCCGCCCATGATTGGGGTCATCCTTTGCATACGTTGACACGTGTCCCATCATTTCAGTAAGAATAGGATGCACGTACACATGTTCTTCGAGATGTGTGGCATGAAAGCCATGTAGGCAAACCACGTTCTAAATTGGAATAGGGCGTAAAAACAACCCAAATATACCCTGAGCGTAAAGTAGTAGACTAGGCGTACAATAGCCCTGATATGGACTTTCCGCGTAAAGTGGTTGTTAAATAACCTTGAGCGTAAAAGTAGCCCAAATAAACCTTACGCACACGTCAACCTTTGAGCGTAAAAACTCATATAGTCTCCGTGCGTAAAAGAAGCCATACTGTGAACGTAAAATAGCTCAGTCCACATACTAAACGACAAATTGGTCTCTGTGTAAAACAAATCCCTTCGAATTCTGTGATATATGCCATCATTAAATCTTCATGTCAGACTTTGCATTAAATGCAAGACTTGACAGCTTTGTCCAGCGTAAAAGTGGCTAGCCTATCCTGAGCGTAAAACCATTAGCTTTGACCCGGGCGTAAAGTGATTAGCCTCTTTTTGGCGTAAAGTGGATCAATTTGAATGGAATGATCCATCTCTTTGACTCATTCTTATGAAGCACTTTTTACGCTCCTACAGTGATGACCCATCAGTAGGACGAAGAGGAGGCAGTGGAGCCGCTGCAGTCGGTATGGATGCCGAAGCATGACCAGGAAGTGTCTGCTCCATGGCCAGCAGTTTGGAGTTGGTGGAATCCATAACAGCCTCCAGCCTCGAAACCTACTCGCCAATGGCCCCTGCGTCTCATACAACGCTTGAACGACAAGATCCGTCCTCTCCTGTACCTCCTCAACGGCACGATCCGTCCTCTCGTTCGTCTCCCTAATGGGGCGCTCGACAATATCAAATCATGCGGTGAGGTCCACATCGTCCATCTGTAATTGAGACTGGGGCTGCTCCTCTATCCTTCTAACAGCTCATCACGTAGCTCAATAAGCTGGCGACGGAGTTCCCCCACTCAGACCGACTCCTCTGAGGGCTGTGGAGAATGCACACTGGCAGAGGAGGCTCTAGATGACTGCATCGCCATAAAGGTGCCGTAGGTTCTCGTACCATAGTACGTACCCCTCTAAAGACCACCATTGGCGATTATCCAGAGCTCGTCCATAGTCCGAGCCGGAGGGGGCTACTGTAGTACCCCGTCCCGCTCAGTCAATCGGAGGAATCGAAACGCCGACGGTGTTCAGACTTAGCCTTGCAACGGCTACTCGAAGACATTACTCGGTCGAGGCGACCGCTCGCTCAGGTGGGGTAGTTTCGGTGAACTTGCCTCATCTTAGCCTTCATATAATAAATCACATGTTTTCAACTTTGCAAAAGTAGGCTTGATAATAAAAGAGACGAATCCACATAGATAAGGGAATAATCCCGACAGGTCAAATTGAGTTAGAATATGGAAAGGTCCAACGGTCGGCTTAGAGTTGGTGCACGGCGTGCTTTGAAAATGACACTCGATCCTTCGTCCCGTGACTTATGAGAAGGAAAGTTGGTTGAGTAGGCGAAGTTATGAACGTAGCCTAAGTCATAGGCGTCGCTCACATAAATGCTTCATAAAGCATGTACGGTCTTATCGTCCAAGGCTTGGCATAGCCTTGGCTTGCCCCATGAGTTAATTTGCGTTGCATGGCTTACGACATAAGTCTAGGCACCCAAATGAATTGGTCGTTCAGAAGTCGAATGCATGCGCGGCACGTTTTCGTAATACGAGGCTTGACGCAGCCTTCGCTCGTCGAGTCGTTGTGCGTTTAAGTCAGGCAAGTTATGTTAGGCTATCGGAGTATTAGCAAGCACGGTCCTGCGAGTTCTATGGCTGGGTATAACCACATAATCTTACAGTCTGCAAGGCCTGTCGTATAAAGTATGACTTGCGCGATAACGTACGTAGAACGTAAGTCAGTTTAAGGCATGATGCACAGGCTTAGCGTTTAAGGTATGAGCCATAATTGAATTAGTGAGTTTTGGAGAAAGGTCAAACAGGCATTCGTGAGTTGAATGAAATGATATGGTAACATGGAAAGAATGCTCGTGACTATAGGTCATCGAGGCGGTCTCAGAAGAAAGAAGAATGCTCGCGACTATAGGTCGTCGAGGCGGTCTCAGAATTAAGAAGTATTGAACTTGGCCCTGAAAGAGATGGTAATACTAGAGGTAATATGACTGTGTGAGATGTCAGTTTGTGTCGAGTCTTGTATTGTAATGGACAACTTATCGACAAGGTGGGTCGTTTCCCTATACGGCAACCCGGCGGCCACAGGACCGTTGCGGTCGCGATTGGAAACGAGTAATTAGCTGTGCTGGGCACGGGTTAGGCGGGGACTTGCAGCGTGGCTAACTACTCGTGCTGAAAGGGCACCCGTCTAACAAAAGCTAGAGGAGTCCACGATGGCTCTGGGAGTCAGTGACCAAATCATATAGATGAGTCGGCATGGCGACAATCCGCGTGTGTGCCCTTGGATTGGGTTGAATTGAATGTATGTACAATTAGAAGATAATATTTGGGCCTAAGATTTGGCTTCAACATAGGCGACGTGCTTCAGCATGAGTTGTGGTGTCAAGTCTTAAGTTGTTGGCATAGTGTCGCACAAGTTGAAATTGAGTCGTTTTGAGTTTAAGTCAGGAAACGTCGTAAGTCAAAGTCTGTCGAGTGACACTTAGCCCACAAGTCTTGATTGGGTCAGTTGGTGATCAAGTAGCAAGGGCCGCGAGGCGGCGATATAGTTAAGTCACACCGAGTTGTGCAGCACGGTACGATGAATTTGTAGTACGGTCACAAGGAATTGGGTATTATCGCGTAGTAGCGTCTCTGATTATATGTTGAAGGGCAAACACAACTCGATAGGTTAACGTTATTGGAGCAAGCATGTGATGGTCTAGAGACACAAAATAGGCCAAGGCGTCTGTCCTAAAATTGATCCTAAGGCGAGAGTAGAAAGACAATCATAAAGGGACTATGTTGTACAAAGTATCAAACATGTTGGTTTTATATGGGTGGGCGATGAGCTCATTCCACCAGTACAGTTGAGTACTAACATCCACATAGTTTTCATGTGCAGGCACAGTTAGAAGCTCATGGCGCGGAGCTCGCTTGGATGCGTCGAGGCACGGAGTTCCTTGGCGATTCGAAGCGTGCGGCTGCATGGAGTCAAGACTTATACGGGACATAATGTATGGACGTCGCCTTCCAAAGCATCCTCTGGCTCAAGACATGTATTGAGAGATGAGAGAGAGCTGAGTGACTTGTAATGTGAGATGAGTGAGCTTGAGAGACTTGAAATCTTGGCCTTGCGCCCCCATTGTAACCTTTGTTTCAATATCAATAAAAGAGTGTTTTACAATGACTTCTGTTCTGCTTCAAATTTTGCTGCTATTATTCAATGTCTCTGCTTGGGACTTCTGTGCGACGACCCCATCGCAGCCGCTGAAATCGGCCATTATGGAACCCGCCTTGCACGAGCGCAATCTAGGCTCGTGCGGCATCACGCCTTAGCGAGGACGATCGCTCCTACGGGAGCGGGGCGTGACATAATGGTATCAGAGCACGGCTTTACGTCCTTGGACTGTCGATTGAATTCTTTAACTCTATTGTTTCCGCAAAACTCTGAAGTGTTACTTCCACAAAGTTGATATCGTTGGTGCGCTCTCTCTCGAATGTCCCACAGATGTCCATACAATAAGTCTATCTATTTTGCAAAACATAAGAGAACAGTTTTTGACAAGAAACAAAAAAGATGGATTGTGTAAGCACGGTTGGCTAAGTCGGGCTGGGCATATACACCAAAGTTGCGTCGACCTTAGAAAAGTCGAGTGCGAGATTCGAATTGTATCGAATGAGAATGATTTGAACTCGATTGAGTAAAGTGAGATGACTATCGATAGGGGTGCTATCGAGCGACGATATCATTGGTGCGATATAGGTGAGCGTGCTTGAAATTAGAGGAATGGTTCGAACGGAGAATTTGAAGAAGTCGATTGTGAATCAAATGATAAGTTGAGGATTTATTGAATGACTTTATCCATGAGTGCTGTATGCGATAGCCTCAGGGATGTGGGTCGATCGATTGAGGATGCGAGGTGTTGGTGAGTCTATCAGTTATATAAAGCCTTAGATTGAGTGTCATTGAATAAGTTGTAGTCTTGAGATTGGACGAGTTAAATTAAACAACCTAGAAATTGACGCGCATGGGACGTGCATGAGATTAAGGATTTGCGCGAGTATGAAACACGAAAATGATTGAGTAGGTAGAATCGAATCGAGGAAAAGTTAATATGTACGAATGGATGACTTGATCGAGGAAATCGATACGGATCGTATACGAAAAGTTAGCACGACAGGTAGATAGCGTGCATGAAAGGTTTGATTTGAAGTTACTAAAATAACACAAAGGATTGGAATGAATGTTGCTCGATGACTTGAGATAGACGGATGAAAAATACGTGAATTTGGGTTAGAGGAAGTTGATGTTGTGAATGATTCGAGGGATAATGATCGAACTTGAATTTGAATGTCGAGGAGAATATCCAGTCGGACGATAGCATCATTCGTACGACTCAAAATTGGTTGCAAAGGAAGATCGTCAGGTTACACATATCGTCGATGGTATTGAGGCGTATCAAAGATCGATATGCGATAACTCGGGGGTACTCTGACTCGGCGAATGACGATCGTACGAGTGTTATTATTCGGTTGGATGCTATACATAGGATCTTGATTGAGATAAATGTTGGATGAAAATAATTGTGTCTTGATGGTTACGCGGATAACCAAAGTGTCGACATTCTTGTCTTGCGCAAGCACAACTCTAGCCTCGCACATGCGTCGCGTCGGATTTGGGGCGATCGTTTCGCGTGAGCATTGACATGGTGACTCATGACACGGGAATAATCGAACTCGGAAAATCAGGATGCGACAACTTTGATTGTCTCGGCGTGTTGGTTTGATGTGAAGGAAAATTCGAGGATATTTGGACTTGCGATTGATGATTGAGTAAACTTGAGGATTGAATAGATCCAATCTACGTATCGAGAATGAATTAGTTAATACAGAAAACAAGAGTTACGTCCCGATGAGGATGACTATCCCGCGGGAGCGTGCATGGTGATTCATGCCTACCGTGGATAATCTGAATCGTGTGAGATCGGGGCGCAACATATTGTTAAGCTGGACGACCTTATGATCGAATACGTGGATTATGATAAACGACTTAGAAAATATGAAATGTGAATTATGGTTTAGAAATGAATCGTGTCGTAGCGAGTTTGACTTGAGAAGGATTGATAGGTGGATTATGTCGAACATGTTTGAAAAGATAGACTATGCAAAATGGCTTGCTGGTCGAGCGATATTGATGTGTCGAAGATTTGGTTGAGTGAACTTACGATAGGATGACTCTGCTGGATGACTCAGACCCCGTGCGATGAACTTTGGGATATGTATAGGAAATCTATGCTCGAAGTTTAGAAATCGAAGTGATACGAACTTGGGTAGAAAACCCCGTACTATCAATTTGGTTTGACCTTAGGATGTGGTCAGTGTTGATATTGTTGTTTGGGAACGATGATTCCAATACTAACGGATAACCTTAGCCTAAAGACGTAGCCTAGCGGTTAGGCACATGTCCCGGCGCGAAGAAATAGGAATTGTGGAGGCACCGCTCACGAAGCTCGGTTGACATGCATGTATATCAAAAACGCTTGAATATGTGCACGATCCGACTCGAGTGGTAATGGCAAAATTTGCTATCACGAGGCTTGGCTGAAATAAGTGTATTTTGGGGACTCCTGAAATATGTGCACGATCCAACTAAGTGATACGTTGAATTCAAGTGATACTTGAGGAATGGAAAAAGTGTCGAGGATTTTGAAATCGTATTGAAGGAAAGATTGATACAAGCACGAGCGTGGCTCGAATTTGTGAAATGCATAGGAGAAATGTGTGCGAGAGTCGTTGAACGTTTGAGTGGTAAGTCAATAAGTAAGCACTCAGTTAGTTTCGAGGATAAAACTTTTTCTGAGTGGTGTATGATGTAGTGCCCCGTCCAGCTCAGTCAATCAGAGAAATCAAAATACCGACGGCGTTCGGACTTAACCTTGCAACGGCTACTCGAAGACATTACTCAGTCGAGACGACCGCTCGCTCAGGTGGGGTAGTTTCAGTAAACTTGTCTCATCTTAGCCTTCATATAATAAATTGTATGTTTTCAATTTTTCACAAGTAGGCTTGATAATAAAAGAGACGAATCCACATAGATAAAGAAATAATCCCGACAGGTCGAATTGAGTTAGAATATGGAAAGGTCCAACGGTCGGCTTAGAGTTGGTGCACGGCGTACTTTGAAAATGACACTCGATCCTTCGTCCCGTGACTTGGGAGAAGGAAAGTTGGTTGAGTAGGCGAAGTTATGAACATAGCCTAAGTCATAGGCGTCGTCCGCATAAGTGCTTCATAAAGCATGCACGGTCTTATCGTCCAAGGCTTGGCATAGCCTTGGCTTGCCCCATGAGTTAAGTTGCGTTGCATGGGTTACGACATAAGTCTAGGCACCCAAATGAATTGGTCGTTCATAAGTCAAACGCATGCATGGCACGCTTCCGCAATACGAGGCTTGATGCAGCCTTTGCTCGTCGAGTCGTTGTACGTTTAAGTCAGGCAAGTTATGTTAGGCTATCGGAGTATTAGCAAGTACGGTCCTACAAGTTCTACGGCTGGGTATAACTACATAATCTTACAGTCTGCAAGGCCTGTCGTATAAAGTATGACTTGGGCGATAGCATCACGTAGAACGTAAGTCAGTTTAAGGCACGATGCATGGGCTTAGCATTTAAGGCATAAGCCACAATTGAATTAGTGAGTTTTGGAGAAAGGACTATCAAATAGGCATTCGTGAGTTGAATGAAATGATATGGAAACATGGAAAGAATGCTCGCGACTATAGGTCGTCGAGGCGGTCTCAGAAGAAAGAAGAATGCTCGCGACTATAGGTCATCGAGGCGGTCTTAGATTTAAGAAGTATTGAACTTAGCCCTGAAAGAGATGGTAACACTAGAGGTAGCATGATTGTGTGAGACGTCGATTTGTGTCGAGTCTTGCATGGTCACGGACAACTTGTCGACAAGGTGGGTCGTTTCCCTACACGGCAACCCGGCGGCCACGGGACCGTTGCGGCCGTGATTGGAAACGAGTAATTAGTTGGGCTGGGCACGGGTTAGGCAGGAACTTGCAGCGGGGCTAGCTACTCATACTGAAATAGCATCCGTCTAACAAAAGCTAGAGGAGTCCACGATGGATCTGGGAGTCAGTGACCAAATCATATAGATGAGTCGGCATGGCGGCAATCCGCGTGTGTGCCCTTAGATTGGGTTGAGTTGAATGTATGTGCAGTTAGAAGATAATGTTTGGGTCTAAGATTTGGCTTCAACATAGGCGACGTGCATCGGCATGAGTTGTGGTGTCAAGTCTTAAGTTGTTGGCATAGTGTCGCACAAGTTGGAATTGAGTCGTTTTGAGTTTAAGTCAAAAAATGTCGTAAGGCAAAGTCTGTCGAGTGACACTTAGCCCACAAGTCTTGGGTCAGTTGGTGATCAAGTAGCAAGGGCCGCAAGGCGGCGATATGGTTAAGTCACACCGAGTTGCGAGGCACGGTACGATGAATTTGTAGCACGATCACAAGGAATTGGGTATTATCGCGTAGTTGCGTCTCTGATTATATGTCGAACGAAAAATACGACTCGATAGGTTAACGTTGTTGGAGCAAGCACGGGATGGTCTAGAGACACAAAATAGGCCAAGACGTCTGTCCTGAAACTGATCCTAAGGTGAGAGTAGAAAGACAATCATAAAGGGACTATGTTGCACAAAGTAAATCAAACGTATTGGTTTTGTATGGGTGGGCGAGGAGCTTATTCCACCAGTACAGTTGAGTACTGATACCCACATAATTTTCATGTGCAGACACAAGTAGAAGCTCATGGCGCGGAGCTCTCTTGGATGCATCGAGGCACGAAGTTCCTTGGCGATTCGAAGCGTGCGGCCGCATGGAGTCAAGACTTATACGGGACATAATGTATGGATGTCGCCTTCCAAAGCATCCGCTGGCTCAAGACTTGTATTGAGAGATGAGAGAGAGAGAGAGAGCTGAGTGACTTGTAATGTGAGATGAGTGAGCTTGAGTGAGCTTGAGAGACTTGAAATCTTGGCCTTGTGCCCTATTGTAACCTTTTTTCAATATCAATAAAAGAGTATTTTGTAATGACTTGTGTTCTGCTTCAAATTCTGCTGCTATTATTCAATGACTCTGCTTGAGACTTCTGTGCGACGACCCTGTCGCAGCTGCTGAAATCGGCCGTTATGGAACCCGCCTTGCACGAGCGCAATCTAGGCTCGTGCGATATCACGCCTTAGCGAGGACGATCGCTCCTACGTGAGCGGGGCGTGACAGCTGCAAGGAATTACCAGCCCCTCCCTCCGCAGATGCACTAGTAAGCTCACGCTCTAGCCTAAGATACTCATACTAGAAAAGTACGTATCTCAATAAGTATAATATTTACTACCAAACTAGTTGTTCTACGTCTATGGATATATTTGCATATTTTTTAAGTTATAATAAAGTTAGTGACACGTAAAGTAATACTTACATAGCTCTGCGTGGCCCGATCATCGATGAGCTTTTCGTCCTTCCGATGGGTAGCTAGGAAGACCGTCACTATGTTGGGGTTCGCACCCTTCTTTACCTATTATAATAAAATGTTTGTCACTAAAATTAAACATTTTATTACTAATTTCATTAAAATAATATATTACAGTAAAATATGTACCAGGCAATGAAAATATTTCGTCATGGGAATCGAGCCACCACACCACTTTCCTGCCCTCGTCCTAGCCACCTTCGCCTTCTCCGACCGTTCCTTGTACCTAGGAGCGTTGAATCTAGCCTTCATGGCAATCCACTGCTCGGGCGTGATCCAACCTTGGATCCCTTTTTCGGAACGGTCTCGAGCCTTCTGGTCGTCGATCGCATCCCGGATCAACTTGGCGGCAACGGCATGAAATTGCTTCTCAATCGTCTCAGCCCGGTGTGGTGGATAAAAATATTTTTTTTACAAGAATTAAATTAGTTATCTATATAATATGCATAAAATATGATTTATACTAAAAACAATATACTTTAGTTACCTTGAAGTGGGCAAACCAGAATGCCTTCCTCTCGTCTGAGGCATCCGAGTAGTTGATCCAAGGGCCCCCGTAGTTGGACCTTAGAAATAGCTCCAATGCCCTCTGAACTGACGGAGGACGATATCTACACAATGATAATTAAATTCATTAATATATAGATATAAGTATATATAAATGTTAACTAATTAACTTACTTTGTAGGTCCGTCGGACCAAATCTTCATCCTCGTCTCGTCCGGAGGGGTGCATGGGGGATCGCTCGGATCGTATGGAGACGGCGTAGGTGCGACCTCCTCCACCCGCTCCTCCGTCTCCATAGTACCGTCCGCAGAAGGAATGCTGCTGGACGGGATAGGTTCAGGCCTGGAACTGTCTGTCCCAGGAGTATTGCCACGTACCGTCGACGCAGACGAAGATATGAGTGGCTAGTATACTGGAGTACTAGGAGATGAGTGACCGGCACCGTCATCCACTAACGAAGTACTACTCTGTCTACCGGTGGAACCTCTACCTCCAAGGGATACTCTTCTACCGCTACGGTGGTACGATCCTCTGTGTCCTGCCATACCTAATAAAAATAGATATCTACAAGATAATAACCATACATTTAACATATCACCGTTTATAAAAATAGACCCGGAGCAACCCTTCGTTGAATTTCTAGATAATAACCATGCATTTAACATGCCACAGTTCATAAAAATAGACCTGGAGCAACCCTCCGTTGAATTTCTAGATAATAACCAAGTCTAGATAATAGCATCCAAAAACATCTAAGTCTAGATAATAACCATGTCTAGAAAATAAGAAACATCAAGAGTTGTAAAAACATCCAAGTATAACTCAGAAATAAGTTTACCGAAAATAAATTCGGTCAAAAGTCAGATCATACTGCTCTACCTCTACGCAGGCGCAAAGAGATCTCCCTTCTCAGCCATTGCGCATAAGTAGCATCCACGCCAGAAAGATCAATATCCGTAGAAGCTGGATGACTGGAACTCCCGGTGTAACTGGCTTCTGGTGCCACCTCTTCCTTCACAGCTATCTCGGCTTTAGGAATCACTTCCTCCTTAATAGTAAGAGAAAGTTCTTCCTTGACCTTCATCTCTGCTTTAGGTACCACTACCTCCTCAACAGCAGGAGGAAGCACTACCTCCTCAGCAGCAGGAGGTACCACTACCTCCTTATCAGCCATCTGTGTCTCTCTTAAGCGACGTGCTCGGGTCATAGGTGCCATCTGGATAGATTGATTAAAACATAGAGATTAATTAGGGATTAAACAAAATGATAGTATTAGATGTGTAATATGGAAGATTTATTGTTGTATGGAGATTAATTAGCGGTTAAACATATTTTACATTTTATTTTACTTTCAATCATCTTCTGAAAATTCATCTTCTTTGTCCTCCGCGTCCTCATCTTCCTCTTCCTCCTCATCTTCGCTTTCATCTACTTCATTTTCCTCTTTGAATACTTCTACCTTTTCTACACAATTAGACGTGTAATATAGAACTTCCGTTGTGTCCACGTCAACTGTATTTGTTACGAGAGGTAGCTCGTCCTCCTGATAAGCTATTTCGTCAACATCGTAGGTATTTTCGGCTTTAGTCTTGCATACTGCCCACCAGTCCAACCTAGTTGTTCCCCGTCTAGGATAAGTAGTGAAGTAAACTAGTTGAGCCTGACTTGCTTGGACAAATGGTTCGTATCTTTGATATCGACGGCGGTAGTTAATATCCACATGACCATGCTTGTCAATTTTCCAACCTTGATCTTGGATCGGATCGAACCAATCACACCTGAATAACACGATCTTAGCTGGCTCTATACCGTAGTTATATGTCAACTCCACAATCTTCTATAAGATGCCATAGAAATCATTGCCCGGATCTATATCTTTGTAGTTGGTAGATCGGATACACAAACAACTATTTTTGGTCGAATCAAGATCTGGAAAGTTCTCTCTGATCGGAGCATTTGTTGAATTGAACCTAAACCCATTCACACAATAGCTTGGCCATATTTTGACGGAATAAATGGGCCCCTTGGCTAGAGTTCTAATAGACTCATTCTCTAGTATTGTGTCCAAACAATCGACCTAAATACCACAAGATAAGAAATTAAATTTAGCATTCCGTTAATTACTGTACAAAGTGCATATACGAGAAGTAATTACTGCATCATCTTATATATGCACTCAACCATGAAGAAAAATGACGTCTCATTTCCTGTTCCAGTTCTTCATCCGTTATGTACTGTCTACTCGACCTCACCTCATCATTAAATGTGCTGAAAATAACAACACATATACCAATTAGTGTAATAATAATAATGGATACTATTACATGCATAGATGACGTAAATGTGGACATATTAGTTACTTACCCCTCGAGCTTCTCTACTTCATCCTCGTCGCAGTTGAGCAATATATATAACTAAGTAGCCCTTAGTTCCTCGTCATTCAGATATCTTTTCTTCATTTTCCTGAAAGGCTTTTCGAAAGCATTGAAGACTTTCAGTATTGCATCATTAGATTCAAGATATTCATCGTCGTTTTTGGGAGCTCTTGTTCTATTAGTAGCAACATGTGGCTTGAAATACATCGAGCAAAATTTGTAATCTCCTCGAGAACATATGCTTTACAAATAGAACCCTCGACCCGAGCCTTGTTTTTCACCTTTCTCTTTAGGTGGTTCAAATGCCACTCAAACGGGTACATCCACCGATAACCGACGGGCCCATCAACATGTGCCACGTAGGATAGATGAATTGGCAAATGCTCCATGGAGTCGAAGAACCCAGGAGGGAGCACCCTCTCAAACTTGTACAGCTTTACTGCAATGTCCTTCTCCTGCTTTTCTAGATGATCGACAAGCAACTTAGTAGAACAAAGATCTCTGAAGAATATGCTCAACTCTGTCAATGGTTCCAAAACAACCGACGGTAATAATTCTCGAAATGTGATCGAAATTAACCTATCCATAAATACTTGACAGTCATGGCTCTTCATACCCGTCAGTTTGTTTTCCTTTGGGTTGACGTTATCTTCTTAAATTTGACGCGTATCAGTCAGAAAATTTTAGGCCCTGAATCCACCTACAAATTCTCACTTTATCCTTCCTATTTAGTGAGAAAATTGTCTAAGGCTGCTTACACTTCCCATTGCCTTCCTTTATCAAATTCAACGCAGGACGTCTGCATATATCTTCCAAGTCCAACCTAGCCTTGGGATTGTCTTTCGTCTTTCTATTTACGTCAATCATAGTATTGATTGTGTTGTCAAACACATTCTTCTCGATATATATGACATCAAGGTTATGTCTGATCAGATTGGTGCTCCAATAAGGCAGGTCCTAGAATATACTTCTTTTCGTCCAATTATGAATGCGGCCAAATTCATCACACTTGTATCCCTTTGTAGGCTCTTCGATAGCACTTAAAAAATCTTTGACCTCCTCCCATATCGTGCCTCTGGTCCACCTTGGCGGTGGATTGGCCTTCTCCACAACGCCGGCACGAAAAGTATTCCTGTTCCTCCGGAACGGATGGTCCTTCGGCAGGAACTGTCGATGACAATCGAAGAAGCACGAGTTTCCTTCGTGTTTCAAACGGATAGCCTTCGTGCAGTCCATACAATACGGACATAAGAGACGACCATGAGTGCTCCATCCAGATAACATTCCATAGGCCGAAAAGTCGTTGATAGTCAATAATCGCGGCGTCAACGACAAGTAGTGCATCGAATCGGTAGGCTTCCTTGCACCGGGAGTCCTACTTGAACTTGTTGCCTTGTAACGATCAACAACACAAAATCTACACACGTCTTCATCCTTGTCGTCTTTGTAGTACAACATGCACCCATTGCGACATGCATCAATTTTTTCGTATCCCATCCAGAGAGATCTCACCATTCTCTTAGATCGATAGAAGTCTGTAGGTAACTTTATACCTTCCGACAAGATCTCTATAATCAACTCGATGATTCGGTTGTAGCATTCTTGAGACATGTTAAAATCAAACTTGATGCTCAGCAATCTTGTAACCACCTCCATCAGTGAATGATCCTCACAACCAGGATACAAAGGAGTCATTGCATTCTCCAGCAACTCCATAAACTTTGCAACATCGGTATTCGATGTCTCCTCTGCCGCATCATGATTGTCTGGATCGAAACTAGGCTCCACAGCGTCAAAAACCATGTTCACCAACCCTTCATCGTAACCAGCGTGGTCATGGACATCCATATACGGGAAATTAGGCTCCAGCTCCGATGCTAAAGACACAAGTTCTCCGTGTGACGTCCACTGATAGTAATTCGGCATAAAACCTCTCGAGTACAAATAATATATTACATCCACTTCTTGATGATATTTCATGTTGCGACATCTCACACATGGACACTTAATTTTGGTACGGTTCATGTACTGAAGGAACGCCTTGGCGAACTGCAGGAATTGCTCTACCCCATGTATAAATCTATCCCACACACCGCATATGTCATCAGGATGACGATTGTACATCCGAACGATGCCGCAGATAGTAATTCATATCCATTTGACAATAATTATGCAAAGATAGAAACACATTATTCGAGTATATTACAAATTGATGCATATAGACACATGAGTATCAAATGAGTGTCGTCACATGTTCAACAAGAAGGCCCCCTCTCTGACCCCCCCTCTGACCTCCCTCTACTTCCCTGCTTCTCATTCGACTCTCTCAGCATCCTATTCAGCATCATATGATATCTTTCTCAACCTCATCCTAGAAAAGTGTGGAAATATTAATGTTAACCAAGGTTCACAGTATCAGTATCGGTATCGGAATCGATTTCGGTATCATTTACGGTTGATATCCTAAATCTCATAGCTTCCGCTAGCAGAGCAAAATATAGAGCCAAACGTGAAGCAGAGCTTCACCTTCAAAATATTATAAGTAAAAAGTTTTCGATTGGTGGTGGGACGAGTCAGAATCCTTTCTCGTCCCACCACCAATCAAAAACTTTTTACTTCTAATATTTTGAATATGAAGCTCTGCTTCACGTTTGGCTCTACATTGTGCTCCACTAGCGGAAGCTATGAGATTCATGATATCAACCATAAATGATACCGATAACGATACCGATACCAAAACTGATACTGTGAACCTTAGTTAATATTAATATTTCTACACTTCTCTAGGGTGAGGTTGAGGTAAATATCCTATGATGCAGAATAGTCGGCTCAATGACCCGAATAAGAAGAAAGGAAGTAGGAAAGCTCACTCTATACACTCTAGGATACTACGACATACTACTAGTATACTCACTCTATTCACTCTTACTTATGCAAGCATTTTGAGGCAATCAGCGTTATACTAGATTTCTAAAAAAATCTATAACTCTGATAGGTCCAGAAGGCTTGGCATAAGTAAATTTAATTTCTGTAGAAGGGCTCAAAATACTGTACCAATCATACATACACTTCTAGGATACTCTATACACTATAGGTACTAGGATACTTCTTACCAAGGTTCTCAGAGTAGGTAATCCCCAATATCTTAGGATACTCTATACACTCTAGAGGATACTCTATAGGTACTAGGATACTCTATACACTCTAGGTACTAGGATACTCTATATATACACTCTAGGTACTAGGATACTCTATATACCAAGGTTCACAGTATCGGTATCGGATTATTCCTACGAGTATTGGTATCGGCGATATCGGTAGTATCGGCGGTTTCAGATCGGGGTATCGAATTTTTTGGTATAAAAAATATTAATAAATTATTTACATTTGAAAACATATATTTTATACATTTAGGCATAATTTAAGTATTTTTAGTGTTATTTTGTAGTATTTTTGAAATTAAATAACATTGTAATCACATTTAGCGATTGGTTTACATATAATAGATTGATTTTCTTCTTTTACATATTTTTACAATGTTATTATGCTTTAAACCCTTGATGATTTGTCTTTTTCGTTTAATTTTCTTTGTCGAATTGACCGAAAAAGAGACCCTCAATGTTGGTATCGGTAAGTATCGGGTATCAGTCGGTATCGGATCGGGACATGCCAAACTGTATCGGTATCGGCCGTATCGGATTGGTATCGGCCGATACTTTAAACCATGCTATATACTTCTTAGGATACCTCATGTTCTAACCTGTAACAGGATACTCACCTCCTAGACACTCAAGTTTACTCATAGGATACTTCACTCTAACACTCACTCACTAGGATGCACATTAGCCCATAGCCACTCATGTGTTCTCACAATGGGGTTGCCACATAAAACTATTTTTTGATAGTCCCCTCCTTTCCAAACTGTCACATACTCACAAGCATGTGAGTGTGACACACTAAACAACGTGTCGTGTCAGCGTGTGTGTGTGTCGTGTGTTAGCACGTCAGGAGGAGGGATAGGGTTAGGGTTTACCTGCCTTAGTCGGAGTTGGGTCGAGGTCGCCGGGGATGGAGCAGCGGCAGAGGGGACTGGTCGGGTCGGTGTCGACAAGGGGACTCGACGGTAGAGGTGCAATGGAGGGACGGAGGTTGCCGATGGAGGGGGGTCACCGCGGGGAGGGGTCGCCAAAGATGAGGGGGGAGGAGGTCGCTGGAGACGAGAGGGGGAGGGGGAGAGAGATTTGGGACTCGAGGCACGCGGGAGATCGAAAATTTTGGGGGAAAGAAAATGAATTTGATCAGTTCCCAGCACCCTATATGAAAGATTTTAGCGACGTCTTATAAAGACGTCACTAAACGTCGCTGTTAACTAATAAACTTGCAATGTACTAGAGTAAGAGTCACAAAATGTTGCTGAATAAAATCAACCATCGACGTTCTGCGACTAAACCGCGACTTGTTCTTTCCAAACCATATGCTAGTCGCTATTAGTCGCTAAACGTCGCTGAATACGACGTTCAACGACGTCACTTTTATACGTCGTTAAATACATAAAAAAATAGCGACGTATTTAGCCGGAGTCGCTAATGTCGTCGCTAATATGACTTATTTTGGTAGTGGCTCTAAACATTAATATGTTCAAAGAATGCTTTTAGTAAAGGATCCTTGTCATTCCAATTGTTGTGAAACATTTTTGTCACTTGGAAGACATAATAAGTTTAGACCAGTCTGAATGGAGTGATAGGATATGTTCCTTTATAGAATTATGGAGAACTAGTCCAAACGTATATATATATATATATATATATATATATATATATATATATATATTAGTTAAATTTTGTTTGTTTAACAAAAAATATTCTATTTAAACTATTATCCTTTCATTATTGTGGTTAATATTTATATAGACAATAAACATTTTTTTTACTGGTTGTATCTAGTCCCTGTCTTTGGCAAGAATAAAACAATTTATTTAACTTCCTAAATCTTGGTGGATATTTGGTTGGCTTTTACTGTTAAGTAGAACAATTTATACAAACAGAAAAAATATTCCTTTCTTAGTCCACTAGTTTGACACAATACATCATTGACGTTTTGTTAAATGTAAAAGTATATGTTGTTTTCAAATCTTGCATGATTAAAACTGTGTAAAAATCATTGTTAAAAAGTTTGTGCATCGTTTCTGTTACATTTCTTGTTAATATACAAATTACTTTTGTTATTCCTGAAACAATCAATTTCGAAAACAAAGGTCAGGAACATAAGTTCACGTAATCCTTTTGGACTACCCTCTGTTACTCAAAATTTGTAGTCGAGGTTAGAGGTTCACACAAAAGTTCCTCTCTAACTGTTCTTGATTCCAACAAAGAACTATATCCAATATTTCTCAAATACAACTCACAAACCAATGAAACTGAATGTTCTTCCTTGCAATTACAGTTATAAACAGACAGAACAGATTACAAATTGTAGAAAACTAGAAGAGGAGGAAGAAGAAGAAACAACACTCATTGGGTGATTAAGATCACCGTTGCTTAAAGCAAGATTCGCCCCCACGCAATCTGCTACCAAAACCAGCAAGTTTAGATATAAACTTCTGGAATGCTTGTCATCACCTCCTTTCTAGACCCTCACGAACTCCTCCGGACTCTAATGGCGGCCACAAAAAACTCTCTTCGTCTCTCAATTTCGAAGTAAATCCTCAAAGGAGGCACCAAGAGAGTATTTATAAAGTAGGAGGAAACCCTAACCCTAATCATGGTCGCCAACCAATTATGGAAAGATAGGAACAAATTGAATTCAAATCCCACAAAAAACGGATATGACTAATTGACTTGATCTTTTCATAACCGTTCAAATCCCATAATAAGCGAAAACATGTCCAACCATATTGTCTGTGCTTATGCGCCCAACAACACAGTCGCACATAATCGCGTCTAGCCCGCGCAACGAGCGCAACAAATACGCATAAGTGTCATGCGACGATGCTGACATGCTAAGTGCAAAGTGTGCCAATAAAGCACCACATTGTGCCCTTGAGCCCGAATTCGAGTCGCTAAGCCCTTTTAGGTCTTAGCTCCAAAAGAAATTTTTCCATGAGCATGACAAAAAGCATAAATACTTTCTTTGAGGAGTTAATCCTTTTTTTAAGGAAAACACCCCACATGGCACCCACATGTGTCCCACTATACCCTATGCGCACACCTCAACTAACGCAAAGCTTTATACTGAGATACCTATTTGGTAGTGTAGCCGATGTGGGACTATTCTCTCTAGTCTAAAGGCAAAAACACCACCAACTTCTATTTTCTTGAAGACATGATCATTAGAAATATTTTTAACATTTAGAAAAGGAACAACATGTTAATGGTGATCGTAATACAAATTTATTTTTGTACTCACTTATTCTTAACATGATCTTTGTAATGTTATCTCTCCAATTTAGAAGCATTAGAGATTGTGATATATTAGGAAAGACTCAAATATGCTAAGGGTGAAGGTAAGTAATACAAAGGTCCTTCCCTTTATTATTATAAACTTAATGTTTGTAGATCTCGTTTTCTAAATTCTTGGATATTAAATGGTTGTTTAGCGAGAATAGTGGAACTATTTAAAATGATTTACAAAATGACATTTCTTCTGAAATGTTATTACTAAGATGAAATCAAGAAGAAGAAAAAAAATCCGATCATTTAGAAAGGTTATTTTCATATTTACCTACATATTCTATTCACTCTCTTTTCTATAGGTAGATTACGGTGATGTTGAATGATTTTTTTTCTTGGTCGGTTTGCGTGTTTGAACCTTAAAAATCATACTGTCACATATTAGAATTCCTAGTTAGACAAAGAACTCTCAATATTGTTGAGTCACATATTTTCTATTAGGCATACATTGTTTTTCCTATAATCTGTAACATTAGAATCCTTTTGCTACATTCAAACAGTTTATTGAAAAGAAAATAGTTTGTTAATATTGCAAAATTCCTGTAAATCTAAGTTTTAAAGTAGATATTAGTTTGGGAAGCCGAAAGGGTTCTTTTGTCAAAAATGGTGTAAATAGCTATAAGCGACACAATATTTAAGTGTTTTCGGAGCATCGCTAGCTAGGATCCGGCCTCAACAGCTAACCCAAGTTGATCAACACTTTTAGACTAAAGATTTGTTAAGGTCGATTAGCAAAAATTATTGAAATTATTGTTCTAGTACTCTAGGCCGTCATATTGATTCAATACATAATTTTGCAGAACTTTTAGATTGTCATTTTTTTCATAATGGCCGGTAAGATGGCACTTTTAGTGCCAAGCTTAAATATTTTATCGGTTCTTACCTTTAAGAGGTAGCAAAGTCAGATGAGTTTTCAGCTTACTACTCTAGGGCTTATACCAGCCATTAGCGGAATCCCACATATGTTAAATGATTATGATGTCACTAAGTCTGGTCTAGGAGTAACCAAATCATCTAGATCAATTAAACCTAAAACTTCTAAGAAAATCATTACCATTGCTTTCAAAAAAATTTAGTGCTTTATCTAAGTCATTATATGACAATTTTTTAATATAAAAACACTAAAGAACTTGAGATGCATTGGAAGGAGAATGATGGTTTATTTGTAGATATTCACAAGATGATAGAATCATGTGACAAATTATCATAGTCAGAAGTACCATACACTCTAAAATGATATCATTAGACAGTTTGTACTGAAGCTAAATGGCTCAGAAATTTTATTATACATATACATGGAATACTTATTTTGGTACCTATCATTTTACTAAATTATTATAATCAATCTAACATAAAACTACTAAACATGATTATATGAATCCTAAGATGAACATGTACCCGCGGCTGCACTTCAAGTCAATAAAGAGTATATTAGACAAATATATGGTTATTGACTATATAAAGTCAGAAAAGAACTTTAAAGATCTCTTGACAAAGAGTCTGTCTAGAACATCAATCCTAGAATCATCGAGGGCGATGGGGTTAAGCTCATAAGTAAGTCACTGATAGTGGCAATACAACCGAGTCTGACTGTAGATCCCAAGAAGCCGGTTCAATGGGTAGAAACAAGCTGGACTTAGGTGACTAATATGGAACACTGATCCTGAGATTAAATTTTCAATTCTAATGTTCAAGCGGTTGTACGAAGTTGTACAATGGTACTCCATCCCTACGATGACAGTGTTCCAGTGTGATTTGGTTATGATGATTTTGAAACTCTTAATAGGTCCAAGCATGATTATGCAGGGTTGACACCGATCATTAACCCTTTAAGGACTTACCTATATGAGAGGTCGTGAGGGACATGACTATGGGACATGACGATCCCAGACCACTCTCACGAATAAAAAAAAGTGTGCATGGTCAATCAAAAGCGCCACCCCGATAGACCCAAGAACATCTAACATATTATATGTGTTATTTTCTAAATCTGATTCAAGAAGTCTGATTCAAGGCGTTGTCTATCATGCGCTTCTTCGGATAAAGACTATATGCACTAAGTGAGATTGAAAGTTGTAGTCCATCTCATCTATTTCATAGTATTCATTTGCCCAAAAAAATTTCTACTTCTATTTTTTAATTTTGTTATCTCTGTTTTTCAAAACTTGATTTTTTTTTTTTTTTTTGAAAGGGGGGGGGGGGGGGGGGGGGGGATTGTTGTATGCTTGTTGAAAAAACAATTTCCAAACTCTTTATTTTTTTCAATATTTTTCTTCCTATTAATTGGTATTTTATTAGTTGATGTTTAGTGACCAAATGGCTAAATAATTAGCCATTAACTCCTATTAAACTTGTTGGACCTAGGTTGCCTATATATCTCTTCTAATTCTTTGTGTTCTAAAAGAGGGGAAGATGAAGAAACCATATTATGTCCTCTTCATAAACTAGAAACCAATGTTCTATCATCCTTCTCCATTCAGCACTATGTTTCCAGCCGGCTCCTTACAGGAAACCATCAAATGGTTCAATGTCAAGGAACAATAAATTGAAATCCAAAGGAATAGTAAATTGAAATCCAAAGCCATCTCATCCCTCTACATTGAAAATTTCCTCATATGGGTCAGAATGGCATACTACACATATCAAGTGATCTGTTAATCCATCAAGTAGAGAGTATATTTCACTAGAATTCCCATGTCTAGTATCTTCAACTAAGAACTCATGGACTTTGCCGCTGATTTCAATCAAACTGGCTGCTCTACCCTTCCTTATCCCCATCCCTTTCATAACTTTCCTCAGCTTCTTCGCGTCTTCCCATCCTCGAGTCTCACAGAACATATTCGAAACGAGGACGTACAATCCTCCGCTATGTGGCTCCAACTCCAGCAAGTGTTTGATCACTTGTCTCCCGATCCCCACGTCGCCATAGATCCTGCAAGCCCCAAGCAGCGCGCCCCAAACAACAACATCGGGCTTCATCGGCATACAACTGATCAGTTCGACGGCTTCCCCAAGCCGCCCTCCTCTCCCTAGAAGATCAACCATGCACGCATAATGCTCAATTTCCCGTGGAACTTTATAAACAGGGCACATAGCTTCAAAGTAGCGGCGCCCAAGTTGCAAGAAACCGCCATGGCTGCACGCGCTTAACAGACCAACAAACGTGATCCCATCGGGGTCGAAGCCCTCGCCTGTCATCCTTCTGAAGAGCACAACGGCATCCGGTCCCCGCCCGTGCATTGCCAGAGCCCCAATCACCACATTCCACGACACCACGCTCTTTCTCCCCATCGCGCCAAAGATACCCAACGCGACATCTATCTGCCCGTTCTTTGCGTACATGTCGAGGACCGAGTTGAGCAGTGTAACACTAGGTTTCGTGGCGCTTACGCGAATGTAATCATGGGTCTTCCTACCGACGACCAAGTTCCCATTCTGGCTACAGGCGGACAGAACACCGACCAGAGTGGCCTCATCCGGCGCCACCCCCAAATCTTGCATGCGGACGTAAAGATCCAGCGCCTCTTGACACAACCCGCACCGGACATAACAGCTGATAATGGCATTCCACGATATCGTGTTTCTTACCGGCATCCGGTTGAACCAATCCCTAGCGAGATCCACTCGACCGTGCCTGGCATGAGCGCACACCAGCGAGGTCCACGTAACCACATTCCTCACGGGCATCCCGTCAAAGCATCTCTGAGCGGAACCCAACTCTCCGCACTTGCCGTACATATCCACCAACGCGTTCCCGACGACCAGATCAACCGCCACCCCGCTCGCCAATAGGTAGCAGTGCACCCCTCTCCCTCCGTCCAAATCCCCCGTCTGGGAGCAGGCGGAGAGGAGGCTCGCCAGGGCGAACCCGTCGGGCTCCACCTCCCTCCTCATCTCTCGGAACGTAGCAAAAGCGTCTACGCGGCGCCCGGACCGGGAATACGCGTCGATGATGGAGTTCCAGCTGACGACGCTCCTGTGAGGAATTTGGTCGAACACGCGGCGGGCGGAGGGGAGGGAGCCGGAGGAGTAGTAGGAGTGGAGGAGGGAGTTCATGACGAAGACGTTGGAGGCGAAGCCGAGCTTGGCAAGGAGGGCGTGGAGCGGGGCGGGGGAGGAGGAGGACTTGAGGGCGAGAGGGAGGGTGAAGCGGTCGGGGAGGAGGCTGGCGCGGAGCATGTCGCGGAGGAGGGAGAGGGAATGAGAGGGGAGGCGTCGGATGAGGGTGTTGTAGGAGAAGACGTTCGGATTCGGGGAGAGGGGGGCGCATGTTTGGAGGAGGGAAAGAAGGGATTTAAATGTTGGGTTTGGGAGGGAAGACGAAGCCAGTGTAAATATCGATAAGTGTCTGAAATAATTGCAAAATAATATATATTGGACAAAGAGGAGAGAGGGAAAGACTAAACCAAAGATTACCTAGTTACAGCCAAACACATTTTCTAATTTATGTGGTTAAGGTGCAAGTATTCTTCTTAGATGGTTTAGTTTGATTTTCCATGTTATTACATACCGGACCGGCGCTGAGTTTATAGGGGGTCCTAGGCAAACTTTTAAAATGGGACCCATATAAAAAATAAATAAAAGTAAAGTAAATTAAAAAAATATGTTACAACCAAGATTGAACCTAAAACCTCTAGTGTGCAAGTATAACATACAAACCACTATACCACAATTGTTTTAAACTAAAAAAGGGTCATGTTACATATTAGTTATGTTTTAGATACAAAACTGTTCATATATATATATATATATATATATATATATATATATATATATATATATATATATATATATATGTTTAAATTAATTTTTTTGGGCCTTATATTTCATGGGGCCCTGGGCGGTCGCCTTGGCCGTCCTGGGCCAGGGCCGGCCCTGATTACATATAACAAACTTATTTTTTTCCAATAATTCTTTTACATAATTTTTTTTAAATTAATAACTGATGATATATATGGCTTAGACGGCTCACTTTTGAACCGTTTTTCAGTCTCATTACAATTGTAGAGATAGGATACTAGTCCCCTTAATGTGCATTACACGTACTAAAAAGAAAAAAAATCTAATATTAAAATAATTTAGATATGATTTTAATATATTTTAATTAGAATTCGCTATAAATATTTTTTAAAAATTTGGATATGTGTTTAGTTAGATAACACCATATAGTTAGTTTAAATATAATTTAAATATTGAATATATTTTAGGATTTATTGCAAATGTTTATATGAGTTTGGATATACGTTCTAGTAGTTAGAAGGATTTTAGGTTTTTTTTCCCCTTAACTGAGTGAGGACACACGCTAATAAGGATTTGAGGATTTTTATTTTTTTTTAGACTACGTGAGGAGATACATACAAAGTAGTTTGAATTTTTTAATATTTTTATTAATTAATGAAGGATATACAAACGGCATAGACGATCCATTTTAAGCCCATTTTAAGTCAACGTGCATTGTAAATACAAAAAAAAAATGTAATATTACACTATCCTAGTGGTTAAGAGAGATGCATGCGGCCCAAGTGGTCGGAGTTTGAGCCCTAGTTGAGACGAGTTCGCAACAATTACTCATTGCTTTATATATATATATATATATATATATATATATATATATATATATATATATGTGTGTGTGTGTGTGTGTGTGTGTGTGTGTGTGTGTGTGTGTGTGTGTGTTTTATTTTTATATTTCTATATGTTTTTAAGATAATATCAATATTGAATATATCTTTGTTATATGTTTAGGTAGTTAGGCCATCTCCAACGGTAATTTCTAAAATTGAGTTTCTATCCTAATTGGAATTGTACTTTAAAGATATTTATATCTTACTTGGAAAAGTTTCTACTTGGAAATTGCACAAAAAGGTTTTTTTTTTTTTTTTTTGAAATCTCACAAACACACAATTGGGGGCTCGAACCTTGCCGACCCCACCGGGTGTGCGCTCTAATACCACCAGGCTAGAGAGCTCGTTCACACAAAAAAGGGTTAATTACACTGACCTCCCCTATGTTTCATGAGTATTACAGGGACTACCCCTATTCCGAAAATAATTGCATTGACCACACCTCTCCTTTATAAATTTTATTAACAATAGGGGTGGTCAGTGTTATTAGTTTCTTTTGAGAATAGAAACTATAGGGGATGTCCGTGTAATTACTTTCAAAGCAGGGATGGTCCGTGTAATAAGTGTAAAACATAGGGGTAGTTAATGCAATTAACCCCAAAAAATAGTCGCCAATGGTTCTACATTTCTATTCTAGGTGTCACAAAATAAAAAGACCAATTTAATGATGTGGGGCTCAATAATAATTGTCATGAGAGATGAAGAGTTTTTATGAGAGTTTCTATATGTAGAAACCCTCATAGAAATTTTCTATCCTACATCATGCCACCTATAATAGAAATGGGAAAAAAATCATCACTGGAGATTATTTTTTTAAATGGATTTCTACAATAGAAATAGGGGAGATAGGAACCCCCCCCCCCCCCCATTGAAGATGGATTCTATTATTTTTAGTTTTTTCTTAACCTGAACGGATACATATGCAGTAGTTATAATTTTTTTTTATAATTTTTTGGATATTATTATTATTAATTAATAACGGATATACATAGGATTTAGACGAGTCATTTTTTAGACGTTTTCTAACTGATTATCATACCACAGATAGAGATTAATGGAAGATATACATACTTCTTCGATAGCTCATTTTTGAGCCTTTTCAAAGCGCAGTAGAGATAAATCATGATATATATATATATATATATATATATATATATATATATATATATATATATATATATATATATATATATATATATATATATATATAAAAGGGGGCTTCAAAATGGTTCAAGATTGAGCCGTGTAAGCCGCATATATATCATCAACAATTTTATTTTACGTAATATTATAATTTTAAAGTTTCTCTCATTTTCTTCCGCATAATCATACCCTCTTTTTTTATTTTTCTTCGGCATAACCGTATATCCACTCTTTTATTCACATATATCAATAAAAATTATAATTAAATTTAAATTAAATTCCTATAAATCTTAATTAAAATATAAATATATATAAAAAAAGTCTTAATTTAAATTTTAATATTTGAATTGTATTTTGATTAGATTAGAAAAAAAAAGAAAAATTATTTTACATGCAATACACGTGCTTTTACTTGTACTAGTTACGTTCACGTGCGTTGCACGTATAAAAAAAATCAATGATAGTATTAATAAAGTATATAAAAATTTAAATTATATTATAATATTTTAAAATATAATATGAATATATTTTAATATGATTTGTTATGATTATTATTTTTAATTCTGGATATGTGTTTAATTAGATAATGTTATATAATTAGTTTAAACTTAATTTTAATTTTAAATATATTATATTACCGGATGCTTTTTAATTTTCTATATGAGATAAGAGAGTTCGGTTACCTAAACAAAATATACGAAATGTAGTTAATTTTAAACTTTTTTTTAAGAAACTGGTTGATGATATACACGGCTTAGACGACTCAATCTTAAGCCATTTTGAAGTCCATATATATATATATATATATATATATATATATATATATATATATATATATATATATGCTCAAAAATAAGTTGAGTGGTTTCATATTATAGAACCAACCTATCTTAGAATCATTGAATTTGGATTGCAAGACCGAGATTACACATGTATCTTTTAAGTATACTTTTACCTTTTAATCTCAGTATTACACGGGTATCATATTGAAACCATGAGCAAAAAAATAAATAATATCTTTTACGTTGTTGGAATTAGTAATTCCATTTATTGTTCATAAGGATGAAAGGAAAGAGAAGGGACTTTAGTCCCACATCGGAAAGAGAGAAAGGTTCGAGGGTGCTTAAATAGGTATGTGCACTCATGAGGAGTGTGCAACAACCAAAGGGTTTCTAGTGGGTGACCATTGGTAGTTGTTTTATCTTCTTCATAAAAATGTAGTCGGTGTTGCCACCGGCAACACCAGCTCGGGCTCGGGTGTAGCGGCGATAGCGACGCATTGTAGACGCACTTGTGCACTTAGGAGACGTGGCATCGGGCGAGCGGCGTAGGCTCGGGCCTCTGGCTCCTCACGACAATTCTCGCCCCGAGAATTCCTATTTTTTGCAGCCCACTGTTAGCCCATTTTTGCGGCCCAGACAGACGAAGGGGTGAATGAACCTGCGAACAGATGAATGAATGTTGTTTCGGAAGGGTCGCGACTTCACGAAACAACACGAATCCATCTATATATACTACAGATCTCTGAGTCTAATATAACACATAATCTCAGTATTCATTCTCGTTTTCTTTTCTTTTCCAAAGTTTTCTAGAAAGGTGTTCTTTCTTACGCCAGTGTCTCACAACGTCTGGTGAACCTTCGGCAGAAGGCTGTCTTATCCAGGGTGTTTTGGCGTGCTGACTCCAAGACGTTACCGGAGTACCCAAAATACTTTAAGGAAAGTGCTGCTAAATGCACGATTCAAGCCTCGACGAAATTTTCAACTTTACAGAACTCAGAAGTGAAGTACTAGCAATTTCTAACAATCTTAAAGTGATACAAATAATGGCGTCCGAGGCTGCAATTTTGAGCATCAAAGTCATGAATCAGGATCTAGTCAAACTGGATCGCTTTGACGGGACGAACTTCATACGTTGGCAAGACAAGATGATTTTCCTTCTGATGGTGCTGAAGATCTACTACGTCCTCAACCTAGATCTGCCACCTGTTTCAGAACCCACTCCAGCAGATTCTGATGCTATCAAGGCAGAACGCAAAAAGTGCAAAGAGGACGAACTGCTGTGCCGTGGTCACATTTTGAACACCCTGTCGGACAGACTGTACGACCTCTATACAGAAAATCCTTCGGCGATTGACATTTGAAAGGCTCTGGATCTCAAATTCAGAGCAGAAGAAGAAGGTACAAAGAAATTTCTTATATCAAAGTATTTTGATTTCAAAATGATTGATACAAAGCCTATACTCCCCAAGTACACGAAATACAAGTTCTAGTCAATAAACTCAGGACAGTGAAGATAGAACTTCCGGAACCATTCCAAGTGTTGACACAAAGTCACAGTCAACCAAATATTGACTACATTGACTAAATAATATCTGTATAAATTCAATACGACACACGACGTTTGCATTCAGTTCAGGACAGACAACAGCTCAGTTTCTGACTCTCAGTGTATTTTCGAGTCTGTACTTTTACATTTTATTGAGTCTAGAAGTATGTACTCTGAGTTATGCTGAGCTCTTGGAACTTAGTCTATAAGCCTACCCAAAATCCCAAGCTCCACCAAAACAAAAATTGCCCACAAGTCCCACTTAGGACCACTCTGTGCTCTGGAGACAGAGTTCGGGCCGAACTCTGCCTCCACACAGAGTTCGGGCCGAACTCTGTCCCCTAGAAATCAGGAACCCTAATTTTAGGGTTAGCTGGTTGCTAGCTGTCCAACGGCCAAATTTTTGAATTTTCCTACCCGAATTCTGGCCGAATTCTGCCTCTAAAAACACTATAAATAGGGCATGAATTCTCTCATTTCAATTCACTCAATCTTCTCTTCTCTTCTCTCCTACAAGCTCAATAAGCCATACCCTTCCTATCTACTAGCCACAAGTCTCCTAAGTCTCGAGTGCTCAGCATCTCTCAGTTAGGATTCTTGTGCAAGAGTGAAGAAGTCGCTTGTACAATTCCAAGCAAATTGCCACTGCGATCCTCTGTTAGAAGTTGACGTGCTCTTCTGAAGAAAAGGCACGGGTTGTAAGCTACTATTTCACAAATAGTGGATTTAATCCTGAGCTAGAGTTCTCAGGCCTGGACTAGTCCTCCACGAGGGAAACCAGGTTAAAATCGTTGTGTTTGCGTATGCTCTTCTGCTCTTCATTTATTTTCTGCACTTTACTCTGATTTTTTATTGTTGGTGAAAGAGTTATTTTTAATTGGCTATTTTTCTATATAAACTCTATTCACCCCCCTCTAGAGTTGCCAAACTGTTCTTCAATTGGTATCAGAGCTCTGTTCTCTTTACAAGGACTAACATCCTAAGAGCTGATCCATGGCAACCACACAATCCTTGATTTCCAATCATGGTGAAGGTCAGTCCACTCATAGGCCTCCCCTATTTGATGGGACTAACTACACATATTGGAAAACAAGGATGAGCTTCTATCTTAAGTCTCTAGACTTTTACCTGTGGACTGTCGTCACTGACGGTTACAAAAAGCCCGCCAGGATAGTTGTCGATGGTGACCTCATTGAGAAACCACACGACAAATATTCTGTCGAGGAGAAGAAACAGGCAAGTCTAGATGCTAGGGCTATTAATGCTTTATTCTGTGCTATAGACAGGAATGAGTTCAACAGGGTCTCTACATGCACCACTGCTCATGAAGTATGGAGACTTCTAGAAGTGACGCATGAAGGAACCACACAGGTCAAGGAATCTAAAATAAGCCGTCTCACTCAAGAATACGAAGCCTTCAAGATGAAGCCAAGTGAGACGATCACTCAAATGATCACAAGATTCCTCGACATCATCAATCCTCTATCTTCGCTTGGAAAGCAGTACTCAAACCACGAGAAGATTCGTAAGCTGCTCAGAGGGCTACCAAAAATTTGGAACCCTAAGGTGACAGCCATCATAGAAGGAAACGATCTCACAACAATGTCAATGGAGACCTTGATGGGTAAGCTTATGACTCACGAGCTTGTCCTCAAGGACTTTGAAGAGCCTGCTCCGAAGACCAGGGAGATCGCACTCAAAGCTCATCAACGAAGAGCTAATCATGATGAGACCGAAGAAGATAATTCGGATGATGAAGACCAAGCTCTCATGGTTCGAAACTTCAGGAAATTCCTTCGCTTCAATCGAAGGAAGAAGGAATCTCAAGAAGACGATGAAGAAGAACCAACTTGTTATGGTTGCAAGAAAACTGGACATGTCCGAAAAGACTGCCCATTCCTGAAGAAGAGCAACCGCTATGAGAAGCCATACAAAAAGAACTCATCAAAGAAATATGCCAACACAGGTATCTGGCATGAAAGTGAAGCGAGTGGCTCTGAGAAAGAAAAGGACTCTCCTCAAGATACAACAAATGTGTGCCTGATGGCAACTTCCAACAAGGTATCTAACGAAACTCTGGATGACTTCTCTTTTGATGAACTTGGCGATGCTTTCACTGATTTACTCGATGATCACAAAAAGGTCATCGGTAAATATAAACATGCCAAGGACAAAATCAAAAGTCTAGAAGATGAGATACAAAGAATTTCTTTACTTCTTGATAATGTTAGAAACACATCACCCACAAATGACACTGATGAAGCATCCAAGCTTAAATTAAGCTTACATGATGCTGAAGCACGTATTGAGCAACAAACTCAAGAAATCACTACTCTCAACACGTTGCTTGCTGAAGAAAAGAATAGACACAAGATTTCCATGACTAAGATTTATGGCTTAAATATTAAGGTTGATGAACTGCAAGCTGTTTCTAAAAGATTAGAAACCAAATTGGGTAAACAGGTTGTTCAACCTCAAACCCAATCACATGGGCACAATACCACTCATGCTAGTCAACCACGTCATTCTCATGCAGCACATAACCATGCTTTTATATACACAAACTTTCACAAACCACGTGCACGTAAGAACAATTCTCACTCAGTACACACTCATCATGCACAAAGACACAATCAACATCACTCCACACATAAAATTCATCATGCCATGCCATATAGACAAAATCATCATGCAATGACATATAGACAAGGTCCTCATAAACCATACAGACAAAATCATCAAGCCATGCCATCTAGACAATATCAGCATGTCACACATCATAGACAATACCATCATTCTATGCCTCATAGACACCATCAACATGCCACTTATTCCATGCATAATCATCTTCACCATGCTAACTCTTCACATCATGTCCATCCTCATCCTGTTGCTTATAGATATTATTCTCATGCTCCTAGTATAAATAAGAATGCTATCTGTACTTATTGTGGATTACATGGACACATCTCACCACAGTGCAGAGTTAGAAGACTTGTAGATAAAAGGATATATGCTTGGTTCCCAAAGACTAACTTTTCAGGACCCTCAAGAACTCGGGTACCAAAGGTCACATCTACTCTTGATGTAGGTGGACCTTCCCTCCTCAACTGAAAGTAAGTGGATTCTCGATAGTGGATGCTCGCGACATATGACGGGAGACGCAAATCTTTTTGTATCACTATCGATGAAGAGAGAAGGATACGTATCCTTCGGTAACAATCTCAAAGGGCACATTATAGGTAATGGTATCATTGGTCATCCTCCTTCTCCTGTAATAAAGGATGTCTGCCTAGTGACCGAGTTAAAGCATAACCTGCTCAGCATTAGTCATCTTGCTGATCATGGATATGATATTAACTTTGGACAAAACAGTTGCTACATCTATGATAGGTCAACAGGAGACATTGCTTTTGAAGGGAAAAGAGAGGACAACATCTACATTTTCTATCTTTCTATAAATACTAACAATACAGGTAGATGTCTATATGCCCACAAAGACGAACGACTACTTTGGCACCAGCGTCTTGGTCATGCCAACATGGATGCTATATTCAGGCTTTCCACCAAGAAGCTAGTGAGAGGATTGCCTGAAATCACGTTCAAAAAGGACACGGTATGTGCCGAATGTGAACTAAACAAGGCAACTAAATCCTCATTTCATTCTATCAACTCTGTAAGTACTACTAGACCCTTGCAACTACTTCATATGGATTTATTTGGTCCTAGTAGAATAGCTAGCCTTGGAGGCAAACTTTATGCATTTGTTATTGTTGATGATTTTTCGAGATTTACATGGGTTTTCTTTCTCGCTAATAAGAGCGATGCTATTTCTGCTTTCAAAATTTTTGTAAAGAAAGTTCAAAACGAAAAAGGCTACATGATTACTCGAATCCGAAGTGATCATGGAGGCAAATTCGTAAATTATGATTTTGAAAGTTTTTTGTAATGCAAATGGTTTTGATCATGAATTTTCTTGTCCTAGAACTCCTCAACAAAATGGTGTTGTGGAGCGAAAGAATAGGACTCTTGGCGATATGGCTAGAGTCATGTTGAATAAATTTTCTCTTCCGAAATATTTTTGGGCAGAGGCTGTAAGTACAGCATGCCACATTTTGAATAGGGTGCTTATTCGTCCCATTACGAAGAAAACACCCTATGAGCTTTGGTTTGGGAGACCCCCCAATTTTCTTATTTTAAAGTTTTTGGCTGTAGATGTTTTATCCTTAACACCAAAGACAACTTAGGCAAATTTGATGCCAAAGCTGACGATGGTATCTTTCTTGGTTATGCCGCCAAGAGTAAGGAATATAGAGTTTTCAATAAACGCTCACTTATTGTGGAAGAGTCAACAAATGTGACTTTTGATGAAGATAACAGTGCAACAAGTACTCTTGATGATGACGTTGAGCCATCAACTTCTACTCCAATGAATACTTCAACCGAAACTAATTCTCTGGAGGGTTTGCCTAAAAAATTCTCTTTCAAACCTTCTCATCCAGAAAATTTAGTTATAGGAGAAGTTTCACGTGGAGTAACTACTAGATCATCACTAAGAGACTCCGTTGCTAGCACTGCCTTCATTTCACAAGTAGAGCCTAAAAACATTTCTGAAGCTTTTAATGATGAATTTTGGATTTCTGCTATGCAAAAAGAACTCAACCAATTTGAGAGGAGCCAAGTATGGGAACTAGTTCCAAGACCGGCTAATCACTCAATAATTGGTACCAAATGGGTGTTTAGAAACAAAGTAAATGAAGATGGTTCAGTCACACGTAACAAAGCTCGTCTAGTAGCTCAAGGATACAACCAAGAGGAAGGTATCGACTACGATGAGACGTATGCTCCTGTTGCTAGACTAGAATCCATTCGGATGCTTTGTGCTTTTGCTAATTTTCAAAACTTTAAATTATTTCAAATGGATGTTAAAAGTGCTTTCTTGAATGGCTTTATTAAGGAGGAAGTTTATGTCAAACAACCCCCTGGCTTTGAAAATCATAAATTTCCTGACCACGTGTTCAAGCTGAAGAAAGCGCTTTATGGCCTTAAACAAGCCCCCAGAGCTTGGTATGAAAGGCTAAGCAGTTTCTTGCTTGAGAAAGGTTTTTCAAAAGGGAAAATTGACACTACACTGTTTATCAAATCTTTCAAAGACACCATTCTATTAATTCAGATTTATGTTGATGATATTATTTTTGGGTCTACTGATGAAACTCTTTGTCAAGAATTTGCCAAGTGTATGCAGACGGAATTTGAGATGAGCATGATGGGAGAGCTCAACTACTTTCTTGGTCTGCAAGTAAAACAACTGGCTAATGGAACTTTCATCTGTCAATCGAAGTATACCAAGGACATGCTGAAGAAGTTCGATCTTGACAACATCAAACCAATCAGCACTCCAATGGCTACTTCAACCAAACTCGAACCAGATGAGAGCGACAAACCCGTTGATCAACGTAAGTATCGAGGTATGATAGGCAGCTTACTTTATTTAACTGCTAGTCGCCCCGATATCATGTTTAGTGTTTGCCTATGTGCTAGATATCAAGCAAATCCTAAGGAATCTCACATGACCGCGGTTAAGCGTATCTTTCGATACCTTAAGGGTACGGTTACAGTGGGTCTATGGTATCCCAAGTCAACATCATTTGACCTCATCGGTTACTCTGATGCTGACTTTGCTGGATGCAAGGTCGACCGTAAAAGTACGAGCGGCACGTGTCATTTATTAGGAAAGGCTTTAGTCTCATGGTTTAGCAAGAAGCAGAACTCTGTCGCACTATCCACAACAGAAGCTGAATACATAGCAGCTGGGCGTTGTTGTGCACAAATTCTGTGGATGAAGCAAACCCTTGAAGACTATAAGTTATCTTTCATGCACATTCCTATATTCTGTGACAATACTAGTGAAATCAATTTGACTAAGAACCCTGTCTGCCACTCACGCACTAAACACATTGAGATCAGACACCACTTTTTGCGTGATCATCAGCAAAATGGCACGATTAACTTAGAATTTATTGACACTGATCATCAGCTGGCAGATTTCTTTACTAAGCCACTATCCGAAGAGCGCTTCAATTTTCTTTGTCGTGAACTTGGAATTTTAGATGAAACAGTTATAAATTGAAACTCACCTGCGTAAATATCGAGTATATTGTGATTCTTTTTCGAAGAATTTGGTATGGGTACAAGCCGAAAGGGTCCTTCTGACAACAAGGCGTAAAAGCCTAAGCGACACGGTGCACTAGTCCTCAGGACTACCGCTAGCTGGGATCCGGCCCCTGCAGCTAACCCATGGCAAATTTGGACTATTGAACCACAGTATATGTCCTTATTTATTATATGGCTCGTTTTCGATTTAATGTTGCCTAATTGAGATTTTCTAAAGTTCATTCTGTTTTCTGAGTACCTCTCTATCTATTTTTTACACTCTTTGTTGTCCTCAACTATCTTTTGTTTAACTCTTAAACTTTTTCTTCATGTTCTTTGCCTGTTTTTAGTTCTGGACCATTGATCCAGAACTCGGGCCGAACTCTGCCCCTATCAGAGTTCGGGCCGAGTTCGGTTCTTAGGTTCCAGGGTCGGGATCTGGCTCTGCCGTTGGATCAATTCTAATCCAATGGTCAATATTTCACCCGACCAAAGACCAAGCCCTACTTTATTTCGGGATTCCCTCTCTTTCCTCCAATATTTCCTTCTTCTCCACCTCCTCCATCTTCTTCCTTCCAAACCCTAACCCTAGTTCTTGATATAGAGGGCTCTATTTCTTCTCAAAATCAAGGAAAAGGGGTTTTTCAACATTCTCTTCAACTGTTTGGTATTCTTTTCAGGTATATCTCTCTTTTTCTATCATTTCCAAGTTCTCCTCTTTTATTTCAAATGGCATCTCGCTTGTCCAAACGAGGGAGAAGGACTCGACATGAGGGTGCTTCCTCTTCGGTTCCTCCTCCTCCGATTGAACAAGTAGTTGAACAACACCCCATTCATCCGTTGTTCAATCCGCCGCGTCCCGATGACCCTAACACTTACGACGACCGTTTATTTGTATCGCTAGAAGCCTCTAATGAATGGTTTAGCGATTTTAGAACTCGTCCGGTGTTTGGGGGCCATCCCATAAATTTCACTATATTTTCACAATATGAGTCTTTATTCCGTGATCTTTGTTTGGATGAACTTGTTGCTTCAAATTCTGTCATCTACCATAGTGCAATTCAAATGTTTTACTGCAATTTGACTCACGATGCAACCCACATCTATTCTCGGGTTGCTGGCATTACCATTGCCTTTAATGATTCTGAGTTGGGAGACTTTCTTGCTCTCCCGGATCTTGATGTGTGGGACAAGCTTGTGGAAGCACGTCAACTTCAATTTGTTGGCAATACTTCCCTTGAAGGATTCAAGGAGGATTTATGTGCTCCTAACGTAAGTCCTCGCAAGCTAAAGGCCAAGCATCTCACCCCCTACTTTTATGAACTTCATCGCATCGTGTTTAATACTATCTTGCCCAAGGCTGGCTCAACAGATGAAGTCACTTATCTTGAGATCTCCACCTTATATCATCTCCACTATCGTATTCCATTCAACTTTCCACGGACTATGATGGATTGGATGATCAACTGTCGGAAGAAACCAAGAGCTTTGGTTTATCCTCTCTATCTTCCTTTAGTTTTTAGTGCTTTCATCATTCCTATCCATGATTGTCCGTTCCTGCCTGCACCTGCCTTTCTATCCAAAGCACGACACCTTCAGCCTGTCGCTGCTTCTGAGTCATCTGAGCATTCTGCTGATGAGGAGCCTGACGCCCCTCCTCTTGGTCAGGATGCACCTCCTCCTCCTGCCACTCTTGAGTCTCTTCAGACTATGCTTCGCGATCGCTTTGCTATTGAAGATGATCGCTGGACGCAGCAGGATTACCGTACCACCTTGCAGATCAGTGCCCTTGGGAACTCTCTGCATGATATGCGGTATTCACTTGCTCGTCATCCTGATCTGCATGTGCCTATTGAGCGGGATCCAGATCGCGCGGGTCATCGTATAGACGATCCGTGGGTCATGAGGTATATGGATCCTGATGATGCTTTTGTGGACCCTCGTCGCTCATTCCCTGGTCCTTCAGATGTTCCAGGACCTTCTCGTGCTCTATGATGGAGATTGGCTTGATATGCTGCTGACACTGCTGATGGTCTTAGTTACCTTTTTTTGATTTTAGTTATTTCAGTTTGTTATGGATTTATGTACTGGATTTATGTCTTCAAACCCTGATGATGTGCTGGTTGGTGGATAACATTTTATGCTATTTTTCGTAGTTCTACTTTATGCCAGTGACTTGTTTTATTAGTATTATACTGTTTCTTCTCTGCTTGGTGTGGTTGGATTACTTTTCATTGTCTATACTGCTATTCCCATGCTTTTCCTTATGCAGTCTATATGATCCTTTATATTGCTAACTGCCAAAAGGGGGAGAAATATGTATATTTGTGTGCTTGTGTTTGCTTTTGGGAAAATATTTTTATCAGGCCACAGGTTCTATGCATTATTTACGGGGGAGAGCTATTGATTCTAGCTCGGCACCGTTCACTGATTACGGGGGAGCTATCTTATTCTAGCTCGGCATTGTTTATGGGGGAGCTGTGTTTTAACCAACTGTGTCCAGGTATGAATATTGAAATATACATTTATTATTTTGTCAATTATCAATATGGGGGAGATTGTTGACACAAAGTCACAGTCAACCAAATATTGACTACATTGACTAAATAATATCTGTATAAATTCAATACGACACACGACGTCTGCATTCAGTTCAGGACAGACAACAGCTCAGTTTTCGACTCTCAGTGTATTTTCGAGTCTGTACTTTTACATTTTATTGAGTCTAGAAGTATGTACTCTGAGTTATGCTGAGCTCTTGGAACTTAGTCTATAAGCCTACCCAAAATCCCAAGCTCCACCAAAATAAAAATTGCCCACAAGTCCCACTTAGGACCACTCTGTGCTCTGGAGACAGAGTTTGGGCTGAACTCTGCCTCCACACAGAGTTCGGGCCGAACTCTGTCCCCTAGAAATCAGGAACCCTAATTTTAGGGTTAGCTGGTTGCTAGCTGTCCAACGGCCAAATTTTTGAATTTTCCTACCCGAATTCTGGCCGAATTCTGCCTCTAAAAACACTATAAATAGGGCATGAATTCTCTCATTTCAATTCACTCAATCTTCTCTTCTCTTCTCTCCTACAAGCTCAATAAGCCATACCCTTCCTATCTACTAGCCACAAGCCTTCTAAGTCTCGAGTGCTCAGCATCTCTCAGTTAGGATTCTTGTGCAAGAGTGAAGAAGTCGCTTGGACAATTCCAAGCAAATCGCCACTGCGATCCTCTGTTAGAAGTTGACGTGCTCTTCTGAAGAAAAGGCACGGGTTGTAAGCTACTATTTCACAAATAGTGGATTTAATCCTGAGCTAGAGTTCTCAGGCCTGGACTAGTCCTCCACGAGGGAAACCAGGTTAAAATCCTTGTGTTTGCGTATGCTCTTCTGCTCTTCATTTATTTTCCGCACTTTACTCTGATTTTTTATTGTTGGTGAAAGAGTTATTTTTAATTGGCTATTTTTCTATATAAACTCTATTCACCCCCCTCTAGAGTTGCCAAACTGTTCTTCACCAAGTTGGTACTATAATTACTAAATTGCCAGCATCTTTGAATAGTTATCGGAAGAAACTACTTCACAGCTCTGAGGATTTCTCACTGGAACAGATTCAAAAACACCTTCGAATCGAAGAGGAATCGAAGGAAAGACAGAAATCCGAGAACAAACGGAGTTTCTAAAACTAACGCGGTGAGCACGAAAGACAAGAGGCCTGCAGGAAAGAAGAACTTTCTCGGTCCTAAGAAGGACCAACAAAAGTTCAAGAACTCTAGCACCGCCAAAGGACCCAAGACCGGCTGTTTTGTATGTGGCAAAGCAGGACATTATGCCAGAGACTGTCGGGTTCGAAAGACCCAAAACAGCAAGGTAAATCTCACTGAGACAGATGACATAATTGCTACGGTGAGCAAACTCATGACGGTCAAAAGGAAGGCTCCAGGATGGTGGTACGATACTTGTGCTACCGTTCATATTTCATACGACAAAGCAGCATTCAAAACCTATTTTGAAGTCAATGATGGACAAGAAGTTCAGATGGAAAATGAAGGACACTCAACGGTCGTGGAAACAGGTGATGTGGAAATCCAATTCACTTTCGGAAAGAAAGTAACTCTGACTAACGTACTTCACGTCCCGGATATGAGTAGGAACCTCGTCAGTGGAGTCTTGTTGGGTAAACTAGGAATAAAATCTGTCTTTGAGTCGGGCAAATTAATTTTGACCCGTAATGGTGTGTTTGTTGGAAAGGGATATACCGATGAGGGTATGATCAAACTTTGTATCATTGAAAATAATATCAATAAAGTTTCTACTTCTGCTTACATGATTGAGTCCTCTACTTTATGGCATAGTAGATTAACGCATATAGGTATTAGCACTATGAAAAGATTAATTAAATCTGGATTAATTTCATGCAATTATGAAGACGTAGATAAGTGTGAAATTTGTGCAATATCCAAAATGATTAAAAAATCTTTTCACAGTGTAGAGTGTAATACCAACCTACTAGATTTAGTTCACTCTGATTTATATAAATTTAATGGCACATTATCTCGAGGAGGTAATAAATACTTTATTACCTTCATTGATGATTGCTCTAGATTTACATATGTATATTTATTAAAGCATAAAGATGAAGCCTTTAATGCTTTTAAAATATACAAATTAGAGGTTGAAAATTAACTTGGTAGAAACATTAAAATACTTAGAAGTGATAGAGGTGGTGAATACTTTTTTTTTGAATTTAATACCTTCTGTGAAGAGAACGGTATTATTCACGAATGTTCTGCACCACGGACACCACAACAGAACGGACTAGCCGAAAGAAAAAATAGAACATATCAAGAAATGATAAATGTAATGCTAATGCATTATGAATTATCATTTAGTTTGTGGGGAGAAGCTTTACTTACTGCATATCATATAATGAACCGAATTCCTTTGAAGAAAACTGGTATTTCACCATATGAGGTATGGAAAGGCCGTAAGCCTAATATCAGTTATTTTAGAGTGTGGGGGTGCATAGCTTATTACAAAAACATAGATCCTAAAAGGACCAAATTAGGTCCTCGTGGAATCAAAAGTGCTTTTGTAGGTTATGCTGCCAATAGTAAGGCATATAGACTTTTAAACTTAGAGTCTAACATTATTGTCGAATCCATAGATGTGAAATTTTTTGAGAACCTTATTACTAAGAATAAGGATTCTGAGATTCCTGCTAATGAAGAGTCTCGTGAGGAGAGCTCTTCACGGTTAGTTAAAAAACGACCCGAGCTTCGGATCAGCAAGAGAGTTCGAAAGGCTAAGGATCTAGGATCTGACGAAATAGATTCTCAACTAATTTCTTTTTACTTAGTAGAAGGAAATACGGAGAAATTTATTCGAAAGATTCCTATCATTCTTCAGGTGGAAGATGATCCTAAAACCTTTAAGGAAGCAATAGCTTCGCGGGACTCATCTTTTTAGAAAGATGCTATCCAAGATGAGATGGATTCGATAATATCTAACCACACTTGGGAAATTGTCAATCTTCCTAAAGGGTCAAGACCTATTGGATGTAAGTGGGTATTCAGGAGAAAGTATCATAGTGATGGTACTTTAAACACCTATAAGGCTAGACTAGTAGCCAAAGGATTTCGACAAAAAGAAGAAATTGATTATTTTGACACATATGTACCAGTAGCAAGAACGACTAAAATTAGAATATTGTTTGCGTTAGCTTCATTGCATCATCTTAATGTTCATCAGATGGATGTCAAAACGACATTCTTAAATGGAGATCTCGATGAGGAGATTTACATGGAGCAACCGAAAGGGTTCGTGCTCCAGGGAAATGAATAAAAGGTATGCAAACTTGTTAAATCCTTGTACGAATTAAAATAAGCACCAAAGCAGTGGCATCAGAAATTTGGCTCAGTTATAATTTCTAATGGCTTTGTTCATAATATTTGTGATAAGTGTTTATACACTAAAGTATATGGAAATATCATGATATTTCTTTGTCTCTACGTTGATGATATGTTGATCATTAGCAACGAGATGAGTGGAATTACAGAAACGAAGAGGTTTTTAACTTCCACATTCAAGATGAAAGATCTTAGAATAGTTGACACTATTTTGGGAATCAAAGTAATACAAAACAGCGGGGATTTTGAACTTACGCAGTCGCACTATGTTGAGAAAGTGCTAGACAAGTTCAAACACCTAAAGTTCAAAGAAGTGAACACTCCATTTGATCCAAGTGTTAAACTAGAAAAGAATTCTGGAAGAGCCGTCGCTCATACGCAAGTGCTATTGGATGTCTTATGTATTTGATGCAATGCACAAGACCTGATATAGCATTCGCAGTTAGTAAAATGAATAGATTTACTAGCAACCTTAATAATGAGCATTGGAGGGCTATCTGAAGAACTTTTGGTTATCTTTTGAAAACTAAGAATCTTGGATTATAGTATGGTAGATTTCCTGCTGTATTAGAAGGATATACCGACACTAGTTGGATATCAAGTGTCGGGGATAACAAATCTACGACAGGTTGGGTATTTATGCTTGCCGGAGGGGCAGTTTCTTGGAAGACCAAGAAACAAACGTGCATTACCCATTCGACCATGGAGTCAGAGTTTGTGGCTCTAGCTTCTGCAGGACAAGAAACTGAGTAGTTGAGGGATCTTCTATTAGAAGTTCCGCTGGCTAAGGACAATGTATCAAAAGTGTCAATACATTGCTATAGTCAAACAACTCTAGCAAGAGCCTACAACAAAGTGTATAATGGGAAGTCTAGACATATCAGTCTAAGACATACCTACGTAAGGAAATTGATCAAAGATGGAATCATTTCTCTTACGTATGTGCGTACCAGCTATAATTTAGCTGATCCCTTTACTAAACCACTAGCTAGGGATTTAGTAAAATCTACCTCGAGAGGTATGGGATTGAAACTCCTTGAGTAAGAGTTCCAACAACAGTGGCAACCCAATCTAATGTTAAGAAAACCTTAACCTTAGATTCAATGGATAACAACAAACTGTTGATTTGGATGTATACGACATGATAATGTCGACTGTTGCAATTTAAGGGTTGAGTTTATAAAACTCTTAATGAAGTTCAGTAATGTTGACATGTATCTGTAAAGCAACAGAGATACTGAAAGAACTTCACCTATATGAATTTAGAGATGGTGTCGTCTCAGTAAGATCTGGAGTTTATCTTATAAAAAATTCATAAGACAGGATCAGCACATGGCCATTAATAGTGCTAAGCGAGAGATGTAGGCGAAGAACTACAAAAGAATGTGTGTAAAGTAACACAAATTTTATCACAAGGAATAACTGGTTCAAAGCCCAGCTACCAGAGATTTCGATAAGATCTTGTGTTGCATCTACTAAGGTTAGGTTCAATTCGAAAGATACCTAACTATATTAACATTCTTTAAGTGATGTATTCTGGAATTCCTTTCCATCATTTATGGAACAAGTGGGGGATTGTTGGAATTATTAATTCCATTTATTGTTCATAAGGATGAAAGAAAAGAGAAGGGACTTTAGTCCCACATCGGAAAAAGAGAAAGGTTCGAGGGTGCTTAAATAGGTATGTGCACTCATGAGGAGTGTGCAACAACCAAAGGATTGCCAGTGGGTGACCATTGGTTGTTGTTTTATCTTCTTCATGAAAATGTAGCCGGTGTTGCCACCGGCAACACCGGCTCCGGCTCGGGCTCGGGCTCAGGCACGGGCACGGGCACGGGCACGGGCACGGGCTCGGGCGTAGAGGCGATAGTAGCACATTGTAGCCTCGGGCTTCTCGCGCTTACTCCGAGAATTCCTATTTTTTGCAGCCTACTGTTAGCCCATTTTTGCGGCCCAGACAGACGAAAGGGTGAATGAACCTGCGAACAGGTGAATGAATGTTATTTCGGAAGGATCGCGACTTCACGAAACAACACGAATCCATCTATATACTACAGATCTCTGAGTCTAATATAACACAGAATCTCAGTATTCATTCTCTCTTTCTTTTCTCTTCCAAAGTTTTCCAGAAATGTGTTCTTCCCTACGCCGGTGTCTCACAACGTCTGGTGAACCTCCGGCAGAAGGCTGTCTTATCCTGGGTGTTCTGGCATGCTGACTCCAAGACGTTACCGGAGTACCCGAAACACTCTAAGGAAAGTGCTGCTAAATGCACGATTCAAGCCTCGACGACATTTTCAACTTTGCAGAACTCAGAAGTGAAGTACTAGCAATTTCTAACATATGTAACCTCTAACATAGGTAAGTAGAAGTTTATTTTAGAAATTTTTTAATATTATCATTAAGGATCTATTTCACTCGCATTGGTCTAGTCGAGTCATATCATTTGTTGGCCAGACACCAAAAAATATCTCACTTCTAAACTTTGACATGATCGTTTGGATCAATATGGGACCACAATGATGTGAAGAATTATAAACAATTTCAGTGATCATCCTTTAAAAACTTGCAACATACACAATAGTGATCTCTCTGTCTCTTCTCCTAGGAAAAGCTCATTATAAAATCAATCATGAAGATTGACTATGAATCATCTTTTCTCTATAGTATTAAAGGGGATATTTGTGGTCCAATCCATCCCCTAAAGAATATATATTATGTTTCATTATCTACAGTCCACTTGCATATATGTCTGAATAGAGTCAAAAAAAATAATATGAACACTTTATAAGAAGAAAATTGGCGCACTTTAGATACTTTTTTCCTTGATGATCATATTAATGTCACTTACTAAGAACATCCTTATCCCAATACAACCAGGTTTTGTGCACTAAAAACACATCCAAGGACATGACACAACAATATGAGTAGCTTGTTCACACAAGGAACACACCGGATAATTAACAAAGTAAATTTGACATTAGGTCTTACTGTAAGCATAAAAATAGTTTTTGGATCTCATTATGGAGGAGTCATTAAAAATGAATGGTTACATTGAAGTCCCAATTAAGTCCCTTTGATGATGTTGCCATTTTCTTTGTTTCTCTATTCTTTGGGTGTTTGTATTTGTCGATAACAGTGGCAACAATTGAAGAAGAAGAAATTTGAAGAACTTGAATGGTGAAGAAAACAGAAATTTTGTTGTAGCGATAAAAAATTAAATAAAATTGGATTAAACAAAATGTTTCATAAAATTTTGGAAAAAAGAAATGTTCCACTAGACTGTCTTGCAGAAATTGAGCATGGTTCGGTTTTGTTTGTTTGGTTTTGATTTTCTTTGGTTTTGGATTTTTTTTGGTTGGTTTTATTTGTTTTTTTAGTTTGGTTTGTTTTTTTAGTTTGGTTTACTTTGTTAATTTTGGTTTTTTTTTGAGTAGTTTGGTTCTAGGTTGATTTGAAAGTTTTTAGTTTCTTAGATTTTGTTTGTTTGGTAGAACTATGTAACATAAAATTTGCTATAGCGATATTATATTTGAAAATATTAGCGTGAAAGAAAAACTTGGAATAATTTGCAGGAAAATGAACATATACGATTTTCGTCAGTGCCACTGGCAAAAATTGGATATTGTGGTGGGTCTTGTTAGTTTGGATTTCTTTTGTTATAGGTTTATTTGTGGGGGTGAAGATGAGTTGGTTTTGTTGATTTATTGTTCGGTTGGTTTATTTTTTTATTTGAGGCTAACGGCTAGTTTCTAGTTGTTTACTCTAACATTCATTTTGACTGATTCTCTCTCACGTTCAATTCCAACGTTCATCTACACACTTCTGTAAATTCAAGGAATGTATTATTTGTAATACAATATCGAACCAACAATGTTTCTAAATAAAACCAACCAAACTAACAAAAAATAAACCAACAAAACAAACAAACAAAACCAACCAAAAAAATCCAAAACCAAAGAAAACCAAAACCAAACCAACAAAACCGAACCATGCTTTCGAAACATCTTTCGGTTGAGCCAATTTTCTATATTTTTATATTGCAGTAGCAAATTTTCTGTGAAAAAAAAGGGGTTTTATAGCAGCCAAGTTCCAACGGCTAGTTATTTTTAAGCCATTGGATGTAAACTAATAATAGCCGTTGGATGTTGTTTAAAGTTATTTGGAAAACGTGTCACTTTGACAAAAGTTAACAGTGTTATGTAAATATTTTTAAGGATTAATTATTTAAAATTGGTAACATATTTTGGAGTCCAACTCAATTGTACGAAAACTCAGACCTAGTTATGGATAATATAAAACTTCCAACACAAATTTTGAATACAGAAAATTTGCTGCAGAGATAAAAACTTACTAAATATTTGCTGAAAGATAAAATTTTTTACGAAATACATATAATGATATGTTCAGCCAGACCGTCTGGCGGAAAACGAGCATGCTCAATTTCCGCCAGACAGTCTGGCTGAAATTAAGCGTTGGTTGGAGTTGGGTGGAATTGGTTTATTGTTTTATTGCTTTATCGGTTTGTTTGGTTTATTGGGTGGTTTTTTGATTGAGTTGGTTTAATGGTTTTTTTGGTGGAGTTGGTTTAATTATTTTTTTGGGTGGAGTTGGGTGATGTTGGTTATTTTTTGGTTATTTTTTGGTTTGGGTTTGGGTTTTTTAGTTGTTTGGTTTACAATTGGGTTGAGTGGGCTAGTTGAATTCCTTCCAACGTTACAATTCCAACGGTACAATTGCAACGTTCCAATTCCAACGGCTATATTATACCACATTCCTATACATAAGTATCAAACCAATTCACATTGGTCCCTAACTAAATTGTGTAAATTAAACAAGGGCTTCTCCACATAAATTGGGTTATGTGTCATGACATTGGGCTAGGTGGCAACCAAAGAAGCTAGGTGGCACACCATGAGCATAGGTGTCATTCACCTACGACATGTGGCATTAGTTCATGCCACATGTCTTCAAGCATGGAGAAAACCCCCTCCATGAGACACATCACCACTTTCCCCTTCATTATTTCTTCTCCCCCTTCCTCTACACACACACATACATACAAACCTCTCTCTCCCTCCTCCCAACTCCCGTTGCTACTGTTGCTGCTGCCATTGTTGCTGCGACTGCTGCTACCATTCCCGTCGTCGGCCACACCGTCGCTGACCTCTATCGGCCACCTGCTGCCGCCGACCACGCCGCCGGCCACCACACCCTCTCGAGCACCATCTCCTCCTCCTCTTCCACTTCCTCAAAACCTAGGTAAAAACTTCATTTTCTTTCTCCTCTTTCAATTTCAAAACCTAGGCCAAAAATTAGGTTTAATTAAATAGGGATGTATATATATAATTTAAATCTTTGATTTGGGTTATGATAGGAAAGGTTGGAAGAACATCTAGGTTCAATACAAGGAAACCAAGGCAAGTCCTCTTCCCTCTTTCCTTTTGAAATTTGTTTTAATTTGGTTCTCTTAATTTTCTTGAATTAATATGGTTTAAATTTCAATTCTGGAATTTATGAAGTTATTGACAAAATCCAATCTTATGAAAATAAAATGTGCATATGAGCCTAAATTTTGAATTTTGGTAGGAACCCATTTATGGACACTTTACATCTAAATTTTGTTGTGATTACTTGTGTGTGTGTGTGTATGTACATATATATATATATATATATATATATATATATATATATATATATATATATATATATATATATATATAAAATATATATATATATATATATATATATATATATATATATATATATATATATATATAATGATATAAAAAAAAAATATAATGATATATATATAAAAAAAAAATATATATATATATATATATATATATATATATATATATATATATATATATATATATATATATATATATATATATATATATATATATATATATATAATGATATGATGGGGAGATCTCGCCCGGCCGTCCATAGGGCTTCCCCACCGCTCCTCTTCCTTGGGTGGTGGGCGGGACCGGCCTCCTTTCCCAGCGGGGCGGCCGGATGGCAGTGGAGCTCCCTACTCTTCGGAGCCCCACCCACTCCCCATCACCACCATGATCCCCGCGTGGTTGCACCCTCCGCCTCGCCCCTAGCATGGCTGCTCGACGTCGCCGGTCCGTAGTGCGGCCGTCCTTGCCGCAGTCGTCGTCGTGCTCGTCGACGGCGTCGACCTTCTGCCGCTCCCCCAGGCGCCTCCCCGGACCCCTCCATCCTCGGGCCTCCCCAAGTGCGGTCTCCGCCGCCCCCTCGGTCCCCCCGACTTTCTCTAATCTCCCTCCCTCCGCTCCGGCGCACACCCCGCTCGCCGCCCCCTCGGGTTGCCCTCGGCAGTCGCCCTCCGCTCGCCCCCGCGGTGGCCCAACTCAGCCACGTCTTCCCTCCGCCCCCCGGCTGAGCTCCTTGTCGGCCCTCGGCAGGCGCCACACCTCCGCCTTCCTTCCCCAGCGACGGACCCCCATCCGGCTCTCCCCTTGCCTTTGATCTACTCGCCGGCGCCCCCCACTCCCCCTTTTCCCTCCTCGGCGTCAGGCGGACGTGTGGCGACCTTCGGCTGCTTCTCGCCGGCGCCGCCCCCCCCAACGCCTCTTGCGTCCCTGGCTGGATGGTCAGGCGGCGTCTCCTCCCTCCCCCCCTCCGTCGCAGGCCACACGGGAGCTCCTCCCCCTCTTCCTGCCACGGCCCCCCGATGGCGCTCTCTGGCCCCTGCGCTCCCCTCTCGGCGGCGACGCCCATCCCTAGTGAGCCCCCCTCGTGGGCCGCGGCGGCTGCGGAGCCGCCGGCTTGGTTCAGTTTCCCCCCCGCGGCGATAGCGGCTCCTCCCAATTCCCCTGCCGCTGGCGGTCCCAGGCGCTCTCTATGACTCCTGCAGGAAGACCCCCACCGCCGGTGTTAGGTCCTTCTAGCTAGCCGGACGCGCTCTCTTCATTTCCTCTCTGCGGCCGTCATCCCCTTCCTTCCCCCGTCCTTCGCCTCTCCCGGCGCTCCTCGGCTGCCTCCGGCGCCTCGTCTTCGATATGGGTCAGACGCCGGAGCGCCGTCCTCCGTCCCCCTCCCGGTCGCCTGCCCTCCCTGCTCTCCCTTGCCTCCCCCCTCTTCGGGCTGGCCCTCGCCGGAGCTCCGGGCTCCCTCGTCGGAGCCACACAGTTCCGGGATGTGTGTCGGGGTGGGGTTCGAGGCTCCTTGAGCCGCGCGCTCACCCCATCGGGTAGATCGTTGCCCCCCCACGTGCAGTGTTTCCCCCCTCGGGCTTCGAGCCCATACACCCCCCGCTCATTTTCCTAACCGCTGTTTGGTTTCGAAGTTTTGAAACGTCATTTCGAAAATTTCGTAATTCAAAATTTTTCGAATGTCTGTTTCAATTATTTCGAAAAAAGGAGTCAATTAGGTTTATGACGCTTCGTCTCAGGATGTTTGTTAAGGTTTACACCCTCCCTTTATAGGAACTTGGGCTATCTTCCGGTTCCAACCTATCTTCTTCTATTTCCAATGAAGGCTCTAGCCATTATTTTTAAAAAAAAGTAATATATATATATATATATATATAAAGAATGTATGGATATAATCCTTGGAATAATTATATATGCATGAGACCTATATATATATATATATGTATATATTTATACATATATATACATCTTGACATTATATATATTTATACACATATATACATCTTGACATACATATTTACACATATATATACACTTTGACACAATGTGTGGGTACAAAATTATGAGTTTATAATATCATGGACACCTATAAGTCTTGGCACAACCTAGAAATTCAACCTATACACTTTAAAGAAAATCAACATATATGGATTTTATATTTCTTTGCATGATTTGTGTATACTTGTGTTAGTTTAGTTAAATAGGAATGAAGCATTGTCAAATTAACATGCTACTTTAAATCTGTCCATATTTGAATTATATTCAATTATCATGCTTTAGAATGATTAACTAGTTAAAATAGGTATTTATAGGCACCTATATGTTATCATAACCCTATCTTTATAAATTCTCAATATTAAACCTCCTCTTGTATTTTCAAGAAGTTAAATTATGGTACATAGTAAATATGAATTGAATTGGACATTTGGATTTACCTTGTATGAGAATAATATCAAGCTAAGGTTGCAAGGTTTACAAAATTATTTTGCATATGATATTGAAAGTAAGATTTTGATATCGTTATGCTACTAATAAGTTTTGTTTTGAAACTTGAACAGTGTTTAGCAAAAACCCCAAGAAAATTGCTTACTCGTTTAATTGCTTGCTAAGGTAAGAAAACCTAAATTTAACTGCACTTTATATATAACATTGCGTGGTTCCGGTGTTGAGAGTTGCTCCACCGAAGGGGTCGGCGTACCCGATTTTGATATATATGTATACTATCTATTGTAGAACTTTCCGGATTAACAAAAACAAAGGAGGCTCTGCCGAAATTTTCATTAATTTCGGGAGTTAGCCAAATTTAGAAAGTCCCAGGATTAGGAAAACCTAATTGAATAATCTAATTTTATATCCAGTTTCCTAGTCAATTAGATACTACCATATGGCGTATTGTCTTTGACACGAGATGGTAAAATAAGTTGAAGAACGATTCCTTGCCAACTATTTTTACTATATGGCATGTTGTTCCGATAAACGAGATGGTAATAAGTTGGATAATCTTCTGCCAACAAGAGATTACCATATGACGTATTGTCTTTGACATACGATACAATAGTTGATTTGGAACCTGATATAATTAGACCTAGGAGTCAATAGACTATTGTCTGTATTTGTAATTGCATCATGGGATGGGAGAGAAAAATTGGATCACATCTATCAAAATCCCTACAATATAACAATACCAGTAAAAGCTGATCAGTAGTCCCACATCTGTAAGGCCTTGCGATGTTGGGGGTGAGGCCTAGCTCACCAACAGAGAACAGTCGAGTAAATTCCGAAAATAAAATTGAAATTTAAAAAGTTAATGCATACAAGTTTCCTACAAGATGTGGGGGGTCGGATCTAAGGCACCGTACCCAATCCAGACACCACCTGGTCCCGGATAAATAGGATTATTGTCGGGAAAATAGAGGGTGATCATGATCCAATGTGTTCTCTAAAATTTGCATAACCATGAGGAATAGTGTTTATGATTATATTGTAGTTAGGTCTTGTGTGATAACTTGTTGGATTAGGATTATATAACATTTCTAGATGTCTTACAATAAAGGTATTAAGTTACATTTCTTATACTCCTTAAGTTCATCTGAATTATATTTTTCCTTATTACCGCCTTTGACCGATGACTTGCTTGTCGTTTCTAAACGACCTAGTATTTGTTCACTAGGGGAAGACGAGAACCCGAAAGAAACGATGCCTCTGTATGATGAAGACGGAGATGAATGAACATCGGGTAGCTTGGCCGAAATGTTAACAAGTTGGTTTTATTGTCAAAATATGTAAATTAAATGTTTTGATGGAACTTGTAGTCAAGTTGTATAAAATGATGTAAAGTTATGTATAGAAGATCTAGAATGTAATATATATATATCTTGTACCTTATCATAGCTTTCACAGGCGACAATCGCAATCTTAATATTTGAATGTTGTGTTTGTGCGTAGCTTGGAGATGTATCAATGCACCTGGTTTCCACTATTTGGAAACGGGGCGTGACACGTCTTTTAGTGGTGGCCCATGCAGGTCAGGCTTTAGAGACCTATATAGGTTGAGCCTAAATACTAAGTTATATTCTTAGGATGTCTAGAAAGAACCTTAGGATAAGGATACTTGACAATATTAATGTTTAAAGAAAGGGTCCTCCTCGAGGCAGTAGATTAGAAATCTTAAACCTTGTATGTAATAAAGAAGGGGTTCTTCTTCCTTCTGTCTGTTGTATCACATTTTATAAGAACAACAGATGTATACATAGTAAGTTAAGGAAGTAGAATGACATACTTGTCTGTTGTGTCACATTTTGTCAAGGACAACAGATGTATGTGGTGACTTTAGGATAGAAAGTGTAAAGTGTATAAATAGTATGTATGTCAGTGACATCTATGTAACATTTTTGGCAATAGTAAATGAATATGTTGTTCCTATTTTCTAGAACACTCGTATGCCTCATTATTGGCAATCTTTGAGATATACACATTTTGATAAACTGTATTTCTCAATTCTTTATTAATAAATGATATTTATCAATTTTTATTTGAAACTAAATCATTCCATGAGATATTATTACCATTCGAATTACTCAGGAAATGGACAGTTCAAACGATCCTCATTCATCCACTCCTGCCACCCAAGCTGAATAAGGCACTCCAGATGTTTATCTATTACTACGACAAATCCTGGAAAGCCATAGCCAGCAGGCTAACATAGCATAAGCAACGAATGCTGCACTAATAGAACAATTATGAGCTCTACCAAAACCTAAAAAGAAATCGGTAGCTGATTATAGGAATCTGGATACACCCAAGTTTCGTGGGACTGAAAGCCCTATAGAAGCTGGGTAGTGGATGAGGACCACAGAGGGACTAATAAAGGCAGCCAATATCAGTCCCGAAGATATGGTAGCAATCATCAAAATTTAACTTTTGGATGTCGCAGATAGCTGGTGGAGCGCAGAACATCCTGAAGAATCAAACGAGATAGTCCCTTGGGAAGAATTTAAAAGGAAATTTGAAGAATAATTCTTTCCAAGGTCAGCAAGACTATAGCTGGAGAGGAAGTTCATCCAACTGAAGCAAGGACATTTGACTGTGGATAAAAATGCCGCAAAATTCACCAAATTGAGTAAATTTACATCTTATATGGTGACAAATGAAGAAGCAAAGGTGGGCCTCTTCTAAGAAGGACTGAATGCTGAGCTAAAGCATAAGGTTGCACCATATCGGTGCAAGACCTACTCAGAGATAATTGAGGCCACCCGCGATCAAGAAAGGATGTTGAAGGAAAGATAGGCTCAAAGGTCGGGAGGTTCAAAGAGGTCATAGAATACGGGATCTTTATCCCAGAAGAAACAGTAGTAAGGGCCGCCCAAGCATCCTCAAACGGAACTGGCGAGGGAAGTACCTACTTGCAAATACTGTGGAAAAGTAGGACATCAAGAACAACTATAGATTACTCAATGGTCTATATTTGAAGTGTGGACTTCTAGGGCATCAGGCTTATCAGTGTGCTATGAACAGACCTGGACCAAAGAATCTACAGCAGGGTCCCAGACCAATGCTGCAAGGGAATGGTCCCAGACATATGATCCAAACAATGATGAATTCCCGAGCAATTGTACCATCTGGATACTAGCATAGGCCCTCGTTGGCTCCATAGTCACACCAGTTCCAACAAGCTTAAAGGGCAAAATAGCCATACACGGGAAAGAAGAAGAAGAAACATGGTCAAACATTTATGATGGATACAGAAGAAGCTGAGATCGCAGGCGAAGTGGTAACATGTACTATATTTGTTTCATCATATCCAGCATCAGTTTTATTTGATTCAAGAGCCACACACTCTTTTGTATCTTCTAGCTTTGTATCACAACAGGAAATCGAATTCATAACCCTTGATTAAGAACCTGAATATTCTTACGGAAAATGGCGTAGTAAAGGTTAGCCATATTTTTAAAGCATGTCCAATAAAACTAGATGGGGGAGCATTTCGGGTAAGATTGCTAGTTTTTCCAATGAACAACTATGATATAGTATTGGAGATGGATTGGTTGACAAGAACATTAGGCAATATAGACTGTGGTCAAGGAAGGATTTTATTCTAACTCCCTAATAAGGAAACATATGAATTTATTCGAAACTAAAAGGAATTTGATGCTGGAGAATTAGAAAAACTTGAACTACCAATTCGAGGAAGATTCCAAGAACTGGAGGAAAAATATTTTCCAAAGGTAGTAGAATATTTTAAGGATGTATTTCCACAAGAATTGCCCGAATTGTCGCAGATAGGGCAGTAAAATTCTCCATTAATTTGGTACCCGAAGCAGCTCCTATAGCTAAGAAAATATATCCAATGAACAAAGAAGAATGGCAGAGCTGAATAAACAAATCAAGGAGTTATTGTCAAAGGGATTCATTCAACCAAGTGCCTCACCATGGGGTGCACCAGTTTTATTTGTAAAGAAGAAGGATGAAATCCTACGATTACTAATTGACTATAGGACACTAAATGCAGTTACGATAAAAAATAAATATCCCTTGTCCAGAATTGACGAACTATTTGATCAACTAGGAGAAGCAAAAGTATTTTCGAAGATTGATTTGAGATCTGGGTATCATCAAGTAAAAGTGAAAATGGAAGATGTTCAGAAAACAACATCTAGAACTCGTTATGGGCATTAAGAATTCTTAGTTATGCCATTCGGGTTAACAAATGCTCCTGCTATATTCATGGATCTGTTGAATCGAATATTCTATTAATACTTGGATAAGTTTGTGATTGTATTCATTGATGACATCTGTCAACCCCTTGACCAATTTTATCCTCGCAAATTTTTTTTATTTTATTTTATTATTTATTTGTCCCACATATATAATTGTTAAGCTTTATATTATTTTGTTTATTTAAACCTCCATAGAGGGTACAAATGGCAATAAAGGAATGGGGGTTCCTTGCGACTAAGATTTCAGGTAAGGGTTTTTATGCAAAACAATCAATATTTGAAACTTCTGTTTTAACGGATCAGAGCAAATCCCATACCACCACATTCGGACACCGCCTCTGAGGATTTAATCCAGATTTTACTTTTCAAACCAAATCTGATTTAAATTCAGATTCGTACTATCCCCCTTGCGTGAGTCCTGTATAAGAGGAGCAGCCGACTTTTCCTTAACGAACCCTAAAACCCCGATCTGTCAAGGAAGCAAGGAAGAACAAAGAGGAGTCGAAGGTTCAGTCGAGCACGACAAATCAACCCATCAGGTTCGTAATCTACTCTTGTGATCTCAGTCTCCATGTTATTAACTATTTGATTTAATGTTTAGAAGGGATAATGAAATTCACAAGATGGGTGGTTGTAGTTATGTCATCGTTATAAAATCAATGTAGACAAGTTTGACAAGGGATCCGAATAGAGGCAATGAGTATTAGAGTTGGAAAGGGTTATGTATTTTAGGAACAGACATTAAGGAATCTAGATCAGAGGAAGATCCCTATGTTCTGTCTTTAAGATTGTATACCAATTGGTTGTGCACTTGGTAAATGATACCTGTACAGATGATGGCTATATAGTAAGGTATGACAGCCTTGAGGGCAGAGCTGCATGGTGGCTTAGACCAGGTAAGGTTATGAATAGATTTTGATATCCTGTGGCGATTTGTCATAGCAGTATAGATACCTTTGGCCTCGACCACAATAAATACTGACACATGACCACGGGGTAGCATCCTTGAAAACTTTCAAGGTGTTTAGAACTCTTATAGGTACATGACCTGGCGTATTATACATCTACTTCTTTCCTTAGTCAAACCCACTGGTATTGTACTGATACCTTAGTATCAGACATCGACAACTTAGTGGTCGTTGGATATTGGCATTGTATTCGACCCTAGGATCAGAGTCCTCAGTAGATACCTGGTTTAATACCAACTACATGGCTTGGTTTTGAATTTCAGATCGTATGAACCACACACAGATCAACAGTGTGATCCTGGGTATCATGAACATGGTATTTAACAGACATATTGCATATAGTGTCACGTGTGCAATGAATAGAATACGTGAGAGTGATTTCTATTATGGATGTAAACACATAGGTTAAAAACCAGCTCGATAGCACCTGACGCCACGGGCCATCATGACGTTATTGCCACTACTTGGTATGGTTGCCCATTCCCTGTATAATAGAGGTACCCTCAATGAGGCCATGTACTGCTCTGAAGTCTCGCGGAGTAGCAGTGCCCAAATGTTCGGGTAACATGGGTTGGAGGCACCTGGTATATGAACCCAAGGAGGAGTATTAGAAACACGAGTGACACTGTAGTATGCCAGGTATTATCCTGATACCAAAATCTTGAGTATACCCAGAATTACTGTAACAGAGTGATAAATCCATTCCCTTGTACAGTATCCTGATATGGAGATTAATCCATCCTTGTTGTTTGTTTTCCGACCAGTGACAACCCAAATTATTTACCTAACACACATTGACAAAATATCTCATCTGATCTAGGAGTACACCTTTGGATGAAACCGGAGTATCAGTTATAACTGATATAATTTGCATTGGGAGGCCTACCAGACATTTGACTATATCAGTACATATGTCAAACACAGCAATAGATAAGGGGGCTAGAGTATCAAGCCCAGTATTATACCATCTGAAAATCATGTGAATACTAGAAGAGTATCAGTAGAAATCGGATACCAATGGTATGTTCTCAAGAACAAATCACTCTTAAGGGTCGGGTATCATATTGATACCTAATGAACGAGGGCATGTTAACTTTGGATTAGAACTTTAGTACCTAAAGTTCAGATATGAGAAAAGTCTGATCCCGAATCCTGGGACACTCATCCTGAATCCAGGACAACATGGTTTCTTCGACACATAACATTATATGATCAGGTTAGTTGGTACCTATTCCCTAGAAAATAGGTATTCAGGAATACCAATATATTTCGACACTGTGATACAACTCTCTGTAGAACAGAGTTACCAAGAGGTATACCAAATCGATATTGAGGGTCACTTGGGTCAGCCTGGTAACAGGTTTGACACACACAGGTTGTCAATACCCCTAGGTATCAAACACTATTGTTCAATTATGCCAAAAACCTGAGAGGGTTAACATGGGTTCATTCCTTACACAGGTAATGAGATGTGATGGAAATGGCAGATAGCAATTGTTCAGAATTTGGTTTCATGTTTGTAAGATAGCATATATGTATCTAACTATATCAAACTTCCTTTTACTATTTTCTAACTTTCTAGCTCTCTGGGATTCTTTTATTATTTGAGTTCGAACTTGAGGAGTATTGGCCTACCAAATTGTTAGAACATTGTAAACTCTGATACCTCATCCAGGTGAAGAACTTTTAACATTCTGTAAAAGGTTGGAGATTTATTGTCCATACACAAAAAATTTATTTCAAAGTTTGACATAAGTTATGAGATGTATTGGCTAAACACTACAACTTTATTGCTAACGAAATCTATAAATGCAATGTAATGGTCATGTATTTTCAATTACAGCTTCAGCTCAGAAATGCCTATCAGTTCCCATCTTAATTGGCCAAGATGTAAATCATCATTATTTTAAAAGGATTGCCTATTGTTCTGATACAGATGGATGGACTGACCAAGACCGATGACCTTGTTTTTGTTTTGGCTGCGACACTTAGTTTGGATCTAATCAAATCACCCCTTAGGATTACTCCACATATTGCTTTTGTTTATTCACAGGTTGAATGCTCACTTTAGGATGTTCCTGCACTCCTAAAAGAGGTTCAGTCCTCTTTGGACTTGTGTTCAATGATGAGATGCAGGTGTGATGGCTCGAGTATAAGATAACATCTTCATTGTTCAGTCTCTAGTGAAGGATGAGTTTACTTGGCCTACATCTCATTCATGTGCAGTCCCATTCCCAGCCACTGTTCAATCCTTTTTGATTGTTCAGTGCCTTGTTTAGGTATTTGTGAGAGGGATGCCTATATTCAGTCCTCTTTTTGAATGTTAGTCCCATGTACATATCAGTCCTAATGTCCATGTTGCATATCAGTTTAGTATCAGTCCACTATTTAAGCAACACCATTATGTTGTTAGTAGGGGTATACATATAGTGTGGAGTAATAGAAGGTTAGATATATTTTTTTAAACTATAATCAGTGTTGCCACTCAATTCAATATACTTATAAGTAGGATTTAGCTTGACATGTCTAGAAGAGGGCATAAGAACAAGGGTAAATCATAGGGAAACCAAACTAGACTAAGATCTTAGGCTAAGAACCTAGTAAATAGAGTATTACTTACCTTAAATTCCTTATTGACATTGTAAATGTATAAAACAGGTTACTTGGACCATAGTACGGATTCTGATCCATGCCAGCAGCTCAGGACCGCAGGCAAGTATAACTTGCCTTTCTACACAGCTTTATTTACATGCACTGTCTATTATTTTATCCAGTTTCTCATATTGTTGCCATGTATCTTTTCTATCAAGCTGGTATATTTTTATCATTGCTTTAGACAGTGTTCACAATTGGCCTTGTGTCTTATCGATCGTGCCGTGATTGAGTCATGCCTCCGTGTCTTGAACCTTGAAGCTAACCTGCGAGTCCACGATAGGGACGAGGGTTAGTAGTTATTGGTCCACACCTGCGAGTCCACACTAGGGACGAGGGTGATGCTAGCCTGCGAGTCCGCATTAGGGACGAGGGTTAGTAGTAGATGCTAGCCTGCGAGTCCACAATAGGGATGAGGGTTAGTAGTATAGGGTTACGCCTGCGAGTCCACACTAGGGACGAGGGTGATGCTAGCCTGCGAGTCCACACTAGGGACGAGGGTTAGTAGTAGATGCTAATCTGCGAGTCCATACTAGGGACGAGGATTAGTAGTTCAAACCTGCGAGTCCACGCTAGGGACGAGGGTTTGAGTATTTGTTTCAGTTATCCATTGACATCTTGACATGAGTTCTCGAGTCCTTGTTCAGCAGTTTATTTTCGTATAGACAGTGTATAGATTCGTGCGTTATTCATTGCTCAGTTTTACTTGCTCCATGCATAATAAACTGTTAGAAAGGCTCATTTTTATGTATCTTGCTAGTCCTCTGAGGACCTGATGATCTCTTCAGGTTAGCCGAGTTTGAGTTAGGAGCAGACCAGAGGGTTGAGCCAGCATCAGATCGCATCGTTTGCACTTGAGGTGGTCTAGATTAACAGTTTTTATTCAGTTAGTTACTCCATGTATTCTTTTATTTTCTTCCGTCTATTGGTAGTGGATTTGTGTCCACCGGACGTGACAGTGATTCTTGATATTCAGTTTATTCATTATTATTCAGTTCATGTCTTTTTATTGATCTCGCATGTGACATGATTATTGCTGTGGATGAGATATAGTTTTTTTCGTGATTCTAGATTGCCGTGACTTGAGTATAGACAGCGTACTACCGCCGACACTGCAGCGTAGGCTGGGCTTGGACACGTTTCGTATCCGAAAAGCGGATGCGGGTCGTGACAAGTTTTTTTGGTAGCCCATGCAGGTCAACGTTAATCACTTCGGTTACGTCACTGTGTCATCGTGAGCCTGCGAATAGGACTAGACACTTAGGATCTCATCCACATGTCTTGACTCCTTGTTAATCCTTGATTTCATTAAAACCTTGACTTGCATCTTGTTTGGAAATCTCTTCAACGGCTAAATTGTTTACTCTTGTTACAGTTAAGATGGACTCTCAAGACAGGAACAATGCTGCCCTGAATACCCCACCGGCTACAGGAGGCTCTTTCACGTACATGACTCCACCGACATAAGAAGGCCAGCTCACTCATGCGAGTAATCAACCGTAATTCTCGAGATTCCGTAGAGGCGATATTCCACCGCCTCCACAGTTTCCTCTGCAGACTCCACCACCAGCACCCGGTCTGCCACCAGCATCTGTTCCATCGCCAGGGATTCCACATCCAGTACCAGCCATACATTCCGCACCAGTGATGTATCCAGCTTTTCCCATGCGCCCACCTCCGACGATGTATCCAGCCTCGACGATGTATCCAGCACATGTTCTGCCTCCGCCACTAGCACTGGACAACGTCACACTCCTCGGGATCATCCAGCAGCAGGCTAACATGTTTTGCGACACTTTGAGAGAGGTTCTTCAGATTCGAGATGCTCCGCGACAACGTCCGGGAAATCCCAAGCACTTCATGGACTTTAGGCCCATGCCGTTCCATGGGACATAGGGGATCGTCTATGCTGACGAATGGCTGGAGAACATGGAGAGGTATCTAAAGATGGCCCGAGTTCTAGAAGATTTGAAGATTGAGTCAGTCAGTGGACAACTTTTCGACATCGTGCGGACGTGGTACCAAGGCGAACCCCAATTTTCTGCTCCAGACGTGACTTGGGAGGAGTTCAAGCGACTGTTCAAGAGGAAATTCTATCCATACGTAGCACGAGAAGCGTTGGTGAGTCAGTTCGAGCACTTAGAGCAGGGCAACCACACTGTTGACGAGTACACATCAGAGTTTTCTCGTCTCAGCCGCTTCGCGGAGAACTTGGTCAGCACCCCTGAAGACAAGGCACGACGATTCAGAAAAGGACTATCTCACGAGATTCGTCTAGCCATCGCCACCAGTCGAGCCACTACTTACGAGAAGATTCTAGAAGTCGCCCAAGCTGTAGAAGAAGAACTGAGCTGCAAGCCGAAGAGGAATCGAGACGCACTCGGAGGAGGCAGCGACCAAGCAGCATCGGTAAAACGTCCCAATATTTCAGGGAAGACACCAGCGCAGCAGCATCAGCAGCAACCACAAGCAGCCCCACGCCAAGTCTAAGACATTCCCATCTGTCAGCATTGCTCGAAGAAAGGCCACACTCAAGAAAATTGTCGCAGCAGATTAGGATTGTGTTGGACTTGTGGATCCAACCAACACCTGTCTCGCAATTGTCCGAAGAAGAACGCAAGTGCCCCACCACTACCAACCGCAGCAGGAGATCGAGCCTTTGCCATGATCACGGAAGAGGCGGCGACACCACAAGGAGCTAATGGCGGAAATTTTCAGTAGATTATAGCAAAAGCATTATCAATAGACACTATGTTTGACTTTGACTTGCAAGTATTCGCAATAATTTTATAACAGTTATTCTAGACTATTTACTCCAGTAGATCACCAGCTCCTTAAATTTTGAGGACGAAATTTGTTTAAGGGGGGTAGAGTTGTCAACCCCTTGACCAATTTTATCCTCGCAAATTTTTTTTTATTTTTTTTATCATTTATTTGTCCCACATATATAATTGTTAAGCTTTATATTATTTTGTTTATTTAAACCTCCGTAGAGGGTACAAATGGTAATAAAGGAATGGGGGTTCCTTGCGACTAAGATTTCAGGTAAGGGTTTTTATGCAAAACAATCAATATTTGAAACTTCTGTTTTAACGGATCAGAGCAAATCCTATACCACCACATTCGGACAACGCCTCTGAGGATTTAATCCAGATTTTACTTTTCAAACCAAATCTGATTTAAATTCAGATTCGTGCTATCCCCCTTGCGTGAGTCCTGTATAAGAGAAGCAGCCGACTTTTCCTTAACGAACCCTAAAACCCCGATCTGTCAAGGAAGCATGGAAGAACAAAGAGGAGTCGAAGATTCAGTCGAGCACGGCAAATCAACCCATCAGGTTCGTAATCTACTCTTGTGATCTCAGTCTCCATGTTATTAACTGTTTGATTTAATATTTAGAAGGGATAATGAAATTCACAAGATGGGTGGTTGTAGTTATGTCATCGTTATAAAATCAATGTAGACAAGTTTGACAAGGGATCCGAATAGAGGCAATGAGTATTAGAGTTGGAAAGGGTTATGTATTTTAGGAACAGACATTAAGGAATCTAGATCAGAGGAAGATCCCTATGTTCTGTCTTTAAGATTGTATGCCGATTGGTTGTGCACTTGGTAAATAATACCTGTACAGATGATGGCTATATAGTAAGGTATGACAGCCTTGAGGGCAGAGCTGCATGGTGGCTTAGACCAGGTACGGTTATGAATAGATTTTGATATCCTGTGGCGATTTGTCATAGCAGTATAGATACCTTTGGCCTCGACCACAATAAATACTGACACATGACCACGGGATAGCATCCTTTAAAACTTTCAAGGTGTTTAGAACTCTTATAGGCACATGACCTGCCGTATTATACATCTACTTCTTTCCTTGGTCAAACCCACTGGTATTGTACTGATACCTTAGTATCAGACATCGACAACTTAGTGGTCGTTGGATATTGGCATTGTATTCGACCCTAGGATCAGAGTCCTCAGTAGATACCTGGTTTAATACCAACTACATGGCTTAGTTTTGAATTTCAGACCGTATGAACCACACACAGATCAACAGTGTGATCCTGGGTATCATGAACATGGTATTTAACAGACATATTGCATATAGTGTCACGTGTGCAATGAATAGAATGCGTGAGAGTGATCTCTATTATGGATGTAAACATATAGGTTAAAAACCAGCTCGATAGCACCTGACGCCACGGGCCATCATGACGTTATTGCCACTACTTGGTATGGTTGCCCATTCCCTGTATAATAGAGGTACCCTCAATGAGGCCATGCACTGCTCTGAAGTCTCGCGGAGTAGCAGTGCCCAAATGTTCGGGTAACATGGGTTGGAGGCACCTGGTATATGAACCCAAGGAGGAGTATTAGAAATACGAGTGACACTGTAGTATGCCAGGTATTATCCTGATACCAAAATCTTGAGTATACCCAGAATTACTGTAACAGAGTGATAAATCCATTCCCTTGTACAGTATCCTGATATGGAGATTAATCCATCCTTGTTGTTTGTTTTTCGACCAGTGACAACCCAAATTATTTACCTAACACTCATTGACAAAATATCTCATCTGATCTAGGAGTACACCTTTGGATGAAACCGGAGTATCAGTTATAACTGATATAATTTGCATTGGGAGGCCTACCAGACATTTGACTATATCAGTACATATGTCAAACACAGCAATAGATAAGGGGGCTAGAGTATCAAGCCCAGTATTATACCATCTGAAAATCATATGAATACTCAAAGAGTATCAGTAGAAATCGGATACCAATGGTATGTTCTCAAGAACAAATCACTCTTAAGGGTCGGGTATCATATTGATACCTAATGAACGAGGGCATGTTAACTTTGGATTAGAACTTTAGTACCTGAAGTTCAGATATGAGAAAAGTCTGATCCCGAATCCTGGGACACTCATCCTGAATCCAGGACAACATGGTTTCTTCGACACATAACATTATATGATCAGATTAGTTGGTACCTATTCCCTAGGAAACAGGTATTCAGGAATACCAATATATTTTGACACTGTGATACAACTCTCTGTAGAACAGAGTTACCAAGAGGTATACCAAATTGATATTGAGGGTCACTTGGGTCAGCCTGGTAACAGGTTTGACACACACAGGTTGTCAATACCCCTAGGTATCAAACACTATTGTTCAATTATGCCAAAAACCTGAGAGGGTTAATAGGGGTTCATTCCTTACACAGGTAATGAGATGTGATGGAAATGGCAGATAGCAATTGTTCAGAATTTGGTTTCATGTTTGTAAGATAGCATATATGTATCTAACTATATCAAACTTCCTTCTACTATTTTCTAACTTTCTAGCTCTCTGGGATTCTTTTATTATTTGAGTTCGAACTTGAGGAGTATTGGCCTACCAAATTGTTAGAACATTGTAAACTCTGATACCTCATCCAGGTGAAGAACTTTTAACATTCTGTAAAAGGTTGGAGATTTATTGTCCATACACAAAAAATTTATTTCAAAGTTTGACATAAGTTATGAGATGTATTGGACACATAGTTTGACATAGTAGATGCTAATTTGCGAGTCCACACTAGGGACGAGGATTAGTAGTTCAAACCTGCGAGTCCACGCTAGGGACGAGGGTTTGAGTATTCGTTTTAGTTATCCATTGACATCTTGACATGAGTTCTTGAGTCCTTGTTCAGCAGTTTATTTTCGCGTAGACAGTGTATAGATTCGTGCGTTATTCATTGCTCAGTTTTACTTGCTCCATGCATAATAAACTGTTAGAAAGGCTCATTTTTATGTATCTTGCTAGTCCTCTGAGGACCTGATGATCTCTTCAGGTTAGCCGAGTTTGAGTTAGGAGCAGACCAGAGGGTTGAGCCAGCATCAGATCGCATCGTTTGTACTTGAGGTGGTCTAGATTAACAGTTTTTATTCAGTTAGTTACTCCATGTATTCTTTTATTTTCTTCCGTCTATTGGTAGTAGATTTGTGTCCACCGGACGTGACAGTGATTCTTGATATTCAGTTTATTCATTATTATTCAGTTCATGTCTTTTCATTGATCTTGCCTGTGACATGATTATTGCTGTGGATGAGATATAGTTTTTTCGTGATTCTAGATTGCCGTGACTTGAGTATAGATAGCGTACTACCGCCGACACTGCGGCGTAGGCTGGGCTTGGACACATTTCGTATCCGAAAAGCGGATGCGGGTCGTGACAACATCCTCATATATTCGAAGAATGAAGATGAACATGAAGAGCATCTGAGGATAGTGCTACAGACTATGAGAGAGGAACGATTATATGTAAAATTTAGTGAATGTGAATTTTGGTTGGACCATGTATCATTTCTAGGCCATATCATTAGTAGTGAAGGAATTTTAGTGGATCCAAAGAAGGTAGAAGCTGTTAAATCTTGGCCAACACCAAAATCTATAGCAAAAATTTGAATTTTCTTGGGTTTAGCAGGGTACTACTGATACTTTGTGGATAATTTCTCAAGGATCGCAGAACCTTTAAATCGGCTAACCAGAAAGGAAGAGAAATTTAATTGGACAGAGAAATGCCAGGCAGCCTTTGATGAACTGAAGGAAAGGCTGATTTCAGCATCGGTATTGGCATTACCATCAGGGTCAGGAGGATATAAGATGTACAGTGATGCCTCAGGCAAAGGGCTAGGTTGTGTGCTAACGCAGCATGGAAGAGTTATAGTCTACGCTTCTCGACAACTGAAACCGCATGAGAGAAATTATCCAATGCATGATTTAGAACTTACGGCTGTAGTATTTGCTCTTAAATTATGGAGACATTACCTGTATGGAGAAAGAATCAAAATATATAAAGATCATAAAAGCTTGAAGTATGTATTTACTCAGAAGGAAATTAATATGAGACAATAAAGATGGTTAGAGTTACTCAAGGATTTCGATATGGAATTAGATTATCTTCCGGGTAAGGCTAATAAAGTAGCAGACACTCTGAGTAGAAGACCAACAACATTCTTTATGAGTACCCCACAAGAAATCCTGTAGGATTTAAGGAAAATGGGAGTTGAAGTGATATGCCCAATAGCAGAAGGTGTATGAGAAAATTTACAAGTACAGACATCCCTGATAGATAGAATTAAAGAAGCTCAACAAGGTGATGTAAAATTTCAGAAAATTTGGAAACAAACAGAAGAAGGACTCCAGATCAGAATAAGGAAGCATCCAGACATATCATTAAGATTCGGAGATAGATTGTGCGTACCCGGTGGAGACTTATAGATAGAGATTATGTCAGAAGCACACAATTCTCAATATTCTATCCATTCGGGTAGTACTAAAATGTATCGGGATCTAAAACAAAACTTTTGGTGGCATGGAATGAAGCACAAAATTGCTAGATTTGTGTCCAGATGTCTCGTCTGTCAACAAGTCAAGGCAGAACATTAAAGGACGGCAGGACTTCTTCAACCCCTATCCATACTTGAATGGAAATGAGAACATCTCACAATGGATTTTATGATAGGACTGCCTAAGACACAAAGGGGTAATAACACTATCTGGGTCATTATAGATAGACTTACCAAGTCAGCTCGATTTCTACCCTTTTGAGTTGGACAAACGATAGAAGCACTGGTGGATATGTATATAAAATAGATCGTTAGCCAGCATGGTGTGCCCGTAAGCATAATTTCAGATCGAGACACAATGTTTACATCATATTTCTGGAAAAGTCCACAAGAGAATCTAGGTACCCAGTTGAAATTTAGTTTCGCCTATTACCCTCAAACGGATGGTCAGTTTGAAAGGACAATTCACACTTTAGAAGACATGCTAAGGGCCTGCACATTAGATTTCACTACACCAAAAAAGGCATTTAGGAACAGGCTTTTAATGTACCTAATATTTTTAGGAACATATAAATACCGTTCCTAAAAGTGGCGTTGCAATATTAGGAACAGTTATAAAACGTTTCAAATGTTAGTTTGGAACGTTTAGAAGGCGTTCCTAAAGTAGATTTTGGAACACATATAATGTGTTCCTAAAATATATTTGGGACAATCATACAAGGTTTACATCATATTTGAAGGATCATGGGACGATCATCTACATTTGGTAGAATTCTCTTATAACAATAGTTATCATAATAGTATCAAAATGACCCCTTTTGAAGCCTTGTATGGATGGAAATGTAGATCACCAGTATGTTGGACGAATATAGGAGAAGGACAATTACTAGGTCCAGAACTGGTAGCACAAACAGTAGACAGGGTTAAAGCAATTAGAAGCCATTTACTGGAAGCTCAAAATAGACAGAAAATGTGGGCTGACAAACACCAAAGGATACTAGAATTCCAACCCGGTGATCATGTATTTCTAAAGATTTTGCCAACCAGGGGAACAATCAGATTTGGGACTCGAGGAAAATTAAGTCCAAGATATGTTGGACCATTCATTGTGCTAGAAAAGATTGGGAATATATCCTACAAACTGGCTCTACCACCAACACTAGAGGGAATGCATAATGTTTTCCATGTTTCACAACTTTGAAGATATATATCGGATCCAAGTCACATATTAGATCACTCAGAGATCACCGTCGGACCAACTCTACGAGTAGAGCAAAGACTTGCCGGGATCCTGGACCGAAGGGACAAGATTCTTCAAAATTGGGTCATTCTATTAGTACGAGTTGCATGGAGCAAGGATTCCCCAAGAGATTCAACTTGGAAGAAAGAGGAAGATATGAGGAGCCAGTATCCGTATCTATTCTCAGGGCCTGGTTAGTAATCATATATTATATTAGTTATTTCAAATTCTGAGGACGGAATTCCTCTAAGGAGGGTAGAGTGTTATGTCTTATATTTTCTTAATAATGATAGTAATAATTTTCTCTATATAAAATTTTTAACATTGGTCCCTAACAAAATTATGTAAATTAAACAAGGGCTTCTCTACATAAATTGGGTTATGTGTCATGACATTGGGCTAGGTGGCAACCAAAGAAGCTAGGTGGCACATCATCAGCATAGGTGTCATTCACCTATGACATGTGGCATTAGTTCATGCCACATGTCTTCAAGCATGGAGAAAACCCCCTCCATGAGACACATCATCACTTCCCCCTTCATTATTTCTTTTTCCCCTTCCTCTACACACAGACATACATACAAACCTCTCTCTCCCTCCTCCCTACTCCCATTGCTACTACTGCTGCTGAGATTACTACTGCTGCTGCCATTGTTGCTGTGACTGCTGCTACCGTTCTTGCCGCCGGCCACCACCGACGCTGACCACCATCGGCCACTCGCTGCCGTCGACCACGCCGCCGGCCACCACCCCTTCTCGAGCAACATCTCCTTCTCCTCTTCCACTTCCTTAAAACCTAGGTAAAAACTTCATTTTCTTTCCCCTCTTTCAATTTCAAAACCTAGGCAAAAAATTAGGTTTAATTAAATAGGGATATATATATATATATATAATTTAAATCTTTAATTTGGGTTATGATAGGAAAGGTTGGAAGAACATCTAGGTTCAATACAAGAAAGCCAAGACATGTCCTCTTTCCTCTTTCCTTTTGAAATTTGTTTTAATTTGGTTCTCCTAATTTTCTTGAATTAATATGGTTTAAATTTCAATTCTGGAATTTATGAAATTATTGACAAAATCCAATCTTATGAAAATAAAATGTGCATATGAGCCTAAATTTTGAATTTTGGTAGGAACCTATTTATGGACACTTTACATCTAAAATTTGTTGTGACTATATATATATATATATATATATATATATATATATATATATATATATATATATATAGGGCCGTCACCTTCCACCACCCCAACTGTACAGGGAAATCATCAGACAGATTCTAAAGATCCGGAGGCGCTGCTCGCACTCCACGCCCAAGTTATGGGAGACCCTAGATTAGTCTCTGTCATCTTGTTTCTGTTTTGTCGGCTTGTCTAGCTGTTTCTTTTCTCTTGCCAGCGCTATGCGCTCTTCTTGTATAGGCTTTGGCATTTTGCGCCTGATACATCAATAATATTCCTCCTTCTCAAAAAATAAAATTATATATATATATATATATATATATATATATATATATTTTATATATATATATATATATATATATATATATATATATATATATATATAAAGAAGAATGTATGGATATAATCCTTGGAATAATTATATATGCATGAGATCTATATATATATGTATATATTTATACATACATATTTACACATATATATACACTTTGACACAATGTGTTGATACAAAATTATGTGTTTATAATATCATGGACACCTATAAGTCTTGGCACAACCTAGAAATTCAACCTATACACTTTAAAGAAAATCAACATATATGGATTTTATATTTCTTTGCATGATTTGTGTATACTTGTATTAGTTTCGTTAAATCGGAATGAAAAATTGGCAAATTAACATGCTACTTTAAATCTGTCCATATTTGAATTATATTAAATTATCATGCTTTAGCATGATTAACTAGTTAAAATAGGTATTTATAGCACCTATATGTTAGCATAACCCTATTTCTATAAGTTCTCAATATTAAACCTCCTCTTGTATTTTCAAGAAGTTAAATTATGGTACTTAGTAAATATGAGTTGAATTGGACATTTGGATTTACCATGTATGAGAATAATATCAAGCCAAGGTTGCAAGGTTTACAAATTTATTTTGCATATTATATTGAAAGTAAGATTTTGATAACGTTATGCTACTAATAAGTTTTGTTTTGAAACTTGAACAGTATTTAGCAAAAACCCCAAGAAAATTGCTTACTCGTTTAATTGCTTGCTAAGGTAAGAAAGCCTAAATTTAAGTGCACTTTATATATAATATTGAGTGGTTCCGGTGTTGAGAGTTGCTCCACCGAAGGGGTCGACGTACCCAATTTTGAAAGGAGGCTCCACTTTATATATAAATTTAAGTGCACTTTATATATAATATTTAAGTGCACTTTATATATAATATTGTTTATTGTAAAACTTTCCGGATTAACAAATACAAAGGAGGCTCTGCTAAAAATTTTAGTAATTTCGAAAGATAGCCAAATTTAGAAAGTCCCAGGATTAGGAAAACCTAATTGAATAATCTAAGTTTATATCCAGTTTTCTAGTCAATTAGATACTACCATATGGCGTGTTGTCTTTGACACGAGATGGTAAAATAAGTTGAAGAACGATTCCTTGCTAACGATTTTTACCATAAGGCGTGTTGTTCTGACACACGAGATGGTAATAAGTTGGATAATCTTCTGCCAACAAGAGATTACCGTATGACGTATTGTCTTTGACATACGATACGGTAATTGAGTTGGAACCTGATATAATTAGACCTAGGAGTCAATCGACTATTGTCTGTGTTTGTAGTTGTATCATGGGGTGGAAGAGAACAAATGGATCATATCTATCAAAATCCCTACAATATATAACACCAGTAAAAGCTGATCAGTAGTCCCGCATCTGTAAGGCCTTTCGATGTCAGGGGTGAGGCCTAGCTCACCAACAGAGAACAGTCCAGTAAATTCTGAGAATAAAACCGGAATTTAAAAAGTTAATGAATACAAGTTTTCCACAAGATATGGAAGGTCGGATCTAAGGAACCGTACCCAATCCAGACACCATCTGGTCCCGGGTAAATATGATTATTGTCGGGAAAATAGAGGGTGATCGTGATCCAGTGTGTTCTCTAAAATTTGCATAACCATGAGGAATAGTATTTATGATTATATTGTAGTTAGGTCTTGTGTGATAACTTGTTGGATTAGGATTATATAACATTTCTAGATGTCTTACAATAAAGGTATTAAGTTACATTTCTTATACTTCTTAAGTTCATCTAAATTATATTTTTACTTATTACCGCCTTTGACCGAGGTCTTACTTGTCGTTTCTAAACGACCTAGTAGTTGTTCACTAGGGGAAGACGAGAACCCGAAAAAAATAATGCCTCTGTTCGATGAAGAAGGAGATGAATGAACATCGGGTAGCTTGGTCGAAATGTCGACAAGTTGGTTTTGTTTTCAAAATATGTAAATTGAATGTTTGATGGAACTTGTAGTCAAGTTGTATAAAATGATGTAAAGTTATGTATGGAAGATCTAGAATGTAATATATATCTTGTACCCTATCATAGATTTCACAGGCGATAATCACAATCTTAATATTTGAATGTTGTGTTTGTGCGTAGCCTGGAGATGTATCAATGCACCTAGTTTCCACTATTTGGAAACGGGGCGTGACAGGCAGTGGACCCAGTCCTTTGTATGTGGCTCTGCCCTTGTTTGTTCGGTTGAGCTATTTGTATTGTTTAATGGATTCAGTCCAAAGTTAGAATTATGGTTAAGTTATATTAAAAATTATAATTTTTGTACATACATTTGTTATATTTCAAAACTGTGTCGAAAGTTGGACTAATTATTAAATTATCAAAGTTTGGACTTCAAAACACATACATAGAATTATTGTTTCAAAGTATACACATCTTTAATTATAAAATATGAAAAAATTGTGGATATTTATATAAGTTTATAATATTATTCGGTTTTGGACCGAAATCAAAATCCAAAATCAAAATAGAATAAATTTTTTATTATTTCAAAATCGAAACGATTTTTTTTCAAACCGAACCGAAACTCTTGTTTGGTTCGGTTCGATTTTCGGTCAAAAAACGAATAATGCTCGCCCTAGTGTCAGACATGTTATTTCAACTAGCCCGTCCCTTTTGAGGATGGATCCTACTTTTAAGGACCTTGCCCTACCAGCCCTAAAGTTCTGTTTATGCTTATTTAGAAGGTCTGGTTTGGTATTGCCGTTGTTTTTTCAAAAACAAAAGAAGATTTCGGAAGCAAACTCTTCCTTGCTTTCACGAGCCACAATAAACTAGCTTATTAACATAAGCAGAAGTAGTCCCTAAGGCACTAGCCTATTGGTAGTACGGGGGGCCGCACAAGCAGAAATCTTGGGTTCGAATCCCCTCGGACGGTTGGGTAGCTTATATAGCCACAGGCCGTCTTGGAGAAAAGACACCTCAAAAAGAAAAAAAGAAAAATAAAACATAAGCAGAAGCAACGCAGAGGAACAGAGAAGATGAGCAGTAGGTTTGGTGCTTTCTCTGGAGCCGAGCAATGGCGATCGTGAGGAGGAACGACTCGTCTGGCCTCCTCTGGAAGCAGATAAAGCTTACCACCCCGACGCCAAGAAGTGCCTATGACGAGTTTGGCAGGTTTATTACAAACCCAAACTAGGGTTTTAGGGTTAGGGCTTTTAGCATCTCCACCATCCCCAAAACCCTAAGCCTAGCTTCTTGATAAATATAACTACTACAACTAGATCTACTCTTTCTACAATGAATATTTGTTGTTTTATTCTAGTTTCCACAATTAGGCTAGTATTGGAACGCGGACGGTATGACTCTGGTCCATGATGTACGATATTAAACTGGGCCCATATGCCTTAAAAGAGATTTTTTTATATAACACCTGAACAAATTCCAATTATCTACACCTCATGATCCTACTTTCTATCCGATGTGTGACAAAATTATCAACTCTATTTTCACCCCCCTTTTTGAGTGCTCAACCGGAAATGAGATACAATCCAACAGCTCGCTCGCTTTCGGTAGTTGTTTGTGTTATAGCGATCTTGACGATGTTAATGACACGAAAATGGTGTTAGTGTTGTGGGAAAAGTGTGGTTATTGTTGTGGTAAAGGAAATATTGGCATTTGTGGTAGTTTGGACTAGGAAGAAGAAACATGAGACTGATGCTTTAAAGCCCATGCTTACTTTATGTTTGCATCGAACCACTAGTCGATGATGTCGACAGTAAGGCTTAGCGCTTGCTCTGACAAATGAGCTTTGGTCAAGTCGCACAAAATTATATCTGATGATTGTAGGATCCTTCCGTGTGTTGAGGCAACACTATGACATGGTTGTAAGAGCACATGCAGTGAGACTGCAGTGAACTGTGGTAGATTTGTGACAGAGGCGATAAGAATGTTTTGAGGTTGATAAACGATGGATTTGAAAAGTTTGAGGGGTTATAAGAGATAAGTAGTTGTTGAATATTTGCTTGGAAGTATTTTTTTCTTTAGGGTTATATGCTAAATATTTTATTTAAATTTGAAAGGGGGTCTAAGACCCTAATAATGAATGAATAGATCGAAAAACCCAAACAACCCTCTATATATTAGGGCGAGGTGCGTACATTATGAACTTCCCAAATCATTAGCAGGAGTCTCGGTAGATAAAATATAGCAAATAGACATAAAGGTATAAAAGGATGGAATGTCCATAACAATGAGTGACTCAGTTTGTGGGCTTAACATTTTGATTGAGAATTCAGTAATCATAGTGATTATCAAGGTTTCAGTTATACTCGACTCAACGAAAGTAGCTAGAAATATTCATAACATAAGTATTAAGAAGACATACAAACTTTTATTTCGAGATATCATGAGGTTAAGCTTATGAGAATTTTTTTGCAAAAGACATAGATGCAAAGAAACTGTCTTCTAAAGCCATTTTGGTTTCAGGGTAGGAAGATCTACCTCAAGAGCTATTTACTTATCCAGGTGAATGAGCTTTGAAGGCACACTTTCTTCATGAGTTAGTTTTATGTGGTATATAATTTGCCAAATATAATGTTTTGTTCCTTTGGTCGATGAAACTAGACCGACTTAGTTCCTTGATAGAATCATGGTACGAGATTTGAACTCAATGTCACCTTGATAGAAACATGGTAAGAGATTTGAACTTAATGGCCTGTTTAGCAAATGGAAAGTTAAAGAAAAAGTAGGAAAGCAGTGGAAACTAGTGCTAGTTTTTATTTACTTGCATGTTTGACAATAAAAAGTGTGTTATAAAACTTGCCACCACTAAAGTGGAAACTAGTTTCCATCCAATTGGATAGAGCCATGGAAACTAACAAAAAACAGTTATGACCTAGTTATTTATTATTTCTTACTATTTCAAAATTAAACACCAATCTTTAATCCTTTATATAATTTTTTATTATTATTACATGTCATCATTAGTAACAAGTTTATAGTTTTTACTTTCTAGCAACAATAATGTTTTTATTTGGAAACTCACTTTTCTTTAGTTTCTTATGATTTCTAGAAACCAAAAGAAACTTAGGGTGCATTTGGATACACTTTTAAACTCACTTTTTTGAGTTTAAGTGTAAAAACCTATCAAAACTGTGTTTGGCAGCTAAAGTTCACAGATTGGTTTTCCATTTTTTTTGAAAACTTGCTCCTAGAACAGCAGTTGTCAAAAAGGAAAGGAAACTTGTTTTCATGACAACTTTTTCCCCTATTCGCGGGCCCCATTCACCCTTTCCATTTATGCTTCCGACACACTCTTTCTCTCAAACGACTCAGTATATTCTTACTCTCTATCAATGACGAGCTTCCTCTCCATCAACGACGAGGACGTATTATAGTGCCCCGTCCCTACATCATGCTCTATTTGTTGTCTACGGGGTGCACGATAAAGGAACATTGTTGCTATCGATTTGGTCGAAACCGATTGTTCGGGATCGATTGAACAGAATGATTGAATTAAGATCCATTCCTCGTTACGGAATGGCTTCTTCGGAATCAAGTCCCATATTCAGCGGGTTGTGCCTCGAGGATAGACTCTGAGGCTGAGTCGGGAGGGACTTCCCGTTGATCTGTTTTTTATGCCTCACTTGTTTCTTTGGCTTTGGTTTTCTGAATATATTTTCGTGAATGTTTTTGATGGTTTTCAGGGCTGACATTTTTGAACTTTGCATTCGTATCGAACTCGTTGAATGAAACAGTGTTCTACAGTTGCTTATGCGATTTCAGGTGATCGTGTAGGTACCATCTAGCGTAGCCAACGGGTCTCTCACCTCAATCAAACAATCATAGCGAGTGACTGACCCTTCTCCTTCCTGAACATCTTGAATCCCAATCAATCGATAGATTGCTAGTTGGTTATCCAACGGACACGAATGCTTAGATTTTAATGAACTGTTGCACAATTTCTTACGACGTCCGCTATAATTGCCATATCATAAATTACTACATGCTTAATATGTTATGCCTGTTATAGAACTGAGATAAGTAAAGATTGAATCATTGAATAACTGTCGCCATAATACAACAAAAGAACGATAAAAATGCTTATGTTGCTCACGAACTAAAGATCACGCTTGATTAATAACTAGTCTAACCTAGCACGATCATGGACAACTTGTGCACAAGGAACAACTTCCTCAAATAATACCCCGAGACACGAGATCGATTCGAGCTAGGAGGAAGCAAAAGATATCTGTGCTAGATAAAACAAAACCATGGTTATTTGGTAAACTTTTAGCGGAGCTCGCTACTCGTACTGAAAGGAGTGCCGTCTAAACCCAGCTATAGTCCAAGATGTCTTGTGATGCTAGTGACCACCACATATAAAAATCGCACACACTATGCTAGCAAATGATAACAATTGACAGGAAAGAATATGGTAAGCCTCACATTGCACGACACACTATGCCATGGGTAATTCTAACGTAACTTATGTCTTTATGCCTATCAAATGCTTGTATGAAAATTACTAGGATGTCTAGAAAGTGTTAGGTTTATATACTAAAAGCATCACTTTTGTAGTAACCTTATTTCCTTAAATTTTGAATGAGAATCATATGGGCAAATGTTTGCATATTGTATTTGTTGCAAGTGTTATGCAAATGTCTGATATTCTATATTACAGATAATATGGTGTGTGGTGTCACATAGAAGATCATATTATCAGTTTCCTATGGAGTATATAAATAGTTCACAACCTAGATGGACTTGGACAATTTATTGGAAATGTTGTAGTGTAATCTGGTATTAGTCTATCTTGACTATACGTTTACACTAGTACAATTTGTATGTGTTGAACATGACCACTTGAGGTTATTCTCTTTATACTGACTACATAGGAGAACAAACACCTCTGTTATTATGGATGCTTGTGCTCTTAATCTGGATATAATAACAGACATGTATATGCAGTGTGCATTACTTTGACTCATGAAAGAGTGAGATTCATTATGGATCAATAAACTCTATGAATTGGGTAATGACATTGTATGTATGATAGGTTGTTGATTATAAATGGAATCCATGTCCCGATATATCGGGTTGATGATGTCCCCTTAAGGAGCTCATAATGATTGTCATGTAAACCCTGCAGGTGGATTATATCCGACATGACAAATAAAGTTGAGCGGTACTACTTAAGGATAAAAGATGTCGAATCAATATAGTTGTCAGTAACTTAATTTGATCGACAGACATACGATATCTTAACATGGGGAGCCAAACGAGCATATAATAAAAGGAGCCCACAAACATAATTTGGGATTAGGGAGGTAGTGCAACAATAGCTCATTAGTGGACCGAGCTATTGTTAATGGGCCTGGATTGTGTGTTCGGGCTGAACACGGGATATCAAGATCCGTTAGGAGGCATAACCCTAATTTCTCCTCATGGTCCCTGCCGTATCCTATATATATCCTCTATTCTCTGACCGCCAGATTACTAATCAGAAATATGAAGCTTTCTCTAAATTCGTGATTCACGTAAGGAGAGAAAGAGAGGGCTGCCAAGGAGAAGAAAAGGTTGGGAGATCGTCGCCCATACGACGTCCAACTCAAGGAAGGAATACGTACAGAAGATCTGGGTTCGTACGCTCTAGATTGCCAGGAATTACTTGTATTCTTTCCGTCGCAGGTATAATTCTGAACCCTAGTTTTCGCCTATGAAGGGTTAGAACATATATTAAATCTGTTTAACTTTTTATCGATCAAAACGTACACCAAACTAAGGGTCCTGGGAATTCCCAGTTCTATCAGAAAGATCATTCAAAATATATAACACGCTTCACATAATTTCTTGAACCAAATGAGAGCGCCAAACTTAACTTGCCATGCACCAATATAAGTGTAACGTACTGATCCTCGCTCTCCACAGGTATCCTGAACCAAGAAGGGCATGCCAACTAAACTCAAGGTGACGCAAGTTCTTTTGAAGCCTCGTCTGTGGATCGAAGGCTTGTTTTGATTCTTTTGAAGACTCCACATTCAGTCTAGAAAAAAGATATCTCGACTCTCCATGATAGAAGGTCTTTTGAATGTTTTTCTTGTAAATGGGGATGTAACATATGTCATGATCTCTCATCGACGTTCATTTTGTAATCGAATCATGTCGTAAGCTTGCACGACAAGGATTATAATAGAGTTTTGTAAATAATGTCTATTATTAATGAAAAGAAAATTTCTTCTATCTCAAATGTGTTGCTTCAATTTCTCTGTATACTCTATTGGATATTGTATTTTGGATAACCTTATGACTATGTCTTGTGCGATCGTGATTTAGGTTCGCACGACATCACGTCCGGGGGACGACTATCGATTCTACGGAATTGGGTCATGACATAATGGTGTAAGAGTACGACTTTACATCCTTTGGCTTCTCGTCTAGAGTCTCAAACCCTTGATCCCATATTGATGAGATAAGTTGTTCCATACAGTGAGTCCGTAATATTTTGAGACTAATTTGGGTTTCGTCGTATAGCAGAAGTTTCGAAACCCGCGACCGAGAACGATCAAAGTGCTTTGAGTGGCTCAAGCAGATCGTGGGTCAGACTTTCTAACGATGCCATCGAGAGGATGCTACGCATGATGGAGGTGTAGCAGAAATAATCCAAAAATTGGCATCGACAAACAGAGACACGACAGACCCAATTTGAAGCTCGCTTCGACGCGTAATCTAAGATGCAATAAAAGCAACTTGATACTCTGCAACAGATTGTCTAGATGATTGTGGACAATGGCAACTCTATAACCGCATCTATTGTCATCGAGACTATGGTTCGACCCATCGAAGTCGACCCAGAGGAGCCCGTGCGTCAACCTGCAACACCGAAAAGATACAAGTTTGAAGTGTCAGAGTTAAAGAAAGCATGCCACACTTCCTTCAACGATACCGAAGGCCCTTCTATGGTGATAGACTGGTTGGAAGAGCTGGAAAAATACTTCGAGCTCCTCGATATTGAAGAATCCAAGCAGGTCGCTTGTACACAACTTTAACTACGTTTGAAACCACACGACTGGTGGTCGTGCACAAACGAGAGATCCGACACGATAACAACTTAGCGCCAATCCCTTGGGCCACATTCTGCAAAGATTTTAAAGTTGAGTACCTTTCTTCAGCCGTTCGTTAAGAGAAGGAGAATGAATTCATGAAGTTGAGGAAAGGGAACGAAACGGTGCAGCCTGAATACGACAAAATTTAACAAATTGTCCAAATTTACTGGTACATTTCTATATATAGAGGAGTGTCACGTGAAATGATTTGAAGTGGGTCTGCGGCCCTCTATCGCTGTTCATGTAGCAGTGCCGAAATACAAGACCGCGGGCGATGTTTTGAATCATGCTCTTACTGGCACATTCCATGGTCACACCCGATTTTGATAATCAACATGCACTTAAGTCAATACGCAAAATATACAAACTGCTGCTAATCATTTCAGGAGATATGAAATCAATATCAACGGGCGTTGTACTACATCAACAAAGCATAGACATCATCAAATATGAAGTTGACTCATTTTATATTTTATTCTGTATTTTTACATTTTTTTGAGTCTAGGATTTATTTTGTAAAATCAATCTGATAATACTGGCTTAGGGTTATTCCAGTTCACATCTCCAAAAAGCCTACCCATTTTTCAATTATACATCTTTTACAAAATATTCCAAAAATCCTTTCTTATAAACTGTTTTGATAAAATATTTCGAAAATCCTATTGACAGAACTCACAACCGGGTTCGGCCCGAGTTCGGTCCGAACTCTGTCCGAGTTCTGTCAGTTTGAATTCAAATGTCAGTTGCCTCCAAATCTGCGAGCAACGTCTCTATGCGAAATATTTGCATCAGAACTCTGTCCGAACTCTGTCCGAGTTCGGTCTCAGAAAACACCTATAAATAGAAGAGAAATTTTTATTTCAAATCACTCATTCATTCTTCATCTTCTCTTCTCTACTGTTCAAGTGTTTTCAAAACAATCTACAACTTTCAAATCATACCTATACATCTCTTAGCCAAAAGCCAGTAATATCTGTGTTGATTTAGAGTTTTTGGTATTCAAGAGTTGTAAAGAGGTCATTCCAAGTTCAGCAACTATTCTTGTTGTGGAGCTGGTAGTGCGCTCGTCACCAAACACGGTATTGTAAAGCTGGTCGTGCGCTTGTCACCAAGCACGGTGTTGTAAGAGACTGCAAGCTCTCATTTAGCTTGTGCCATAGTGGATTAACATCGAGCAAGAGTACTCGAGACTGGATTAGTCCTCTCAGAGGGATACCAGTATACATCGCTGTGTCACTGAGTTTGATCTTTCTATCTCTTGCTGAATTTATTTACTGTCTATTACTTTCTGCCATAGTTAAATTTTTAAATTGGTGATTATTTTTTTCGCTGCACACACACACTCTATTCACCCCCTCTAGAGGTGCTCAATGGTCCTACAATTGGTATCAGAGCAGGTTATATTCTTATATAACAAATCTCAGAGAGTATATATATGGCAGCCGTGAAATCAATATTCAACGGTGAAGGGCAATCCACAATAGACCCCCACTTTTTGATGGTACTAATTATACCTATTGGAAAACACGGATGACTTTCTTCTTAAAATCTCTTGACTTTGATCTTTGGTCTATAGTCATTGATGGTTATAAGAAACCAGCACCCACAGTGGTTGAAGGCCAGCTTATAGACAAGCCTCATGACAAATACACTGACGCTGAGAAAGCTAAGGCTAGTCTAGATGTCCGTGCCATTAATGCACTATTCTGTACAATTGACAAAATGGAGTTCAACTGAGTTTCAACCTGTAAGACGTCTCATAAAATTTGGAAACTTCTTGAGATAACTCATGAAGGTACTTCCCAAGTGAAGGAATCCAAAATTAGTAGACTGACTCAGGAATATGAATCTTTCAAGATGAAACCCGATGAGTCAATTACACAGATGTTTACTCGTTTCCTTGATATAACTAATCCTCTGCAATCTCTTGGCAAGAATTATAGCAATCATGAGAAGATCAAAAAAGTGCTGCGGACTCTAACCAAGAACTGGAATCCAAAAGCCACAACAATTATTGAAGGAAACGATCTCACCACTATGTCCTTGGAAACACTGATGGGGAAGCTGATGACCCATGAACTTGATTTACAAGAGTTTGAAGAAGCAACCCCAAAAGAAAAATCTATTGCTTTCAAAGCTCAAGCAATAAAATCAACATACAATGACTCTGATGAAGAATCATCAAGTGGTGATGAACAAGCCCTACTTGTGAAGAACTTCCGAAAATTCCTAAAGTTTAAGAAATCAAGCAGAAGGAAAAGAGATGTCCAAGAAAGCAATGAAGATGAAACCATTTGCTTTGGATGCAAGAAGATGGGGCACATGAAGAAGGACTGTCCAAATTCAAAGAAAAGCAGTCCATACGACAGATCAAGATCAAGCAGAAAAGCAACATCCGGTCGAAAGTATGCCAATACGAGTATCTGGCATGAAAGTGATGCCAGTGATACAGAAAAAGAGGACAGACCCTGCGGAAATGCAAATGTCTGTCTTATGGCATTTGATAAGGTATCTTCAAACCCTCTATATGATGATTTTACTTTCGATGAATTAGAAAATGCCTTTAGCGAATTACTTGAAGATCACAAAACTGTGCTCGACAAGTATAAGCAATCTCGAAAAAAGATTAAGGCATACACAACCGAGTTAGCTAGACTGTCCAATCTTATTGAAGATATTAAAGAGACGTCTACTACCGATAACACGGAAGAGATAGCCAAGCTCAAGGTAGACTATCATGAGGCTATCCTCAAAATTGAAAAAAAAAGAAAGAGACTATGTCAAAATACAAGAACTATATGACATAGAGAAGAAGAAGCACCTAGTAACAGAACAAAGACTCTCAGATATGACTGCTAGATATGAAGAGTCTATTACAATTTCTAAAAAGTTAGAAATCAAGTTAGGCAAACAGGCAATACCTGTAACACAGCCTAAGTTTAGTCCTAATGCTAAGCATACACCTAAGAGGACTAAAAATAAGAAAGTACAGAAGAAACACGACTATCACTATGCTTTCACTTATAGGTTCTCCAAAAAACTAAATAAGCATGTAAACACAGTTTTGACCACATCTGGTTCTAAACTTACTTGCACTTATTGTGGCACGCATGGACACATATCACAGTATTGTTTGGCAAGGAAGCTTGTTGACAATCACACTTTATTCTGGAGGCCTAAAACTAATCAAAATGGACCCTTCAGTAAATGGGTACCAAAGGATTCATCTACTTGTCTTGTAGGTGGACCCTCAACCCTCTCATGCTAGAAACAAATGGATCCTCGATAGCAGATGTTCGCGACACATGACCGGTGATGCATCTTTGTTCGCTACGCTATCGATGAAGAAAGAAGGATATGTCTCCTTCGGAAATAACTTGAGAGGTAATATTATTGGTAATGGTACTGTAGGTATTTCTCCTTATCCAGTAATAAAAGATGTTTGTCTAGTAACAGGATTGAAACATAACCTACTGAGCATAAGTCATTTAGCTGATAACGGTTATGGTATCAATTTTGTGAAAGACAAATGCACCATATATGATATGTCATCTGGTGATCCCGTATATAAAGGAATTAGAGAAGACAATATTTATGTTTTCTTTTTGGAGAATACTAATAATACAGGTAGATGCCTAGTAGCTAATCTAGATGAAAGCTGGCTATGGCACATGAGACTAGGACATAAAAATATGGATACTATCTCACGACTCAGTACTAAAAAGTTGGTAAAAGGACTCCCTGAAATTCCATTCAAGAGAGATATGGTATGTATTGACTGTGAAAAGAACAAAGCATATAGATCCACTTTTAAATCCATCAACGCTGTAAGTACTTCCAGACCTGTACAGTTAATTCATATGGATTTATTTGGACCTAGTAGAGTCGCTAGTCTTGGCGATAAGCTCTACGCTTTTGTTATTGTTGATGATTTCTCTTAATTTACTTGGGTTTACTTTTTATCAAACAAAAGTGATACTATTTTTGAATTTCAAATATTTTGCAAAAGGGTACAAAATGAAAAGGGCTTCATGATTACTCGTATCCGAAGTGATCATTGTGGCGAATTCGTAAATTCTGATTTCAAAAAGTTTTGTGATGATAGTGGATATTACCATGAATTTTGTTGTCCTAGAACTCCCCAATAGAATGGTGTTATGGAGCGGAAGAATCGTACTCTAAGCGAAATGGCTAGAGTCATACTGAATCAGCATAATCTTCCTAAGTATTTTTGGGTAGAAGCTGTTAGTACAGCCTGTCATGTTTTGAATAGGGTGTTAATTCGACCAATCTCGAAGAAAACACCATATGAGCTTTGGTTTGGAAGAATTCCAAACATTTCTTATTTCAAAGTTTTTGGATGTCGCTGTTTTATCCTGAACACCAAGGATAACTTGGGTAAGTTCGACTCGAAAGCAGATGAAGGGATATTTCTCGGATATGCTGCTAAGAGTAAAGGATATAGAATTTTTAATAAAAGATCTATGATTGTTGAAGAATCTATTAATGTTACCTTTGATGAGCTGAATAGTCACAGATCTAGCGACAGTGATGATGAAGAGACACATGCAAAGACTGAGAAGAATTCTGTGGAAGATCTGACCTAAAAGTTTGATTCATTGAAATTCTTGCCAGATCATCCAGAGACACTCATTATAGGTGATGTATCTAAAGGTGTAAGTACACGCTCCTCTCTTAAAAATTCTGATATAGCAGCAAATGTAGCATTCATTTCTCAAATAGAACCTAAGAATTTAGATGATGCTTTTTCTGATGAGTTTTGGATTCATGCCATGCAAGAGGAACTAAATCAATTTGAGAGAAACCAAGTTTGGGAAATCATTCCTAAACCTATTGGTCCATCGATAATTGGTACGAAATGGATGTTCCGAAATAAACTCTGTGAAGATGGACAAGTTCTACACAACAAAGCGCGTCTAGTGGCACAAGATTATAATCAAGAAGAAGGAATTGATTATGACGAGACTTATGCTCCTATTGCTAGACTAGAAGCCATCCACATGTTTTGTGTATTCGCATGTTTTAATGATTTTAAATTATCTCAAATGGACGTGAAGAGTGCATTTTAAAACGGTTTTCTAAAAGAGGAAGTTTTTGTGAAACAACCCCCTGGTTTTGAAGATTTTCAAAAACCTGATCACGTCTTCAAGCTTAAGAAAGCACTATATGGACTCAAACAAGCACCTCGTGCTTGGTATGAATGCCTAAGTGCCTTCTTACTTGATAATAGTTTTTCAAAAGGTAGAGTTGATATGACTTTGTTTATCAAATATCTGAATGATGATATTCTCCTTGTGCAAATTTATGTTGATGACATAATATTTGGTTCTACTAACGAAAAACTCTGTCAAGATTTTGCTAAGTGTATACAGAGTGAATTTGAAATGAGTATGATGGGAGAGCTAAACTTCTTCCTAGGACTACAGATCAAACAACACTCAAAAGGAACGTTCATCAACCAAGCTAAGTACACAAAGGACATACTGAAAAAGTATGACTTCGAAAACGTAAAGCCAATCGGGACTCCTATGGCTACATCTACAAAGCTTGATTCTGATGAAAGTGGCAAACCTGTCGATCAGCGTAAGTATCGAGGTATGATTGGTAGTTTATTATATTTAACTGCTAGTCGTCCTGATATAATGTTCAGTGTTTGCATTTGTGCACGTTATCAGGCAAATCCTAAGGAATCACATCTAAGTGCCGTTAAACGTATCTTCCGATACATTAAAGGAACTTCTACAGTTGGCTTATGGTATCCTAAAAGCAAATCCTTTGACCTGATAGGTTATTCGGATGCGGATTTTACGGGATGCAAAGTGGACCGTAAAAGTACCAGTGGCACATGTCATTTCCTAGGAAAGGCCTTAGTCTCCTAGTTTAGTAAAAAGCAAAATTCTGTAGCATTATCAACTACTGAGGCTGAGTATATCACCGCAGGTCATTGCTGTGCTCAAATTTTGTGGATGAAATAAACCTTGGAAGACTATAATCTGCACTATACTAAGATTCCTATATATTATGATAACATGAGCACTATAATTCTGACTAAGAACCCTATTTGTCACTCACGCACAAAGCACATAGAGATACGACATCATTTTCTTCGTGATCATCAACAACACGGGGATATATGTTTAGAATTTGTTGACACAGATCATCAACTAGCAGACATATTCACAAAACTATTGGCTGAAGATCGGTTTAACACATTGAGGCGTGAGCTCGGTATACTTGAATTTTCAGATTTATAATGTAATATGGTAGTTAATTTTAATTTTATAACTTGAAACTTTGGCATTTATTTAAGGGACATTTTTTTGGGTACAAGCCTAAAAAGGGATTGTCTGTCAACATGACTACGGTCGAAGCGAAGCGGTACTTAAGAGTTCCCCGGTGAACCTCCGTTAGCTGGGACAGAACCCCTACAGTTAACCCATTAATACTGTATGTTACTAAATACAAAGTTAAAAGTCATAAACATTAACTTTTAACCACCAGAACTGTATTTACTGTCTCGGGAATGCAAGTAGCCGAACTCGAGCCGAACTCTGACCGAGTTCGGGCCGAATTCTGACCGAGTTCGGGCCGAATTCGGACCGAGTTCGGTCGGCGCTGTTATGTTTCCAGAAACGAACAGCCGGCCCTAACCCCTTTAAATACCCATCTTCCTCAACTCTTTTTCACTCACAATTTCGAGATTACTTCTCCTTTCACCTAGAAACTTCTTCCTACTCCTCCTTAGCAAGCATCCTAGGTGATCTAGTAGGCTATCCAATCTCTTGTTCTTCCTCCTCTTTTAAGGTAATCTACTTCTTTTCCTTCTATTTTTTTCAATGGCTCCTAAGCGTCAAAGGGCTTCTACTTCCCAAGGCGGATCCTCCTCTTCGGATTATACTCCGGCTAGTCTATTTAGTCCAGCACGACCCTTAGGCTCAGAGGATTACGACTCAACCTTATTCTCCTACAAGAAATTCTCTGACCTTTGGTTCGACTCTTTTTCCGGACGTAAAATCTGTTATGGGGCTTTTGTAAATTTCACCATCTTTTCTGAATATGCTCCCACTTTTGACCATCTCGGCTACTGAGACTTTTTCGAAGTAGCCAAAAATATTTTTGATAATGCCTTCAGGATGTTTTACTGCAACTTGCAAGTAAAACCCAATGGTAACTTTTATTCTTGCGTTGCTGGGCAAGAATTAGAGTTCAGCACTACTGACATCAGTAAATTTTTCTATGTTCCTGATGTTGGCGCTGCTTTGGTGGACATTAACCATGTCCAATTTCTTGAGGATGTCACCCTTGCTTCTTTCAAGGAACTTATTTGTTATCCCAATCCAGTTCCTCGGAGAGTCTTTTCTAAAAATATAAATCAAAACTTTTATGAACTCCATAGATTTATTTTCTCTGTTCTCCTCCCTAAGAAAGGATCTACAGATGAGATTACTTTCTTAGAACTCTCCGCCATGTATCACATTCATTTTGGAATTCCTTTCTCTATTCCAAAAACCATGATGGACTGGATGCTGAACTGCAGAAATGCAGGACACAACCGAGTGTATCCTATGCACTTGGCAGCTATCTTCCGCAGGTTTGATATTGACCTTCAAACCTGTGCCTACTCCGCCACTCTTATTGAGCTCACCAGATCCCGCAGATACCCTGCTCTACCTCTGCCTGCTGGTGCTCAGCCTGCTGATGCTCCAGCTCCTAATGCTGCTCCTGCTCCAGCCCCTGCTCCGGGATTTGATTCGGGATTCTATCAGAGATTCGATGACTTTGTTGCTCTTTCAGCACAGCGTCATCAATCTTATGTTGACTCGGAGTTCCGTCATATTTATCAGGCCCAGGTATTTCGGAACGGACTTACGGATCTCCACTACAGTTTATCTCATGATCCAGTTCGTCCCGTCACCATCCTGCCTCATCCAGACTTCCCTGGACCTCGATTTGGAGACGAGTTTTTAGTACTTCGATCCCACTGCAGCCTACTTTCCTCCAGAGGCCCCTGGTGGTGATGATGCTACTTTGTGACAAGGATTCAGCTGCTGGTTGTGGATAGGAGTTAGTTGATGATTTTATGCCATGATGTAGTTTTTCTTTTTATGTCTAAACTTTATTGTTAGACATTTTAGCATTTTGATTGTGGATTAGTAGTGGAACATGTTATTTTCAGCACTCTCATTTCAGTACTAGTTTTTTTTCTCTGTTATGTTTTGGTACTTTATCATTTCACTTTGTCTGTTGATTTGTTTGTTGTCTTCACACATTACGGCGGAGTCAAGTTCATTTTTATATTGACAAAGGGGGAGAATGAGTACTAATACCAAAACAAAAGCAATACAAGCAAGCATCAAGCATCATTCAAACAATTTCCTTGCTCAGGTATTTATTTGTTATTTTTTTTGAGATATATTTTGGTATAGACTCAAGTTTTGTCAATTATCAAAATGGGGGAGATTGTTGGCACATTCCATGGTCACACCCGATTTTGATAATCAACATGTACTTAAGTCAATACACAAAATATACAAACTGCTGCTAATCATTTCAGGAGATATGAAATCAATATCAACGGGCGTTGTACTGCATCAACAAAGCATGGACATCATCAAATATGAAGTTGACTCATTTTATATTTTATTCTGTATTTTTACATTTTATTGAGTCTAGGATTTATTTTGTAAAATCAATCTGATAATACTGGCTTAGGGTTATTCCAGTTCACATCTCCAAAAAGCCTACCCATTTTTCAATTATACATCTTTTACAAAATATTCAAAAAATCCTTTCTTACAAACTGTTTCGATAAAATAATTCGAAAATCCTGTTCACAGAACTCACAACCGAGTTCGGCCCGAGTTCGGTCCGAACTCTGCCCAAGTTCTGTCAGTTTGAATTCAAATGTCAGTTGCCTCCAAATCTGCGAGCAACGTCTCTATGCGAAATATTTGCATCAGAACTCTGCCCGAACTCTATCCGAGTTCGGTCTCAGAAAACACCTATAAATAAAAGAGAAATTTTTATTTGAAATCACTCATTCATTCTTCATCTTCTCTTCTCTACTGTTCAAGTGTTTCAAAACGATCTACAACTTTCAAATCATACCTATACATCTCTTAGCCAAAAGCCAGTAATATCTGTGTTGATTTAGAGTTTTTGGTATTCAAGAGTTGTAAAGAGGTCATTCCAAGTTCAGCAACTATTCTTGTTGTGGAGCTGGTCGTGCGCTCGTTACCAAGCACGGTGTTGTGAAGCTGGTCGTGCGCTTGTCACCAAGCACGGTGTTGTAAGAGACTGCAAGCTCTCATTTAGCTTGTGCCATAGTGGATTAACATCGAGCAAGAGTACTCGAGACTGGATTAGTCCTCTCAGAGGGATACCAGTATACATCGCTGTGTCACTGAGTTTGATCTTTCTATCTCTTGCTGAATTTATTTACTGTCTATTACTTTCTGCCATAGTTAAATTTTTAAATTGGTGATTATTTTTTTTTGCTGCATACACACACTCTATTCACCCCCTCTAGAGGTGCTCAACGGTCCTACAGCTCTCACCATTCAAATAAAAAATGTCCTAGCCATACGGGTGGTAACAACCACGCTCCAAAGCGTCCAAACAATGGCAGCTATCATGGGCAGAACCCAAGACTTTGTTGCACTAAATACAACTATACTGGACACTATGCCAGCGAATATCGTACTTTGAACATAGACTGTTACTTTTATGGAAAGAAGGGGTACATCGTTAATGATTGTTTTTCCCGAAAGCGAAATCAGGATGCCTCGCCGCAACCAAATTAGCAGAATCGAGACCCGACACCTCGATCTCTTCCTCCTACACAACAAAATGGCCAAGACCGTCGCCCCAATGCCAAGGACCGCATCTACGCTATGACTCGGGATAAGTTATTCACCTCAGACATAGTTGTGACAGGTATATTACTTTTTAATAATGTGCCTGCTCGTGTACTATTTGATTCCGATTCCGGTGCTACACATAGTTTCATATCGACGGACTTCCCCGTCGAGCACAAATTTCTCGTAACACCTTTAGGCCTTAACTTTAGTGTTAATATTCTATCGGGCACGCAACTACTTACACATACAGGCTGTAGAGACATAATCATCTGTATCGGAGGTAAACATATATATTTTGATACGATAGTTCTAAATATTAAGGACTACGACATCATACTGGAAATGAATTGGCTTGGTGCTTGCAGTACCACTATCGACCATGCAGGAAAGAAGGTCACCTTCCGTATACCTGGAGTGCCCAAATTTTACTACTCGTGCGGTGAAGCATCATCAACCTGCATGCTGATCTCGATGATTTTTGCTCGGAGGATGTTGCATTCCGGATGTGAAGGCTACTTGGCGTCCGTTCGAGACATGCGACAGGATAGTACAAACGTGGGTCAGATCGACGTTGTTGCAGAATTCTCTTTCGTGTTTTCGAATGAGCTACCCAGTATGCCACTCGACCGAGAAATCGAGTTCAACATCGATACATTTCTTGATACCCGACCAATTTCTAAGGCTTCATATAGAATGGCCCCTACAGAGCTGAAGGAGCTCAAGACCTAGTTGCAAGAATTGCTCGACAAAGAATTTATTCGGCCTTGTATTTCGCCATGGGAGTGCCCATTTTGTTCGTGAAGAAAAAGGATGGGTCAATGTGTCTGTGCATCGACTACCGAGAACTAAACAAAGCCACCGTTCGAAACAAGTATCCAATGCCTTGCGTAGACGATTTGCTCGATCAGCTACAAGGTGCCTCAGTGTTTTCAATGATTGATCGTCACTCTGGTTACCGTCAACTCAAGATCAAGCCTAACATTGTGTCGAAGTCAGCCTTCTGAACTTGATATGGCCGTTATGAGTTCCTGGTAATACCGTTCGGCCTAATGAACGCCCCTGCTGCCTTCATGAATCTAATGAATCGGGTGTTTTGACCCTTCCTTGATAAATTTGTAGTGGTCTTTATCGACGATATTCTCGTCTACTCGAAGAACAGGGTGCAACATGCAGAACATCTGCGGACCGTGCTCTAGACTCTTCGAGAGAATTAGTTATATGAAAAGCAGAGCAAGTCCGAATTTTGGCTGAGCATCGTATCATTCCTCGGGCACATTATTTTTGTTGAAGGTATTACAGTCGACCGGAAGAAAGTTGAAGCCGTTGTTGATTGAAAGCGGCCTATGTCAGCTGGTGAGATTTAAAGCTTTCTTGGTTTGGTAGAGGATACTACAGACGCTTTGTGAAAGATTTTACAAAGATTGCATCACCTTTGACTCACTCACTCAAAAGAGAATCATGTATGAGTGGTCGAACGACTGTGAAGCTTCCTTCCAGTAGCTGAAACAACGGCCCATTTTGGCCCCTATACTCGCTTTTCTTGACGGAACTGAGGAATTTAAAATATTCAGCGATACTTCATGTAGAAGCATAAAATTTCAGGCGCATCAAGAAGTCAAGATTCCTATACACCACAGATAGCATGTGCCGAGGACACAGAGAAATGCCAGCGCATCATACAAAGACAGTAAAAGCACATAAAAAGGATTTTTATTAATGTAAAAATCTATTACATGGCTTCTTGCATTACATCGAAAGTCAACTACAGCCTAGTCTAAACTCTACAGATAGGCACATCACTTTCACGTCTCGACATAGGAACATCTTTTCATTCATTATGAGCGAATCACTTCCTTGTCAACGAAGCAAATTATTTCTTCGTCTTAGCACAAGTGCATCGGCTAATGAAGCAGTTATTGAGCAGAGCGTGGGTTGGCAATCAATCCAAACCCTGTAGCTCTTTCAGCATAATGAGTGTTGGGTACATCTAACCCAAACCTTGCATTCAACTTGGCACTCGATGTCGTCTCGTAGAAGAACTCTGTCAGTAAGATACTCAAGCAGAACTGCTATGTCCATAGCTAACTCGGTGCATCTCAGCCTTCTGAAGGTGTTCATCATTAAAATAAAAGCTTTATTGAATAAGGAGATCCACAACCCACAACACACCATCTTGCTAAGGAGGAGGATTGGTCGGATTCATTCTCAAAAGACAAAGTTGTGTGAAATAAGAGCGAGCTTCTTTTCACCATAAATACTGCTATTTATAGGCTAAGACAACCAAACCCATGCACCAAGTGACAACTTCTCCGAAGTCAGTATGATGAACCAAATATTAATGGCAATGAACCTGCCATCTCAAATTCAGCTAAGTCAAAGTCATTAATTCTAGCCTCAAAACGCTCAAACAAGGTTGATCGAAGGTAATGAGCCTCGCAGCAGATACGCCCCTCAGTTCCATGCGTCTCACATCTGATGCGCTCAGTGGTGTATGCGCCTACATAGAGCTCTCCGTCTAGCGAATATTTAATGCTCAAGTCATAAGTCAGCAGCATGCGTCTCGAAGATTGAGCACTTGACAGTTTTTTCAGAAAGCGAAGAGCCGCCTACATCAGCATTATTATTATTTGTTTTGTCGATTATGCTCTACCACGTGGCCGACTAAACACTCGTATGCACCTTTAAAACCAAGCACTCAAATGTCGCATATGCCTCAAAAGCCATGCGTCCAGACTTAATATTTCCTCAGAAGTTATATGCCAATGCGCCAGGCACATCAAACCCATTGTCTTTCAAACAAGATAAGATCCTTTGAGCTATGCACACGCGCCAGGTGCCATTGACTCAGTTCTACTCATGAATGGGTGCCAACCACCCAAGATCTCACCATCAATCGAATCTCAATAACTGCCACATCTCAGCTCTTCCGTAGCCCAACAGTATAGTTTCAAACAGATTTAGTTCAAACTTATTGGCTCAGCGCCCTTGTGCCCAAAAAAAGACATGCACGTAGCGTCCTTACGTGCCAATTTTTGATGCGCGCATCACATATGCATGCATGAGTGGATCATTCTTCTGCCTATAAATAGAAGGATCATTCCTTCATTCAATCTTCTTCAATACTTCAACTCTTGGCATTTCCTTCCGGAATAACACAGGCATTTAGAGAGCTCAAAATGTTGTTAGAGCGTTAATGGAGTAAAGAATCAACTCTCCATCGCTACGGTTCCCAAAAAAGTGTACTCGAAGGAATCCAACAAAAATCTAAAATTGTACTCTATTTAGTTTGTTATATATAAAAGTTTTCCTTAAATACTTTTTAATGGCACACAAGCTGGCGACTCTGCTGGAGACCACTTTCTCCTCCAACGAGAAAGTTGTGTCACAATCTAACAACAGTAAGCTCGGCTCATCCCAGAAGATACTGGTGGTGTGCTTCGATCAGTATGTTTATGAGGAGTTCATCTCTGAAGGCAATACGAGTCCTTCGAAGCGGCTGCCAAAGCTAAAGAAGACTGGCAAAGTCTGGGTGCCCAAGGACGATGTACCGAACACCACAACCGAAGAAGATGCACCGACGCAGCCATTCCTTCCTGCCAATATCATCAGAAAGCAAGATGTTGGTATTGGGGTAGTGAATCTTCCAAGGAAGCGCAATGCTGACTGCAACTCCCAACCAACTTCTTTCCAATCGAAGAAGATGCACCGATGGAACAAAGGCGCATCCACTCTCTCGCGCATGAGATTTGCTACATAGAAAAAGCTCTCTGTCTTTGACAGAATCACTCACTGTCAAGGCAAAAGAAAGTTGGATTCCGAGTACTATGATCCTTCGCGGGCTAGTATAAAGAAATCCAAGACGGCATAGGCCATGGGCCCTCAAAGTGCTATGCCAGCAGAAAACTAGAAATGTACGCTGAAAGTCATACATGTAGCTGATGGTAAGCTATACAGAGTTGACTCAGGTGCTTTCGTACCAAGAATGGGTCAACTCTTAAAGTTTCCCTCCCACTTGGGCGCATCTTATGCGCTTGGAACCAAGTCAAATAGAGGAAATCTTGTAGTGTCGAACCCATGCGCCCATGTGGGCTGTGGGCATAAAGTAGGTTCGACTCATAATAAGTCCTCCTCCTACTTGGGTGTATTTCATACGCTTGAACCAAGTCAGTAGGCAAATATTGCAGTATCAAACCCATGCGCCCATGTGGGCTGTACACATGAAGTGGGCTCCACTCGTAGTACGTGCTGCTCTCCTACTAATGATCTATGTATATTTCATGCATTGGAACTAGATTAGGGGGCGCATCACTCATATACACACCTTGACGCTTGGCTTTGCCATGCGCCTGAAGAGGGTACAAATGTGAAACTCTTCTCACACGATTTATGTAATATTATCACTCACAGACGTAGATCGGAAGAGTTGACCGCTGTTTGCAAAAACAAAGTCTTTATTAAAAACTTAAAAAAGAGTACAAGAGTACAATTGATTTCTAAGAAAGTACAACTATAGGAATCTGATCAGAAGACGATCACTTTATCCCTTGGACGATATGACATCCAAGACATGAGCCTCTGGAGGATGCAACAACAATTTAGCAGGAGATTATGATCATTCTTGATGCTTTGAGATTGATTTAAAACTCTATTTATAGAGTTCTTTAAATAACTGTTTAGCAGTTATTCTGGGTTACGTGCATTTCAGGTTGCGTGCCTCCTGTTCACTTGCGTAAACGGTTACACTAACTGTTTTAGACGCGTGGCATCGTTTGATTGAGATGCACGTGGTCATGGGAAGTGTAGTGGGCACATCCTACGAAGTTAGTGGCTTGTGCGCCATGTCACTCTGTTCTGAACACTATTTGATCACCTTGCGTGAGTTCATCAAGTTGTGCGTGGGCGCAATGTAGCAAACTATGCGAGAGGTTGCACCAACTGCTGTGGACGCGTGGCATCGTTTGATTGAGATGCACGTGGTCGTAGGCAGTATCGTGGGCACACTCTGCAAAGTTGGTGGCCTGTGCGCTACGTCACCCTACTTTAAAATAAGAGTTAATCATGTGGCGCCAACTAGACAGGCTGCACATGGGAACAACTCAACAACTGTCACCTTTGACTAGGTCTTCTGTGCTGTACTGATTAATTCTTGCGCCACACAATGACTTATGCGAACCAGCTATCAACATTAATTACATGCTGACAAAATCTTCTCCAGCACCGTGTTGCAAGGGATTCGAATGGATTTTCCTTAATCTCCGTACTGTCAGCTGTCAGACAATGATGATGCCGTTACAGATTCTCAAAAAAGTGTGCCATGTGGCGCTCGTGCAACCTGACTCCTGTGCAACCAGATGTTGGCGCAACCTGATGCTAGGAAACTTGATGGTTTTGGTGCAATGTAATGTTTTGGCACCATCTTATGATCGAACACTTTAATAGGTGGTACAGCTTAATTTTTAGCCTCTACAAGACCCCCTTCAAAGTTTTCAAAACTTGAAAATACTTTAAAATTTTGAAATACTTTGAATTATGCTAGTTTTGTTTGGATTACGCTAGGGAACTGTTCAACAACACTCCAAATTTTAAGCGCCAGTTGTGCAACGGTTTTGAAAAGAGTTTTTAAGCTATAAATAGCCGACTAAAGAGAACTTTTAACTTTTTACCGTAAGTTAATCCTCTTAAACTCTTTCATCTCCTTCTTCCAAAATCTCGAAGCTCTCCCGACGATCGTCAATGGCCCCAAAGAAGTCTGTCGCTGCCAAGGGAAAAGCCATTGCTGGGTCTTCATCTCGTGCACCACCAATGAGAGCACCTCAATACGTGCCACCGTCATCAAGAACTGAAAGAGCCAACCCGGCACTCGAAGGTGAACTTCGACTTAATAGATCGTCTATTTTTAGGGTTTTGGTCGACCTATGCGTCTCATAACGTGTGCTACCTCTTTTTAGAGTGTAGGCATACTTCAAAACATGCACATTCTCTTTTTAGAGTTTGGTTGCTGTTTACATACTGTTCGTCTTTATGAACTATGTTATACGATTTTCAAATTCGTACTTTCTGACTTTGTGCGAATGCGCATGTCAAAAATAGTGCAATTCGAAATCATGCGCAATACAGATGTCGCACAACGCAGATACTGCACAATACAACATAGATACTGTGCGCAATATAGGTATCGTCCAACACAGATGTTGCGCACCATAGATGTTGTGCAACACAGGAGTCGTGCAATATAGATGTCGTGCAACATAGTTGTCGCACAACCTAGATGTTGCGCAACACAAAAGTCGTGTAATTTATATACTGTGCAACCGGATGTCGTGCAACATGGATATCGCGCAACATAGATCTTTTCTTTGTGTGTTCTGTTCCATCATTTTAAGATTAACTTTTTGTTGTTCTTATTCTCCTTTATAGTTGATCTTAGAGAAGACCTTGATGCTAATAAATATGCTTCAGCTTTCACTTTATCAGAATACAAAGAAGACTTATCTCATGTCTCATATCCTCAATATGATGCACCTGAATCCAGAAGGGCCATTCTCACTGCTCAAAAAAGCAACACTTTGTTATGTCTGATGAATGGTGAAGCTTTGGAAAGTGTAGATAATGTGACTCATAAGAAACCGGCTTTCCTATTTGGAGATGCAGTGAAGAAAACATCTCAGCCAAAGACCAAGAAAGAAGAAATGATTTATCAATGTAAGGACAAAATTACATATCTGACTGAGATGGCAAGACATTTGTCCTTGTCCCGTTATGAATTCTCCAGTCACCTCGACGGATGGCCTGGGATATGACTCCGATTCAGCAAGCCAGAGTCGGAAGAATATGTTATAAGTTAGGTCCGCAGAGTAAGGATCTATTTTACAGTACTTCAGACAGGTACAGTTCTCATCTCAGGGGCTTGAAGCCGAGTTGTATACCTCTAGAAGATTCATCAATGCTTCTTCCCGTCAGGGTGCCCATCTTTGCAAACACATTTGCTAAAGCTGAAGGAAGATACCCAGATCAGGCCATGCGTTTAACAGGCCTACTCAACCCAGACATAAAACGTTGGAGCAGCTTAGTGACCTGGATTCTAGATCAGTTCAAGGATAAACTTCTTGAGTTAGAACTCTATGAGGCCATCTGGACTACTGTTCACGGCTTTCGCCCAAATGCTCATATGTTCTTTGTTCTGATTGAAAGGTACAATGACAGAACTGGTACCTTCATGACCCCTTACAGGGAAATTAGTTTTGTACTTCATGAGATATCTCTCATATCTTCCAATGGGTAACAACCCATATGAAGAGTATGTACCCACTAACGAGAAACTGGATATCCTTTCTACAGAAAACTCTCAGATGGTGGCCATGTTCGAGGAGCTTCTATGCCATTATAAGATATGCTCCCTTTACTACAAAAGCACTTCCGTAGGGACTTGTTATACAACTAAGTGGTTGTCGTATTTATTTTTAGGCTATATCTTTGAAGACAAGATAATCGAGAGTCAAGCTTGCGATCCTTGTTTCTTCCAACTGCTCAGTCGTAGCGACATAGAAAAATTGATGAAAAAATCCAAGCATACAGATAACATCTTAGATGTGGATTAGCACCCCTTCAAAGCTAGTGCTACTATTGAGAGTTATCTCAAACATGGTTGCAGACCCATGTCAAAAGAAGCCCAATTGACAGGTTTTCTTACTTTATGGTTGCGACGGTTTATAATTCCAGGGGCCAGTACAGTTGATAGATTTCACAGAGGCGTATTATTTGCTGCTGTGCGTCTAGTATTTGGCCATAAGATGGACATTCTTTCAACGATGGCTTGTCACCTGAATGCAGGACTATATTCTTTTTAGACACTATGCTGCATGATAAGGCTGTTCGATTGGATTTCCCCCATATTAAAATGCCATATACTTATTTGTTCGGATGGTTATTGCTACACCATCCCAGTTTGATGGACCCTGATATGGGTGAAGTTGGGGGTAACTTCATCAGGCATTATTCCAATGCTCGTTGGGATATAAACACAATTTCAGAATGCAAACGAGCTTTGAATCGAGGATCTGGGTAGAGATTTCAATGTGTTCCCCCTCCTCCAGGATATGAGAATCTTCCTCCACAACTGATAGATTTAGAAGCAGCATCTCTCCGTCTATCCCCTACTATTTTTGTATGGTTGAAGACAATCCGTCCGTCTCTTCTAGTATATCGATTTGAGGAAGAGTGTTTTTTAGAACTATATTTACCAAGCCGATTTTACCGGCAATTTGGTTATGATCAGCTGCATGTGGGAAATGCCACTACTTGCCTTCAAGCCAAGGGTTTCTTGATTGATGGTACTAGGACTTGGAGATATTAGAATGCCAGAGGCACTAAGTCTATATTCTCCATGCCACATAATCTTGCTCAGGGTCCGCGTATATTATATACATACGCAAATTTCTATACCTCGGCAAACACTTTTGCTAAAAACTTTCATCCGGCTCACAGTTTTGCCAGTGATAAGCGATGGAGGGCTGGAGTTGGTACTGCAGAACTGTTCAGGGATACAGAAGATCGAGACCCTACCGATGATCCTCTAGAGGCTTCTCTTGTAGGCTTCTTAGATGAAGTAAACGAGCCATTAGACGTATCATTAAAAGTCCAAATGGAAAAGTCTCCTGCCAAGGGGCTTAAGAAAAGGAAGACTAGAGATTCATCTGCTCCTTCGCATCTTGATGATCTTCCTTCTTCTCCTAAAGCATCGGAAAAGAAAAAGATGAAGACTACTTTGATCATTAATGAACAGCCTTCTACTAGGACGACTCGGTCCCAGTCGAAGCATATACATATTGGGACCTCTCTTGGGGAAGGAGAAATAACTCCTTCAGTTCCAAAACAGCGTGGAGTTGCCCAAGAAGAAGTACACAGAATATTAGATGACCTAGATAAGGTCGAAAAAGAACCAGTAGCCCCTCTGCTATGGAAGACTAGAAGAAAATTACTGGTGACTCGAGCAGAACGTCAAACCATTGACGCTTCCTCCCTCCAAAAGGAATTTGACATATCATTACCCTCAAAGGAGGATCTACCCTCCCAAAAAGGTAATTTTTATGTTTTTTAGGCAATTTGTTATATGAATGATATACATTGATATTATTCTCTTTCATCTGCAGAGACTACAACAACAACTGATATTCTAGTCTCAATTACTATCGAGGCAATTCCAGGATATCGAGTTATACGGACAACTGTTTCCATAACTGCCCTGGTTGTGGCAGGAGTAACATTGTCATCCCCTACTCTAAATGTCCCAGAGACCACCAGAGAAGATTTGCCTCCTATAGAATGTCAAGCTGGAGCTTCCAATCTTCCGGCCACCCAAACTCCTACTCATTCTCAAGAAGATCGAGAGATGATAGACACCCTCCTGGATTACGACTATGGCGATGTATCGATCCGAGAAAATTCTACAAATATTATCGAAGAAGAACCAGTTCAAGAAGATGCCCCACTGGTATCAACTAAAAAAATGCCATATACTTGTTGTGGATGAAGAAAATCAATTGTTGAGGAGGGACATCAAAGCCCGAAATCTAATGAGCCTGAAGATAAAGAAGATCAAACTACGGCTCTTAAAGATGTTGGAAATGATGAAAATCCCAATACTGTGGTTGTAGAGACTCGGACCCCTACTGAACAAATCTTTGAAGTTAGGGATCCAGAGGAGATTCCCCCACTTAACTAGGCAGAATCAGGGGCCGGAAGTAGCAGTTTCTTATCAGGCGGTTCCGAAGCTGGGAGTAGTCAGGCAGCTGTGTCTGAAACCACCATGGCCAGACTTCGTTCTGATCTGGACATGCCCCGTGAAACCCCATATGTATTGCCTGGATAAGGTAAAATTTTAACTTTTATTTACCTTAATTCCTGTAGTTCATATGTAATGACTGTGTATCTTGATTATAGTGGGTCCTGTAGGGACACTTGCAAAAGTTGTATCGACCACATTCAGTTTTGTAAACCCCCTAAGAATTTTATAAATTTTTATTAAATTATTTTAGATTTATAGTATTTTGCTCTAAATTATTTTATAGCCTTTTGAATTTATTTATATGAGTGGTGAATATCAAGATATAGCAAGAGACTGCTATTCTATATGGTAGTACATATGTTTATTTTTGTGGTACAAAACCTTTACTAAACCATATTAGACATGTTTTAGGATTTTATTATATTATTATTTATTTAGCAATTTAAAAATTTGCAGTATTTAAGGGTTGGTGTTTGGATTAATAATTGGGTTCATAATCTTGTTGTAGTCATACAAGGTAAGATTTTACCAAATGAGTATTTAAATATTAAAAATATTTTTTTTTAGAGATTTTAGAGATTTATTTTATAATTTAGTTAGATATTATAAGTGTGTGTGTGTGTATATATATATATATATATATATATATATATATATATATATATATATATATATATATATATATATATATATATATATAAAAGGAGATGCTGACGTCGTGCTGACGTCAGCACTGTGCCTTCGGCCTCTCCTCCTCCTTAATTCCTTTCCAATTCTCTCTAGGATTATCAAATCTGCATTTAAACCAAAATAAATATTGGTTTAAATCTCCGTTTAAACCATTGTATATTAACCGAAACCTTGGGAAGAAATTCTCCTCGGAAACTCTATTGATCGCGCGACAAGCCATTTCCGAACCCTTCCCAGACCCAGGCGACCGTGGTCATACCTTCAGTCGTCGAGCACAGCCAATGGTCGACGATGATCGCCGAAAAACGCGCAGGACAGCAGGCGCAATAATAGCCTCCACGCGACCAGGTACCTATATTCAATCCCACTTATCTCCATCATCGCTGAACCAATTTTCGATCCACGAAGTCTTACTTCTAGCCGACCTATACCTCTTCCATCCCCTTCAACTAGATTAATTTCTAGTACATTAAATTGTTGTAGAAATCGGATCGAATATCCCAGAAAATCTGTTCAAACTGGACAGAAAATGTTAAACCAAAGGCCTAACTTGGAAGGCCAATCATGGACAACCTACTGACAGTTTTTGAAAACAAATTCATAACAGAGAAAGACAATATATAGGGGATCAAAACCCATCTGGTAGAAGTATTTTTCATAGTTTACACAAAAAGTTATACATGGTTAAAAATTAGGAAAAATTTAGTGAGAAAACTAAGATTTTGGAAAATAATTCTCGATACGGCGTGCGCCCCGACAAACCGGGCGACGTGGTCGTGCACTATATGCGTCGAAAGGCGCGTATGGATGTTGTCGAAGTATGGGAACTGACGGAACTCAATTTCGTTGCGTGTGTGCGACGAAATCAGAGCGTATCCGTCGAGATACTCCCGTATCGACGTTTTACAAACTTGACCATAACTTCGTGCACGTTCGTCGGATCGACGCGAAACTTGCGCCATCAGGACCGTATCATTTTTCTGGTCCTGTATGCCAAGTTTGGTCAGATTCTGAGAAGGTTGATTGGAACGCCAAATTGGCGGGCCTGTGACCCGCTCTAACAGACGAATTTGTGCACGGCTCATCGGAATCCTAAACTGGACATACCGTTGGGTTTGTCTCATCAAAACAATTATGTAGACATGTAGTTTGACGACTTTAGAGACCGTAAACATTGGCACACATTTCGGTGCAAGACGGGTCCAACGGCGGACATCGTTTTGATCCGAAATTACGATTTTGCCCCTGTTCTAGAATTTAACTTTTAGACAGGCGTTTCCTAGGTATATCTTTTATTCCAAACTCGTTCGTGATGTTTGTTTCAGCATCCGGAGCTTCTTATGTATTTTGACTTTCGTGTTGACGATTCTGATTGTTGAATTTTGCTGTTTCTCGCACCACCCGCAGGCAAAATACCTTGTCTTATTTACTGTTTATAATTAGATGCATCTTTATTTACTTATTTACTGCATATTTATTATCTGTTTTCAGTTGGATCCATTACTTGCTATTTTTAGTTCATTTATTTTTGCTTCAATTATTTTTCCTTTCTGTCTTTTGTATGCATATGGACCTAGTCTTTGCGAACTACCTTTTGTTATTGTCCTTGGGAGGGAGAACACAGTTAAATGTATGGGCTACCCCAAATCCAAAAGCTGTAGTAACTGCGTACTACGGTAGTCGAGTCGCGAGGGTCGCTAGCCTCGAGCTATATGGACTGATGGGTCACGTGGGCCGCTAGCCTCGAGTTATGCCGGCTGATAGTATTGGTACTTGACATGTGCGTGTTGAGAGTTGTTACATTGTCCTGGGGGAGTCAGCCTTCGCCTGCCCATACATCGATATGTCTTCCAAATTGCCTACTAGAAAGGTTAGGAGATCTTAGTAAATTTCATGTTCCAATCATGACATGGAAAATATCACATCGCGGAATAGTAAGTTACCCCTTGTCCTCGTTTAGTTGTAGGGGTAGCCTACTGTTTCGATGATGGGATATTGAGCCGTGTTATGGTTTGGACAATTTTACTTTATTTTTATTTTATGGTACATTTATATTCAGTTCATATGGCATGTTATTCCTGTATCTTGTTACGTCCCTCTGAGGACCTGGTTATCTCTCCAGGTGTGTGCTTCTGTAATATTGTAGGTGTTCTAGTCGAGGCCGTGATCTTCTCCATCCTTTCGAAGATGATTGCACTTGGCTAGTCTTGTTATTTCATCTATTCCTTATTGTACCTTTTATTTGAGATAGTTGGTAGTGGATTTTGTCTCCGCCCAGCGTATTGTTCAAAGACTTATTACAGTTGATTATATGATATCTTTTATTTTTCATTTGTGGATGAGATTATATTACTTTTTGTTTACTGCATTTTACAGCTTATGTATTCATACGAGGTTTTCCATATATTGGAGTGTACTTCGTATGTATGCAGCTGGCATGAATACGTACATAGTCCTAAGTATTTTGGGACTGGGGCGTTACATATTTTTGTGGTGGCCCATACAGGTCTGAAAATATTGTTGGGTTACATGACTGTGCCCAACAAGCCTGCATATAGGAATAGAAATAGTATCTCATCCATGATTATTGCCTCCTTTGACCTCCAAACTTTTCAAACACTCTTTGATTACCTGTATTACCTCATATCTGACCCTCCATACTATCAGTTTAATTCAGGCTTGGTAGAGGTTAGGGCGATGGCTCGTATTTGGTAGACATGTTCCATCATTCCCACATTACTAACTTTTATAAGTTGGGTAGAATGCCTCAATACATAACACTTTCCTGACCATCACCAGTGCCTCAGATCGGAAGACAGTAGGACGACTGTACGTGCACGAAATCCGAACAAAACTACGATTCTTAAAGGACTAAATTTTTTATTCTTTTATCATTATCTTGCGTGCTTATATTTTACTATCTTGACCAATGCTGCTATTATAGCCTAGATTTGTAAGCCTATTCATTTTTCGAGCTTGTTCATGACATATATGTTATTGGAGGTACCCCACTAACATATTGTTTATCAGAACCGGTGTATGATGGTCTGATCAACCTAGTGCACTTGGTTCGCTCTTCATAAAATTATTCAATGAGATATAGTTAACTTTTCTTCCCAAAATCTCATTCTGCAACTGCGTTGACAACTCTCTTTCAACTGCTTGACCTATAACTTGTTCGAATCTATTCTAACATTATTCTATTTTCGTGCCAGTAAGGATGAACCTTCGAAGCGGACACGTTCCTACCTCGGCGATCACGCCTGGTGATGCAGCCACTCAAGAAGGAGGGGTCCTACCAGTGACCCCGGTGACCCCGTATCAGCCAGGACAGACGTAGGCCACCATGACCCCATCGACGGTACCACAGGGAACTCAAGTGCCACCAACCACCCAAACTGGACAGACTACCGAGGTACCAACCGAAGGAAATGCACCACCACCTCCACCACCATTCATTCAGCAGTACCCACCTCAGTGCGGACCTCAGATGCCTCCACCACCAGAGGATGGAAACCCTACTACACAGTTTATGTACGCCATGATACATACTTAGTAGCAACAGGCTAAACTAATAAGGCAGAGCATAACGGAAGCACTAACTAGGCCCCTACCTCCACCTCCGACACCGGTACCAGCACTAGCTCTACATCTATATGAGGGATCTATCAATGACTTCATGGATATGAATCCCAAGCCCTTCAGAGGTTACGAGGAACCCCTAGAGGTCACTGCATGGCTTATCAGCACGGAGAAGCTACTGAGGGCATCCCAGTTGCCAATAAATGATTGGATGACAGCAGTAGACTTGCTATTAGAAGACAATGCCTATCATTGGTGGGAAGCTGAAGAAAGACGCTTGGGAGCCAACCAGACTTGGGAAGAATTCTACAAACTCTTCAATGAGAGGTTATTTCCTATCCATGCACGTGATGCCCTCTATGATCAGTTCCTACACCTCAAGCAAGGGAACATGACCGTAGATGAGTACGATGCAGAATTCAGTCGACTAAGCAGATTCGGTGAGACACTAATTCCTACTGAGCAGGAAAAGGCCAAGAGATTTTACCAAGGATTGACACCAGAGCTCAAGAAGCATACTACCGTGCAGTCTAGGGTTTCTCATGCGACAGTGTTAGAAGAAGCTAGAAGCCATGAACTCCTTGATAAGGAAATACAACAGGCTCAGAGACGCCATATTCCAGCAACTGGGCCAAGTAACCTTATCCATGGTGGACCCATCATACATTCTATGACACAACCACCAACAAGTGCATCGCCTTATCCAATTGATGAGCTTCTTACCTGTCGCTTTTGTCATAGAAAAGGTTATGTCATGAAGGATTATCGTCGCAGATTAGGACAATGCATGATTTGTGGCTCTAATCATCACAAGGCTCGAGACTGTACAGAATAACTAAAGGCAGCACAACATCGAATACAAGGACCCGTAACACCAAGACCAATAGCAGATCCCATTCAACCATCACATGGAGGTTATCCTAGAGGATCACACTTAGCTGAGGACCAGAGCATAGGCAAACACTTAGTATGGCAGTGATAGGCACCCATCCTGAGGTTGGAGATTTAGTAGGTATTATTCTAGTTATACCATTTATTTGTCTTAGACATGGCTTAGCATTAGAACAACACATTCCTTAGCTTAGTCAACATGCATATCATAATACTTGTCATAGTATAAATTACTAGTTACCAGCGGCAATGCATATGCAGTACCTTTGACACCATTAGAAATCTACTAACTATAATTTAGCAACCTTATTACAGAGATTTATGACTTAGTGGTTAGAGATCCTTGCATGACGTACCTTATAATTTGTTATACCATCAGTAATCGTCTTGTGCTATAGAAGAATAAAATCGTCCAACACCCTCGGTACATGTGTCATACTGGCATCCCTCACCAACGAGGAAGCGTAGAGATGACATGGGTAATCGTTTCACTGTTGTCCAAAAATTTAAAGAACAGACTTTGACTTGACTCGGTTCCTCCAACCGAGCAAATAACCCCGTAGTTCACAACGTCCACTTCTATCCGCAATACTATGGATACCCGAACCGCGACTTTGAAGGGTAGAGCACAACGTTAGTCTTTTTCTTCCAACGAGTACCATGTACGAGACCTACACGATCCCACCTTCATCTAAGTATATTATGTGCCATACAAACACGCCTCCTTGTACTCTATTTTTATGATGTGACTTTCGGGTCAATACGGGCCAACTATACCCCTTACCGTAATACCGATGAACTTTTTGATTTCAATTGGAGACCCAATTTTGACTCAAACCTTTCGACCCAATATACGGTTATGATCTACTCAAAGCCACTATGAACATACCACTAGGGTACCACGTAATTGAGACCCCGTGTGCTACTTATACACAAAAATCACGGAAGACACATTTTCAAGACTTACAGATCCTATTTAACCAACCCGCACATGTTAGCCATTAGACTTGAAGGTTCAAACATTTACCTATTCTAATTCTATAGCAAGATTCCTGCGCTATTAAAGACCCTCACCTCTTTGCCCATGAATTATTCTTCTCCTAAAGTTCTTCAACCCCATCTCTAGTTACCCGTGTTATGCAAAGACTCCAATCCCTCTGTACCAACGCGTTCTAGTTATAGTCAAATAAAAGGTTTCTACCAGTTTGTTGGAAGCATGACCTATAGGGAGGCAATATTAAGTTGTAATAATTTTCTTTTAGTAATTTATTGAGCAAGAACGTTGTGGCAATATCCAGGCTGTAATGCATGTGGTTCGTATTACGTATTCTTGGAATACGTGTACGTATTTTATTATTGTATTGCATGATTTCCTGGCTTGGCATTTCCTTCTTGGCTTGGTTTATTCCTGGTTCAGGTTGGTTAGTTCGGCTTGGCTTGGTTTTGATTGGGTTCATGATGAACCCAAGGTGAACCCTCTACCTACCACCACCATTTGTATTTATTAACCCTCTTTATTCTCTTTCTTCATTATTCATCTTCTTCTTCCTCATTTACTCCCTTCACCTACCAAAGAGAGAAGAGAGAGGTCTAGGCAAGTGCAACTTGCTTCCACAAGAGAGCTCATTTTTATTGTTCTATTAGCTTCTCCTCATGTTTCTAAGACACATTAGAACTTGTCATTTTCCATTTTGAGACTTTAATTTTTGTAGATCTAGAAATTAGTTACTTTTGGATTTTGGTGGTTTTGATCTATTAAACTTCTTTGTTTTCAAGTTTTGATGGTTCCATGTTGTAGAGAATTTTATTCTACCCAATTTTGACCTTTAAAAAGTTGGATTTGGACTTATTTTGACCAAGTTATGGACTTTTGAAGCTTTGGGTTCAACCATAGAGTTTCTGCTGATTTGGAGAAGACAGTGAGCAGTGCACGAGCTTTTTAGCTTGTGCCACTGAGCTACGCGCGCTCTTTAGCGCAGCACAGTCGACCCCATATGCTGCCTTTTGGAAGCGTATGACTCGCATACGCTCGCTTGCTTGACAAGGAATCGTATCGACCCCATACGCTGCCTTTTGGGAGCGTATGACTCGCATATGCTCGCTTGCTTGACAAGGAGTCGTATCGACCCCATACGCTACCTTTTGGGAGCGTATGACTCACATACGCTCACTTGCTTGACAAGGAGTCGTATGGACCCCATACGCTGCCTTTTGGGAGCGTATGACTCGCATACGCTCGCTTGCTTGACAAGGAGTCGTATCGACCCCCATACACTGCCTTTTGGGAGCGTATGACTCGCATACGCTCGCTTGCTTGACAAGGAGTAGTATGGACCCCATACGCTGCCGTTTGGGCGCGTATGACTCGCATACGCTCGCTTGCTTGACAAGGAGTCGTATGGACCCCATACGCTGCCTTTGGAAGCGGATGACTTGAGCGTAGCCTGACTTGAGCGTAGCCTGACCTGAGCGTAGCTTGACTTGAGCGTAGCCTGACTTGAGCGTAGCCTGACCTGAGCGTAGCTTGACCTGAGCGTAGCCTGATTACCCTGGATCTTCTATAGCCTTGCATATTGATATTTTATTAGATATTTAACGTCCATTTTATATCCTTACGCCTTTTGTCATGAACTTGATAATCACGAATTTATGTAATATGTTTGGAAAGGATAACTGAGCCTGACACGATAGTGACCCGTAGTGATGCACTCCTAACATGAGTAACATGACATGACCTGATAGTGGCCCGTCGTGGCGCACTCCTGACTAGTACACTTGACCTGATAACCTAACATGTTATATTTTGATAAGCTGTTGCGACGGCTACCTGACATGACATGACCTGTATAATAACCTGGACACCGTGGGTGATTGTGCTTGTATAAATAAACCAGTCCTATCTTGCATCATGTCTAGGATGGGACTCCTGAGTACCACGGTCAGAAGTACCTATTGAAATGAACTAAGGACTAATAACTAGATTAATACATTAGTCATGAAGAGATTTCCCAGCTACAGGCAATCCCGTTACCTGGGCACACCTTGGGATCTGTAGCCTGCCGTCGAGTAGGGCACATTTCTAGCATACTGTCATGTGTTGCACCCTTCAAGCTACCTAAGGGTACATTCGTTTCTCGGACGATGTACCCACCTGAATTCAACTCTAATCTTTTAACTCGGGTAACCTGGATGGTCTGCAGGGCTTGTGGCTGTTGAATAATCTCACTGCATCTTGTTAGTAATTAGGCTTGTGACAACCCTAGTTAGTTAAAGTATCAAGCCGTAATTTTTGCTTGGCCGTGAAGTGATTGGACGGAGTCTAACCAGTCTAGTCTTGCCCTGATCCTGTTCCAGATTACTGTATGACCAGAATGCTTGTATTTATTTTACCGATAAATGGTGAGAATTCCAAGTCCTGTTCAGACGAAGGGTTACAACCCTGGTCCTTGTTTGGTTTACGGGTTGTAACCTGGTTATCTAAATAGTTCCATGGTTATCTCGTCGTATATCATCCTGGTGTATTTTCTTTATTTCCAGTTCTTACTTTTATTTATATCTTGTGCTGATTGCTGGTTTTAGTTCTTAAGTAAAGCTTCCTTTGTGGCACTTGCTCTTTCTGGGGTCTGACCCAGCTAGTTTTGTGTGGCCAGATTTTGGAGCAGCTCCAGAAGATCTACCGACCTTCCAGCCAGATGGTGAACACTAGACGGAACCCTGGCAACGAGTGGGTTATTTTTGGCTCTCCCACTCTATTGTAAAAATAATCTTTTGAGGCGTTTAGCCGACGAGCACCTGTTTAGCTCGATTGCACTTTACTTACTATCTGCCTACGGGCTGTAACATGATTAACAGATCCTAGGGTTGATCATGTATGACTAAACTCTTGCTAGTCCTAACATTTTGTAACGACTAGCTTCATGATCAGCGGAATATGTAATATTTGGGACGCCTTATTATTGTATATTTAATGATCATACATCTTGTACCATTTACTTACTTGCTTGTGATTGAGACACTAGGCTTGTTCATGACCTTTGGAGACTGTTGGCTTGTAGATAAACCCTCATGTATCTAGACAGCCGTGACCGAATAGCGAGATGGATTCTATTTCATATACGTAGCTGGCTATGTCTGCCCCCGCTATTCAATATTCTGGTTCTGGGACATGACATGGTTTAAGTGGTGGCCCATGCAGGTCTTGTAAATCAAGATATGTGGGGGTTTACCGAATAGATGTCTCAATCAGTATTCGTCCTTGATCTCTGCTCGTATCTTCTGAATCCCTGGATTCTTGTCCTGATCATATGCTTGTATCGTTGATCTGTCCTGATCCTTCCTTATTGTTCCCTATGTCGTCTTCTTCAGCGGCATTGTTCATGGTCCTACCGACCAGCAAGGCAGAGTACCTCCTGCGGACCAGCAGCAACCTGGAGATCAAGCCCAGCATTCCGGAGTAGCCTCCAGAGTCGAGCCTATTGGAGAAGAGCCACCAGTTCAGCCTGTCGAGCATGATGACGGCACTTTGGTAGGACTCGTCAGGACCTTGATAGCTTCCCAAGACCGGCGTGGAGACGCCTTGCAACAGGCAGTGACGGATGCTTTGACCCGAGGCGGTCATCCAGGGAACAGCGCGGCCAACAGCTTCAAGCGCTTGAACCCTCCATTCTTCGACGGTAGTGAAGATGCTATCGTAGCAGATGCATGGCTTCAGGACACAGAGGTGATTCTAGAAGCAGCCAGGACCCCAGAGAACGAAAAGGTAGCCGTGGTGCGCCTGCAGTTGTTAGATCTTGTCCGCAGTTGGTGGGCAGCACAGGCCGTTGGATTAGCAGCACCCATTGCTTGGGCAGTATTCAGAGAGAGATTCCAGACCAAGTATTTCGATGCCGTGGCTCGGTATGATCTGCAGACGAGGTTTACCAATCTGAAGTAAGGAGGCAGGACGATCGACGGATATGCGGCCGAGTTTTTCAGACTCAGTCGGTTTGCTCCCACTTTGGTGGCAACCGAGTATGATAGAACCCAGCAGTTCCAGCAGGGACTTCACTTGGAGATCTTGTTGGCAGTTGAGCAGTTTGAGCATCAGACTTTTGATACAGTCTTGAGAGCAGCCCGAAGGCATGAGTATACCTCCCAGAGGATTGTGGATAGGGTCAGAGGTCGGAAGAGATCTCACGGCCAGATGAATCAGTCTTCAGCACCGGCCCCGGCAGCCAGGGCTTTGACTATTGGAACTCCGAGGCGGGCGACCTCAGTGACGTCGGTTCAGCATTCCACTCCGACGCACCCTCAACAGCAGAAGCAGAAGCAACCTTCCGCAGTAGGTTGTTCTCATTGTGGGAAGCCAGGCCATGTAGTGGCAGAGTGTCGCAGGGCACAGGGATTGTTTCTGGCTTGTGGAGCACCAGACCATAGGGTTGGATCCTGCCCGAATAGGGGTGGTTCATCATCGTCCAACCTTTCTAGATCTTCGGTGAGAGGACCAGCTCCGGTCCAGCAGCAGCAGTATCCATTGCCGAGGCCCTTGCCGCCTCAGGCCCAAGTTTTCCAGCAGTAGAACCCCCAGCAGTATGCACAAGTCCAAGCCCAGAGTCAGAGCAGGCAGCGAGGATTTCAGCAGAGGGGACCAGCACCCCGAGGGCACGGTCAGGCTATGGTGATGACCGTGGAGGAAGGATTGGCACCAGGAGAGGTAGTGGCAGGTACTATTTTCGTCAACTCCTTTCCAGCTTCGGCTTTATTTGATTCTGGTGCATCGCATTCATTTATGTCTGCACGATTCGCGACACGGATAGGATTGGAGCCCGAGTCATTATCAGTAAGGCTTAATATACTTACTGGTAACGGACTTGTGGGTGTAGATAGAGTGTTTTCCTCGTGTCGGATCGTAGTTAGCGGTAGAGAATTCCCCGCTAGATTGATAGAGTTCCCGATGGCCGATTATGATGTGGTCCTAGGGATGGATTGGTTGAGGAACTAGTATGCTAGGATAGACTGCTATATTAGCAGGGTTGTTTTTAGCATTCCAGGCGAGCCGGAGTTTTCTTTCTCCCGAGGCGAAGTTGAGTCATCTCCTCCAGTATTGCGGATGGCAGTAGCAGCATTTCAGTTGCCCAGGATAGTCGAGGAGTTTCCAGATGTTTTCCCAGAAGAACTTCCAGGTATGCCTCCGAAGCGGGAGATCGAGTTCACTATAGACTTGATTCCCGGGACAGCCCCAGTGTCAGAGAGAGTCTACAGGATGGCGCCGTCAGAGTTGGAGATATTGTACAAGATGATTGAAGAACTCAGAACCAAGAGATTCATTCGTGCTAGTGGATCGCCTTGGGGAGCCCCGATGCTTCTTATGAAAAAGAAGGATGGTACGTCCAGGTTATGTGTTGATTATCGTACCTTGAACTCAGTGACAATCAAGAACAGATACCCTCTTCCGAGGATAGATGACTTGTTTGATCAACTCAAGGGGGCTTCAGTATTCTCGAAGATTGATTTGCGCTCAGGTTATCATCAGATCAGAGTCAGAGAGTAGGACATCCCAAAAACAGCTTTTAGATCGAGATATGGGCATTGGGAATTCCTTGTTATGCCTTTTGGAGCAACCAATGCGCCGGCAGTATTCATGGACCTCATGAATCGCATCTTCATGCCTTACTTGGATCAGTTTGTGATTGTGTTCTTGGATGACATTCTGGTCTATAGTAAGAGTGAAGCGGAGCATGAGCAGCATCTCCGTATAGTTCTTCAGATCCTTAGAGAGCACCAGTTATATGCCAAGTTCAGTAAACTAAGATTTTGGAAAATAATTCCCGATACGGCGTGCGCCCCGACAAACCGGGCGACGTGGTCGCACACTATATGCATCGAAAGGTGCATATGGATGTTGTCGACGTGTGGGAACTGACGGAACTCAATTTTGTTGCGTGTGTGCGACGAAATCAGAGCGTATCCGTCGAGATACCCCCATATCGATGTTTTGCAAACTTGACCATAACTTCGTGCACGTTCGTTGGATCGACGCGAAACTTACGCCAGCAGGACCGTATCATTTTTCTGGTCCTGTATGCCAAGTTTGGTCAGATTCTGAGAAGGTTGATTGGAACGCCAAATTGGCGGGCCCGCGACCCGCTCTAACGGACGAATTTGTGCACGGCTCATCGGAATCCACAACTGGACATACCATTGGGTTCGTCTCATCCAAACAATTTTGTAGACATATAGTTTGACGACTTTAGAGACCGTAGACATTGGCTCGTATTTCGGTGCAAGACGGGTCCAACGGCGGACATCGTTTTGATCCGAAATTACGATTTTGCCCCTGTTCCAGAATTTAACTTTTGGACAGGCATTTCCTAGGTATATCTTTTATTCTAAACTCATTCATTATGTTTGTTTCAGCATCCGGAGCTTCTTGTGGATTTTGACTTTCGTGTTGACGATTCTGATTGTTGGATTTTGCTGTTTCTCGCACCACCCGCAGGCAAGATACCTTGCCTTATTTACTGTTTATAATTAGATGCATCTTTATTTACTTATTTTATAAACCCCCTAAGAATTTTATAAATTTTTATTAAATTATTTTAGATTTATAGTATTTTGCTCTAAATTATTTTATAGCCTTTTGAATTTATTTATATGAGTGGTGAATATCAAGATATAGCAAGAGACTGCTATTCTATATGGTAGTACATATGTTTATTTTTGTGGTACAAAACCTTTACTAAACCATATTAGAAATGTTTTAGGATTTTGTTATATTATTATTTATTTAGCAATTTAAAAATTTGCAGTATTTAAGGGTTGGTGTTTGGATTAATAATTGGGTTCATAATCTTGTTGTAGTCATACAAGGTAAGATTTTACCAAATGAGTATTTAAATATTAAAAATATTTTTTAGAGATTTTAGAGATTTATTTTATAATTTAGTTAAATATTATAAGTGTGTGTGTGTGTGTGTGTATATATATATATATATATATATATATATATATATATATATATATATATATATATATAAAGGAGATGCTGACGTCGTGCTGACGTCAGCACTGTGCCTTCGGCCAGCACCCGAGCTACTGCATAGTATAAGCAGTCAGAAGAAAGGAAAAAAAATTTTTGCTGCTGACGTCAGCACTGTTCAAATGAACAGTGCGTCCAGCAGCCCGAGCGGTGCTGTTCTGAAGCAAAGAAAAAAAAAGATTCATTAACCAATCTTTTAAATCCGATTTTTTTAAAATCTTCAATCCAAATCTCCTCCTCCTTAATTCCTTTCCAATTCTCTCTAGGATTATCAAATCTGCATTTAAACCAAAATAAATATTGGTTTAAATCTCCGTTTAAACCATTGTATATTAACCGAAACCTTGGGAAGAAATTCTCCTCGGAAACTCTCGTGATCGCGCGACAAGCCGTCCCCGAACCCTTCCCAGACCCAGGCGACCGTGGTTATACCTTCAGTCGTCGCGCACAGCCAATGGTCGACGGCGATCGCCGGAAAACGCGCAGGACAGCAGGCACAATAATAGCCTCCATGCGACCAGGTACCTATATTCAATCCCACTTATCTCCATCATCGCTGAACCAATTTTCGATCCACGAAGTCTTACTTCTAGCCGACCTATACCTCTTCCATCCCCTTCAACTAGATTAATTTCTAGTGCATTAAATTGTTGTAGAAATCGGATCGAATATCCCAGAAAATTTGTTCAAACTGGACAGAAAATGTTAAACCAAAGGCCTAACTTGGAAGGCCAATCATGGACAACCTACTGACAGTTTTTGAAAACAAATTCATAACAGAGAAAGACAACATATAGGGGATCAAAACCCATCTGGTAGAAGTATTTTTCATAGTTTACACAGAAAGTTATACATGGTTAAAAATTAGGAAAAATTTAGTGAGAAAACTAAGATTTTGGAAAATAATTCCCGATACGGCGTGCGCCCCGACAAACCGGGCGACGTGGTCGCACACTATATGCATCGAAAGGCGCATATGGATGTTGTCGACGTGTGGGAACTGACGGAACTCAATTTTGTTGCGTGTGTGCGACGAAATCAGAGCGTATCCGTCGAGATACCCCCGTATCGACGCTTTGCAAACTTGACCATAACTTCGTGCACGTTCGTCGGATCGACGCAAAACTTGCGCCAGCAGGACCGTATCATTTTTCTGGTCCTGTATGCCATGTTTGGTCAGATTCTGAGAAGGTTGATTGGAACGCTAAATTGGCGGGCCCGCGACCCGCTCTAACGGACGAATTTGTGCACGGCTCATCGGAATCCAAAACTGGACATACCGTTGGGTTCGTCTCATCCGAACAATTCTGTAGACATGTAGTTTGACGACTTTAGAGACTATAGACATTGGCACGCATTTCGGTGCAAGACGGGTCCAACGGCGGACATCGTTTTGATCCAAAATTACGATTTTGCCCCTGTTCTAGAATTTAACTTTTGGACAGGCGTTTCCTTGGTATATCTTTTATTCCAAACTCATTCGTGATGTTTGTTTCAGCATCCGGAGCTTCTTGTGGATTTTGACTTTCGTGTTGACGATTCTGATTGTTGGATTTTGCTGTTTCTCGCACCACCCGCAGGCAAGATACCTTGCCTTATTTACTGTTTATAATTAGATGCATATTTATTTACTTATTTACTGCATATTTATTATCTGTTTTCAGTTGGATCCATTACTTGCTATTTTTAGTTTATTTATTTTTGCTTCAATTATTTTTCTTTTCTGTCTTTTGTATGCATATGGACCTAGTCTTAGCGAACTACCTTTTGTTATTGTCCTTGGGAGGGAGAACACAGTTAAATGTATGGGCTACCCCAAATCCAAAAGCTGTAGTAACTGCGTACTACGGTAGTCGAGTCGCGAGGGTCACTAGCCTCGAGCTATGTGGACTGATGGATCACGTGGGCCGCTAGCCTCGAGTTATGCCGGCTGATAGTATTGGTAGTTGATGTATGCGTGTGGAGAGTTGTTACATTGTTCTGGGGGAGTCAGCCTTCGCCTGCCCATACATCGAATGTCTTCTAAATTGCCTACTAGAAAGGTTAGGAGACCTTAGTAAATTTCATGTTCCAATCATGTCATGGAAAATATCACATCGCGGAATAGTAAGTTACCCCTTGTCCTCCTTTGGTTGTAGGGCTAGCCTACTGTTTCGATGATGGAATATTGAGCCGTGTTATGGTTTGGACACTTTTACTTTATTTTTATTTTATGGTGTATTTATATTCAGTTCATATGGCATGTTCTTCCTGTATCTTGTTACGTCCCTCTGAGGACCTGGTTATCTCTCCAGGTGTGTGCTTCTGTGATATTGCAGGTGTTCTATTCGAGGTAGTGATCTTCTCCATCCTTTTAAAGATGATTGCACTTGGCTAGTATTGTTATTTCATCTATTCCTTCTTGTACCTTTTATTTGAGATAGTTGGTAGTGGATTTTGTCTCCGTCCAACGTATTGTTCAAAGACTTATTACAGTTGATTATATGATATCTTTTATTTTTCATTTGTGGATGAGATTATATTACTTTTGGTTTACTGCATTTTACAGTTTATGTATTCATACGAGATTTTCCATATATTGGAGTATACTTCATATGTATGCAGCTGGCATGAATACGTACCTAGTCCTAAGTATTTTGGGACTGGGGCGTTACAAGTTTCAGCTCAACTATGGCTCCTCTAGATATGGGGACCCAAACTGGAGAGGAGAGTTCTTCTATGATGCCAGTACTCGGATCTCCTGGTGTACAATCTGTAGTTCCTCTATTTATTTCTGAAATAAGAATTCCAATAGAAGTGGCTACCCCGGGGATCTCAGCAATGAATAGAGCTATTGTCGAAGCTTATACTAATGCTTTCTTCACTTCTCTGAAGCCTTTAATTCAAATGGTCATGGAAAAAGACCAACCTTATGAATCAGTAAGGGGCCTTTCCTCCTTCATCATTGGAGCTATCCGCAAGATTGGAGATCTGGATAGAGTCAATTATTTAGATCATATTTTTAATGAACCCAAAGAATCGACCAAGTCTTACAAAGATCTAACAAGAGGAAACATCCAGAAACTTGTAGATAGTGAATACGAGGTAATGGCTCGCGAAGCTGCAATAAGAAAAGCAAAATTTGAAGCTTTTTTGGTAGCTTTCTCACAGCGTTCTACAGAGTTGGAATCTCGCATTGTTAAGACAACTTCTTCTATTGAATGTTATAAGACTGAGGCTGCAGAGGGAAAAAGAAGCTGCTGAATATCAAGTTCGTCTCCAAGAACTAGAAATTGAAATGGCTCGGCTTCAAGAAGCAGTTAAGGTAGCTCGATGACGCGAAGAAGAAGTATTGGAGATGCATCAAATTACTGCAAGTCAACTAGATGACTTGAAGAGGCAGCGGGATACACTTTTCCAAGTTGAAGGTGTAGAACTGGAACGTCGACCAGAAACGTTGCAACCTTTTGATCCAGAATCCGGGGGAGCTCTTGCAAGACAAAGGATACTTGACTCCAGAGTAGAGAGGGCTGAGAATTTGAAAAGAGAGATCATTGATCTCAGCACTCAGCCTCTCCAATGAAGCAGTCTATAGGATCTTTTTGTCTTTTTGCCTTTCAAATGATGTACTTTTTTTTGACATTTTGAACATTATGGCAATAAAATAATGCTCTTTTTGTGATTCTATTACTTATTATATACCTATAGTAGATATAAGTAATAGATAAAGATAGGAAAATATGTTCAGAGGTACCGGACATGACATATCCCCTAAAAGAAAATAACAATATTAATTATATATGTTCAGAGGTAATGTGGACGCGACAGAATATAACTCAGAATATTATCATTTCAAACGACGACTTTATCAGAGGTAATGTGGACGTAATAAGTCGTTGATATAGATAATAAAATTCAGAGGTAATGTAGACGTGAATATATTAATATAGAAAATATAATTCAAAGGAAATGTGGACGAGAATTCATTTTTTCTATTGATGATCTTTAAATCGGTTAGGACTTAAAGACATGATATCATGTCTAAAAAGACGATATCTGTGATAATACAAATTTATCATAAAGAAAAGATATCTTTTAAAACAGCTGTGTTTCAAAAGACAAGATTGATGATTCTTATAGTCTCCACTGGAGATTTTGAGAGGAAGGGTTGTAGAGCCTAAAAATCAAGTTGCGCCTTCAATATACTAATCAATGATCAAGTTGCGCCCCAAAAATCAAGTTGCGCCACTGATATGAAGCTCAGAGAACAGACTGCGCCACTGATTAGGTTGCGCCCGATATCAGACTGCGTCCAGTCTTTTTGTGCCAAAACCTACGTGGCATCTGACACTTAATGGTCATCATTACCTGACAATATTGACGACTGACACAACAGTGAACGAGGAAAATCTCTTCGAATCCCGTGAATTGAGCCGCTCTAGAGAAGTTGGTGGACAGCTCTCCTATACAATTCGTGCGTTGCGCCCAGGCGCAATCTAAACAAAATCCTTAGTTGCGCCTGGGCGCAACCTGAACGACTTTTGCTCAGAAGCTGCCACGTGTGTAGGCGCAGTTCAAATCAAGTGCAGTTTGACTTGTTGACTGAAGCTCGCGCAACCTGATAAAGTTGAGACACTTACATTCTAAAGCAGGATAACGTGGCTCACATGCCACTAATCTCTCAAGACGTGTCTACTATCCTGTACACGACCACGCGCATCTCAATTATATGATGCCATGCATCTAAATACAGTTAGTACACGATTGACAACTGAATAAAAGTTGGCACAACAGAAGGTTGGCACAATCTAGTATAGCGTAATCCAGCCTCGCGCACATTAGAATAACTGCTAAAACAGTTATTTCCTGAACTCTATAAATAGAGTTTCCAAATCATCATCAGAGGGACAGAGATCAAGAACTCTGGCAAAAATGCTGCTGCGTTCTCTAGAGGCTACAGTCTTAAAGTTCATATAGTCCAAGGGATAAAGTGATCGTCTCCTGATCAGATTCCTAAAGTTGTACTTCCCCATAATTTATTGTACTTTGTACTCTTTTATAAGTTTGGAATAAAAACAAAATTTTGTTTTTTGCAAACAAAATGACAACTCTGCTGGGGACGACTGTGTCCTCCGATGAGAAAGTGACAACTCAATGTGACATTGCGTCGATCGGCAAGACGCAGAAGACTCTGGTTGTTCGAGTCAACCAGACAGCCTACGAGAATATGATCAAAACCAAGGGCAACAAGCACATGGTGGTTGTTGCCAAGAACAAGACTGTGTGGACTCCTAAATCTCCCACAATTGCTATTGCCCAGGCACAACTTGAGTGCTCAATGACCAAGGCGCAATCCGCCTCAGCGGTTCCGGTACAGCCTGTTTCTGTTGCTAGGGCGCAATCTGCTCACTCTGTTGCCCATGCGCCTACTACAATCTTTTTTTCCAAGGTACAGTCATTTCAAGCTACTGTCAAGGCACAGTCTACCAATGTTGCTGCCAAGGTGCCACCAGTAGTCCTTAGGACTATGGCGCAACCCAAGCAATCGGTAACCCAGGCGCAATCTGCTACTCCGGTGCAACTTAAGGGAACTAGTCTTTTGGCTATACCCTCTTCCAATTCTTAAGTTCTGAACTTAGAGAATTCATGTCCTAGTGCTAACACTAGACAGAACAAAGGAAAAAGTCCTATGGCATTTTCTCAATTGGCACAATCTACGCCAAAAATGATCACACAACAGAACAAAGGGAAACTCTTCTTAGCTAACCCTGTTCAAAATAAAGGAAAGCACCTTTTGTTCTTTCGTCAAACTTCCCTGGTCCATGACTCAGAGGAAGATGTATCAGATTCTATTCCTATAAACAGAGGTCCTCGAATCTCTAATACCGGAAAGAATACTGATCAGAGAGGTATCTTACCTACCCATATGGGGTCTGGTCAAGACCTTCCTACCTTGAAAATTTCAAGATCCAAGCAAGGAAAATTGAAGGTATCACAAACAGAGACACTGGAAACAGAATTTTCAGATTTATGCGCTTATCTCAATAGGCGTCAACCAATATCAACTTTGACAAAACGTAAGAACCCTATGCCAAAGACCAATCTGCACCAAAAGTCAAAGTTTGAAAAGAAAGACCCATCTACTTATGCTAATGAGTTGAGTACATCTTTGTACACTCAAGGAACTAAATACCTGAAGAATAGGAGACATGTTCCTAACATCATTAAGGAATATGTTCCTCCGACTTTTTCTCATCCTGTGGTTGTAACTGACCTCCGGCAACGTCTTACACAAAGACGAGAGACTACGGGAATGTTTTCCTCACCTCCAAATCGTGCTTTAGATCGCCACTGCCTACATGATGTTGTCATCAACTGTTGTTGCCAATCGGCTCGACGATCTGTCTTCGATCGTCTGAACTATGCTTCAACTCCTGAACATAAAATAGAAGACGAAGATGAACTATTATATGCTTATGTTAACATGACTTCTCAAGGCACTGGGGGTAGAAAACGTTCAAGACGTAATGCATCCCGTAATCCCAGTCAACAATACTTAGACCGGATCCATGCATCCAATGAAGGTGTCTTTCAATACACAAGATCAAGAAATCGTCATTTGATCTAAGGTGTCTTTAATCAAGAAGATCTCCCTATCACTCATGTAGGAGAGGACTCTCTTTCGGAATTTTATGCAGATAGTGAAAGATCTGAACAAACCATCTCATCAATAGCAGCAAGAGAAGTGACAGCATATACCATTACAGAAGATCAAGATGCCTCTACGTCAACCAGCCAAGAGCAACGAATTATTGCATTAGAAGACAAATTGAAAACCATGGTAGAAATGGTTGCAAGCATGCACACCATAATAGTGGCTCAACATACAGTACCTCCGATTGTAAATCTTTTTACAAATTCTGAGCTTATAGCATCTTCTGTACCTATTAATCTGGGGGTACCAGCCCCTCAGGTTGCTTCTGTGCCAATTCAAGCTGATCTAAGTCAGTCTGGTGCTGGGGGTGGTAATTATCTTGCTGTTCCTCCTCCTAACACTTCTAACCAGCCCACCAATTCTCAAACATCAGGGGATGTAAATGAGGCTGTGAAACTTTTGCACACTCGGTTTGAGGCTTTCATGCAGAAGGATGGCCTACAAAGATTGGGCATAAAGCAACCATATCCTACATAGTGGAAGGAAGTTCCATTTTCTCCTAAGTATAAACTCTCAACCATTATGCTGTTTGATGGTAGCACTTCTCCAAGTCAGTACATCAATCATTTCGAAGTGATGACTGATCAATTACAGCCAAATGATGCTCTTCTTACCAGAATGTTCGTCGATTGTTTAGTCGGTGCAGAATATGACTGGTATCGTAGCCTGCCTGATGGCTGTATCACTTCTTTTGCTGGTTTCAAGAATGTTCTTGGAACGATTTTATGAGGGAGTCAATGACATGACGATGTCTGCCCTCATTAAAATTAAACAGAGGCACAATGAATCCACAGAGAGTTTCATTGAAAGATTTCGTCGAGAGGCACTCAAAATGCCTTTAGGTACTCCATCTGCTGTAACAATAGACACTTACAAATCAAAATTGTTGCCTATTATCAGTATGTGGACGGGAACTACACAATTCCAGGATTGGCCTTCTTTTATTGGTAATGCAAAGGCGACAGAAGTGAGTGCCAAAAATTTCAAGCAGTTAGGAGTCCAGATGACTCACCCTAACCAAGATGAACATTCTACACCTAGGGGTAGTAATCGCCAGAATAATTGCAAAAATAAAGAAACATTGGACATCAATCTTAAAGGCAAAGAGTCTTTGGCTGTCAATGTTACTCAGATGGCATCCACCCCATCGGCACCACTACAAAAAGTCAACTCGTGCAAAAGAAGAGTATTCTTTCGACGAAGATGATACTTTAAGCATCTTCAATTGCTTGATCAAAAGTAATAAGCTTCAGCTTCTAGAGGCAAAGCGACCAGAAGAAGTCGGTAAAACTGATCACCCTAAATACTGCGTTTATCACAGATTCATAGGGCATCCAACCAGAGCATGTTATGTGCTCAAGGGAAAAATCTAGGAGTTGGTTAACTCTAGAGCAATTTCTCTACAGCAGGACGAGAAAACGGTGACTGCTAATATGGTTTCTCTCCAATTCGGTAATTTTCTACCATAACTCATACAAGATGGTGCTGTCCCTATTCCAAGGACTACTCTAAAAATTGTGCATATCCCGCCTCCTCAAAATGAAGGTCTTGTTCCGATGTCAACTGACAGAGGAGAGATTATGTGGATTCATCCAGATCTGGTTGAAGAATTTGAAATGCCTTTCTCTTCTAAGCAAAAGAAGCATTCCAAGTCTAAATCCAAGAACTGTAATATGGTATCCTTTAAACCATTAACAGAAGAAGAAATCCTAATGGGCACTAGATCTGGGAAACCCTATCTTCGGGAGTTTTCTAAAAATCAAGAGAACCCTGCTCCATCCCCGGATGCTCTTCTTCCATCATCTTCTCCTGTTGAAGATACACCGTCTACATCCTTGCCAGTGGTTGAACCATCTCCTCCTAAACCAATATTAGCAGACAAGGGAAAGCAACCTGTTCGCTTTGATAAAGCGTTGAAGAAGTCATCATCCCTTGGACTTGAAAAGCCTTACAATTTTGACATATTGGCTCAATTGGCCAATACTCCAGCAAGATTGTCAATCTTTGAACTTTTATGTCTCTCAAAAGAAACTCGTGAGACGTTAAGTGAAGCCTTGATGCAGGCTAACACTTGTTTGACTCTTCTCAAGAAGCCTGAAAAGGAGCCAGTCAGCTGTGCACATTGTCATAGTGGATTTGAATTGATGCCCAATATCACTTTCACACAAGATGACAGGTTATTAGAAGACATTCATCATGATCGTCCTCTCTATTTCACGGGATATGTGGATACCATGAAAGTCGACCGTATTCTGGTTGATCCCGGGTCTGTACTTAGCATCATGCCAAAGTCTTTATTGGACGCTTTGAAAATCCTAGTACATAATCTTTCTGCAACTATCACTACCATCTTAGAATTCAATCAAGGAAGAAGTGAACCTTTGGTGAAGATACGCCTAAAACTTTAAATTGGCAATTTTCGTACAAAAATAACTTTCTATGTTATTGACAATCATGGCTCATACAATGCTTTGTTGGGAAGGCCATTCCTCCATGAACACAATATTGTACCCTCTATGCTCCACCAATGTTTCAAATATGTAGATGGTAATAGAGAAGTCCAAAAAGAGGTTGCAGATCTGAATCCTTTCAAAGGAGTTGAAGCGTATTGCAACGATTCTCGTATGTAGAAAGAGGAATTCATGAAGGTGGTACTAGCAATAGACACAGATAAAGAACAGAAGAGTATACCTAATGATACTCTGATGATTCCAGTCAAAGGACGTATCTCCTGTCCTCAGTCTTCCCAACCACTGACTATCTATCTACTTTCCCATGAGAAGAGACCTAAAGGTGATAGGCAGGAACACAGAGAGCTTACCTCTTCTGAGCCGCTTATAATCGATCTTCATCGCAAGAAGCTTCCTCCTCCTTCTCGTTCTTCTTCTCCCCCTCTTGTCATCAATCTGACTAAGCCTGCTAAGGCTAAAGTCCCTGTTGTAAATGATGGTGTAAAATTCAATAAAGCATCTCCTTTGTAGTATACTGATGACTTTTACTATACTCAGTGTTATCTGGATATGCTAGATAGCTTTAAGCCACTTACAATAGAAGTCGTATCATCTCGACGAAACATGGTATCACTGGATTCAATACAAGAGTCGTACTTCTTAGTACCATCTCGAAAGAAAGATGAAAAGCCTATATTCTTCAACAAAAGAGAAGAACCAAAAATTATTCTCTATAATGATAATAGAGATAATACAGGAAGGCTACAATTACGATGCTATAGCCCACAATCTAAAGCCATTATCCGTAAAATAGGCTATAATTTCAGAACAAGGCTCAACAATGGTAAAGGAAGGCGAAATCCTCTTCATATTGCTGTTCCAAAAGGAAAATCACAACAATACCACAGTAAAACAAAACGAGGACTAGGTTATATGTCACCACTTCCAACTTCAGAACCTTCTGAATATAATGAAGAAGAATGTTCAAACTCTTCTGATTCTATCTCATGGGACTCTGATACCAGCATCGGTCATGTTCATAAGGTTATAGTATCTTCTAACATGGTGTCCGCCGAATTCTCAGAAGATGATGAAAGTGACATTGAATAAGCTACTGAAATGGATCCTTGGACACAAAGGATGGCTGATCAGAGGGAACTTCGTTTTGAACAATAAGAACCACCTACTGAGGATCAACTGGTCCAAATCGATATTGGAGAGAAAGGTGCATCACGACCAATCTTATTAGCAAGACTCACCCAGAAGATGATAAACAAGAATTAATTCACCTTATTCGTGAATACATTGACGTCTTCGCCTGGAGTTATGAAGATATGTCGGGATTAAAACCTCAAATTGCAACTCATAAGCTTAACATTTTGCCGAATGTCAAACCGGTCAAACAACAACAACGGCAATTTAAGCCTGAAATGATGGATGCAATTGATAATAAATTCAAAAAGCTTATAGCTTGTGGCTTTATCAGAGAAGAATAACATCCTGACTGGGTGGCCAATGTCGTCCCTGTCCTGAAGAAGATCGGAAAGGTTCGAGTTTGCATAGACTTTCGGGATCTCAATGATGCTTGCCCCAAAGACGAATTCCCTCTGCCAATTACTGATGTTATGATCGACAATACATGTGGATTCGAACGAATTTTTTTCATGGATGGGTTTTCTGGATATAATCAAATCCGGATGGATCCTGAAGATGAAAAACATACTTTGTTTCATACTCCTCGGGGTGTATACTGTTATACGGTCATGCCGTTTGGTCTCAAGAACGCAGGTGCAACTTACCAGCGGGCTATGAGCACTATCTTTCTAGATCATTTACGAAAGACTGTCGAATGCTATGTTGATGATATTGCTGTCAAAAGTTGTCCCAAAGAAGATCACATTCAAGATTTAAGAACTATCTTCAATCTAATGCGCCAGCATCAACTCAGATGAATCCCACTAAGTCTTTCTTGGGTGTCTCTAGTGGTAAGTTTCTCGGCTTCGTCATTACCTCTAAGGGTATGCACGTTGATCCCGAGAAGATCAAAGCCATTCAAGAGATGCGTCCTCCACGCAACCTAAAAGAGCTACGAGGATTCTAAGGTCGACTTGCATACATCAGGCGGTTCATTTTGAATTTATCTGGACGTTGTAGACCATTTACTCAATTAATGAAGAAATGTGTATCTTTCCTTTAGACGGAAGAATGTCAACGAGCATTTGATGACATAAAGTGGTATTTAATGAGTCCACCGGTTCTTTTACCACCGATTTCAGGGATACCCTTCTTAATGTATGTCCGAGCAATGGATCATTCATTGGGAGCTTTGCTAGCTCAGAGGAACAAATAAGGATATGAACAAGCCATCTACTATCTCAGCCGAACGATGATTGGAGCTGAACATCGTTCGAGTCTTAATGAAGAATCCAAGCACACTCAATTCTAGGCTTACCACATAGGCCATATTGCTAGCACAATATGATATGGTTTATGTTCCTCAAAAGTCTGTGAAAGACCAAGCACTTGCTGACTTCTTAGCAGCTTATCATGTCCCTGAGACAACTAAACTCTATGATGAGATTTCGGACGAGACATTGGAATTAAATATGATCTCAGAAGAATTTCCTACTTGGAGGTTGTTCTTTGATGGAGCTTCTAGAATTGGACCTGGAGGTACCCTTGTGGCTGGAGTAGAAATTGTTCTTATTTCGTCCGATGGATTAACTATTCAAAGGGCTTATTCTTTAGACGAATCATGTTCCAACAATGTGGCAGAATACAATACTTTGCTCATTGGACTTCAATTAGCCAAACAACTGGATATCGAATATCTCGGAGTATATGGCGACTCTAAGATGATTATTAATCAGGTTAGAGGCATATATGAAGTCCGACATCAGGATCTAGTACTATACCATGAAGCTACAACCAGGATAGCTTCTTCATTTAAAGGATTCTATATCGAACATGTACGTCGGGCATGCAATACAGAAGCTGATGCCTTAGCTAACCTAGCTGCAGTATTGGCAGTTCCAGTCAAAAGACAATAGATGGTTGTTATCTCTAATAAAGAATTATTTTGTGTTGAAAACAACCACAACATTGAATTGAGCAACCTAATTAAAGTCAATATCTTTAGCGAGGATTGGAGAGTACCTTTCATTGATTTTGCAGTACATGACATTTTACTAGAAGATCCTAAAGAAGCTATAAGTATCCGTCGTCGATCACTTCGATTCTATTATAATCATACTACTAAGACACTATATCGAAGAACTTTTGACGGGTTACTCTTGAGATGTCTCACTGGTGATGAAGCAAAACAGATATTACGTGAAGCTCATGATGGCGTTTGTGGAGCACACATCAACCTGGTCCTAAACTATAGGATCGTATCCGACGTATGGGCTACTACTGGACCTCTATGGTATCAGATGCTATTGATTATGCAAGGAAATGCCGTGCATGTCAAATTTATGCAGATTTCATTCACCAACCGTCAGAATTTCTTCATCCAACTACAACCTCATGGCCTTTTGAAGCTTGGGACATGGATATAATTGGCCCTATCAATCCTCCTTCATCTAAAGAACATCGGTTCATCTTAGCTATTATCGATTATTTTTCAAGTGGGCCGAAGCTATACCTTTGGCAGAAGTAAAAACTAGTAGCGTTATCAATTTTATTAAACGTTATGTGATCTACAGATTTGGCGTCCCTCACCGAATCATCCATGATAATGGGTCACAATTTATCAGCCAGAAGTTTAATAGGTTCTGTGATAATAACAGAATTAATAATGTCGCCTCTAAAGCCTATAATCCTGCGGCTAACGGGTTGGATGAAGCATTCAACAAGACCATTATTAAACTCCTTAAAAAGTTTGTCTCTATTAAAAAACGCAGTTGGAGTGATAAACTTGGAGAATGTCTATAGGCATATCGTACTACTGTCCGTAACCCCACAGGTTGTACACCTTTTTCTCTGGTATATGATGTGAAGCTGTTCTACCTTTGGAAATTCAAATTCCATCATTGAGAATCACTATTGCTAATGAGCTTACGACAGATAATAATGATCGTCTTCGGTTTCAGGAATTGGAGGCGCTCGATGAGAAAAGGTTATTAGCTCAACAGCATATTGAACTTTATCAGGCTCAGATCTCAAAAGCTTTCAATCGCAAAGTCAGAGTGCGAACATTTCAAGAAGGCAAGTTGGTTCTTACAGTCAGACGTCCTATGACTATGACACATATGAGAAAAGGCAAGTTCGAGGCAAAATGGGAAGGACCGTATGTGATAATTAAAGTCTTCTCTAATGGAGTCTATCAATTAACAGATATGGATGACAGAGTTGCTATGATGCCCATCAATGGAAAATTTCTCAAGAAATATTATGTATAAAGACAAAATATACTTTATTTTCAGAGACATGATGTAAATAAAAGTTTATTTTTATTCAAAACCAGAATGGAATTACATATATTATGGACGGGGAGGAGGCCCTGACCCTTCCTGATTAAAAACAAAGTTTGCCAACCGTTCAAACATCTCATTGTCTGAACACACCAGAAACTCACAAACAATCGTCCTCAATGCCTCTTCTTCGGTAGTTTTTCCAGGCTCCACTAACTTGGAGATCAAATCCTGTCAGGGCGCAGGAGGAACAGTTGAGCCTTCGCCTCTTTCTTTTCGAGAAGGCACGGAAGGCTCAGTAGGTAGTATCTCAGTTTCTTCTTCGATCTTCAGAGCATATAAATCTTTGGAAGACATTCTCGTACAGGAGGGAAAGCGATTGACAATATCTACAAATGTTTTGTTCTTTTTATAGGCAAAACAAATAGGTAATCAGCCTCGAGAACTGATGCAACTATTGGAAAGAGGCACAACTGTTCGTTCATTTATAACTGTTCTTTCACTTATAATTGACCATTCATTGTCCCTTCTCGGAAACTGACATGATTATTCACTCATTTATTCTTTTCTTCGAGAGTTTGAACGACCATTCATTCATTCAATGTCTCTTCCTTAAATCGAAGTGACCGATTACTCATTCATTTATCATAATAATAATCCATGTCTATGAATTCCAAATAGCCACATCAAACAACTTACCACATTCGCATTCTATCCGCACTCTGTTATCTACGTCAGCATATCAAAATTAAATTATGAAAAGGAGAATAATGAGACAATCATTTCTTTATTCCTTCTTTAAAAAGCATAGATATATCTTGATAAAAATCTATTACATATCTGATTTTCATTCTAATGAAGGTCTATTACATCTTTGGATCTTCTCATCGATAATGAAGGTCTATTACATCTTTGGATCTTTTTATTTGTTGGTAGCAATTCTTTGTCGTCTCGATCTGAAACAACGAGCCAGACAATGGAATTAACTCTGGTCTTCTCTCTGAGAAAGACTAGAGGAGAACCACAGATTACAGCAGCCCAAAGATGGGCTGCTGTCAATACAACTGGTGGAGAGAAGACAGCCCGCCAGGGGAACTAGGAACAAGATCTGTCACAACCCGCACCCGCTTTTCGGATACGAGACGTGTCCAAGCCCAGCCTATGCCGTAGTGTCGGCGGTAGTACGCTGTCTAGCCCGCAATAAACAAAGTGCTCATAAATACTAACTGCTCATTCACAACAACTAAATCAACTTTACAAAATATAGAAGTTTTACATTTGAAGAAGAATATAAGCTTTTACATTTATAGAAACTGCCACACAACTAACTAGTCTTCTATGGTTTAGCCTTCGAGTCTCTATCTCCCCCTCGTATGGTCCATAGCGCAAGAGTAGGCACGTCAACCTCACCTATAACAACGATCCAGTCAGGAAAGGAGCAGAGTACAACCATATTGCAATTAATGCTGTTAGTCTAAAATAAGTTAGAACAATGAGAAACAATAATGGCAAAGAGCATATAGAGAACTAGTAAGAGATGAACTAGTAGGATATGAACTAGCAAGATATAAACTAGTAAGATATGATCTAGCAGGACAAGAACTAGATAAAGGAACAATAGAAACAACTATGTGTGTGTGAAATACTTTTTAATACGTGAATGGCTGGACTAATACGACACATCATACGATGGCTATCATTCAGTAATTGGTACGGCTAACTCATACGTGGGTGTGTATGACTTAGCTATCATTCGGTAACGGTAATTGGGTTTGTTCACGTATTTACCGAGTATTTCCCCTCCTGACTCTCTAACAATCAATAACGGTCAATGATACACTAAAAAGGATACAATAACTACCGTGTCACAATCGTGTCTCAATGGGATATCAAGCAATGACTCAACGGGATATCAAACGAGAAAACTATAGAGTAAACGTTATAATAAACTAAAACATAAATGCAATACTGTACTTGCCTGAATCCTTGCACAAATCGTAGTTACAAGTCGAGGATGAGGGAAATGCCGATCTAGAAGCTGTCAACCTATAACACATATCGCACCACGAACCGTGCACGAAAACCACAAATCAATTCTAATGTTCTAGTTTCTAAATAGTAGCTAGTTGGGTTACTAATCTAATAATAATTAATTCTATAATAATTCACTTAAAAACCTAATTTAACCTAATAATAATCTGAATATAATCTAAACATGCAAGTTTGGCCATCAAAAGTCGTGTTTCTCAATTTTGGAAACTATGGCACGCAAATCGAGACGTACCATTGACTTTTTAGTCAAACTGCTGTGAACTCTAGATTTTGAAAGTGCACCTTGGTAGATTTCAGAGCCACGAGTGCGCTGGAATCAACCGTGCCACAAAATCATGCTTTGGTCAAAAGATATTGCCGTTATGGCTAATCGTGACCAAAACGGGGATCAATCGATCAGTTCTGAGTTCAACAGAAAAATTAAAATAATAAATGAACAAAATAATTTCTAGGAAAATTGTATGTCGTAGAGCTCTGTGTTAGCTTTCCGAAACTTCAAACGGTTCATGATTTCGATTTCTGGTTCTCCCGGAATGTCGAAAACACCTAAACGTGTCAAGTTTCGGACAACCGACACTCTACGAATTTTCCAGAAATTTAGGTTCAGAAATTACAAAAATAAATTACAAATTCAGTCAATACGAATCCAACAAAAGAAACGGCGCACGAAAATCACGTCAGAGTTGACGGCAATCGCTTCGGGAAGTCGAAAATCTAGATGAGTTCTCCCACATAAAGCTCCTAAAATTTCTAGGTTTAACGAATATAATAATATATATATAGGAGAGAGAGTCGGTGGGCTGTTGGGCGCCGACAGGTGGGCCCAGTGCTGACTGTACAGCTGACTGTGCAGATGACTGTGTAATTAGTTAATTTAAATGCAGAAATCGTTAAAAACTCATTTTAACTCCAAATAACTCCAAATAAATATCAAAAAAATCCAGAAAATTGTAGAAAATTATAGAAAATATATTTAACCTTCTAGAATATAAATACAAATGTTTTATCTCATATTAGTCCCAAATGGCCTCATAATAAATATTGGAAGCCTTTAAAAATATATAAATATTAATAAATAAATACTTAAATATTGTCAAAAATTATGGAAAAATTCTAGAAAATATAAAATAGCATAATAAACCCTAGAAAAATATTTGGGGTCAATATATGCTCATAGGCTTGCACAAGTAAATTTTAGAAGTCTTAAAAATAGGTTTTTCCTATATTTAACTATCTAAAAATCCCAAAAAAATTGTAGAAAAATACAGTAAATATATTTAACCTAATAGAGCCTAAAGAAAAATACTGGATCTCAAAATAGTTATAATGGCCTCAAAATAAATTATGAAAGTCATTCATAAATATAAATCTTCATAGAATAAATATTTAAAAATATATAAAAATGTCTAAAAATCATAATAAAATATAAAAAAATTGGGAAGTGGGCTTACAAATCTACCCACCTTAGAAAAATTTCATCCTCGAAATTTTGGAGGATACAATTAAGAGTCAACATCTAGATAAAATTAGGAATCTAGCAGAAGAAAATCAAATAGGTTGTAAAGATTGCTAGGAACCAAATAACATTCCAAAAATAGAAGGATAAGATAAAAATGTTCAAGAAATAAATGAAAAGAATAAGAAAAAAATTAATAGTCACATGCCAATAAAAGATAATGTCGCTACGATATTCAAAAATTATAAGTATATCGAAGTCATTTAACCGAGAATCCATGCCTCGCTAGTGTACATCTGGCTGCCGTGGACCCTTGGTTTCATGACTCAAGTATAATATGTTATCGAACACTTTATCAACTCTACCCAATATTGACATAATAAATCAAAAGATCAATAATTCAACTAGGATATAGTTTTAGTAATATTCGACAACCTACGCATACCTAAAATTATTTCAACTTAGGGGTCATGCCACGCCAGTGCGCTGCTGACTGCATTGAACCCGCTGTCTCTATAATTTAAATAAACGGGAACAATGTGCATCTGTCTTACCATTGTAAGTCATCGAAAATTATTTTAACTATATCCATAAGAATTTCAAGAAGCTTCCATAAATTCAAACAAGCCGATCATGATAAGAAAATGTAAGTATATGTCCTTGAATAAATGTGTCAGTGTTGAAAACAAAACGATCACAAAATGAACGAAGACGACTTGAATTAATATATAGATAATTAAACCAAGATTAGGAATTGAAAATAAAACAATCGAAAAATAGTTTTGAAAATAAAATGAGGTTTAGAGAAGGCATAAGATAAAATGGCACAAATGATCTAAATTAGGAATTAAATTCTATGAAGTCCTAACTTACCAAACGTATATTCTACCCACCTTGGATCCTACCAATATGTCAAAATAAAATAACATATTCTCTTAAAAAAAATCTTCGATTTATCCATACCGAGACTTCAATAAATCATTAGCTAAATCACATGGCCTATTTAACAATCTTAACTATCCAAGGGTCAAATTGAATAAGGGATTCCTAGTCCTATTCATTCTCATAAAATTAAATCAAACTTAATTGTGAATGAGCATCCTAGTCGCAGGCTTGCAGTAGTACGACTAACTTAAGTACTACCACAAGTTCATAATCTTTTGCAAAAACTGACCTGCATGGGCCACCATAAAAACTTGTCACGACCTGCACCCGCTTTTCGGATACGAGACATGTCCAAGCCTAGCCTACGCCACAGTGTCGACGGTAGTATGCTGTCTAGTCCGCAATAAACAAAGTGCTCATAAATACTAACTGCTCATTCACAACAACTAAATCAACTTTACAAAATATAGAAGTTTTACATTTAGAAGAATATAAGCTTTTACATTTATAGAAACTACCAAACAACTAACTAGTCTTCTATGGTTTAGCCTTCGTGTCTCTATCTCCCTCTCGTATGGTCCATAGCGCAAGAGTAGGCACGTCAACCTCACCTATAACAACGATCCAGTCAGGAAAGGAACAGAGTACAACCATATTGCAATTAATGTTGTTAGTCCAAAATAAGTTAGAACAATGAGAAACAATAATGGCAAAGAGCATATGGAGAACTAGTAAGAGATGAACTAGCAGGATATGAACTAGCAAGATATAAACTAGTAAGATATGATCTAGCAGGACAAGAACTAGATAAAGAAACAATGGAAACAACTATGTGTGTGTGAAATACTTTTTAATACGTGAACGGCTGGACTAATACGGCACATCATACGATGTCTATCATTTAGTAATTGGTACGGCTAACTCATACATGGGTGTGTATGACTTAGCTATCATTCTGTAACGGTAATTGGGTTTGTTCACGTATTTACCGAGTATTTTCCCTCCCGACTCTCTAACAATCAATAACGTTCAATGAAACACTAAGAAGGATACAATAAATACCGTGTCACAATCATGTCTCAATGGGATATCAAGCAATGACTCAACGGGATATCAAACCAGAAAACTATAGAGTAAACGTTATAATGAACTAAAACATAAATGCAATACTGTACTTGCCTGAATCCTTGCACAAACCATAGTCACAAGTCGAGGATGAGGGATATGCCGATCTAGAAGCTGTCAACCTACAACACATTTCGCACCACGAACCGTGCACGAAAACCACAAATCAATTCTAATGTTCTAGTTTCTAAATAGTGACTAGTTGGGTTACTAATCTAATAATAATTAATTCTATAATAATTCACTTAAAAATCTAATTTAACCTAATAATAATCTGAATATAATCTAAACATGCAAGTTTGGCCATCAAAAGTCGTGTTTCTCAATTTTAGAAACTATGACACACAAATCGAGACGCACCGTTGACTTTTTAGTCAAATACTGTGAACTCTAGATTTTGAAAGTGCACCTTGGTAGATTTCAGTGCCACGAGTGCGCTGGAATCAACCGTGCCGCAAAATCACGCTTTGGTCAAAAGATATTGCCGTTATGGCTAATCGTGACCAAAACGGGGATCAACCGATCAGTTCTGAGTTCATCAGAAAAATTAAAATAATAAATCAACGAAATAATTTCTGGGAAAAATGTATGTCGTAGAGCTCTGTGTTAGCTTTTCGAAACTTCAAACGGTTCGTGATTTTGATTTCTGGTTCTCCCAGAATCTCGAAAACACCAAAATGTGTCAAGTTTCGGACAACCGACACTCTACAAATTTTCCAAAAATTTAGGTTCAGAAATGACGAAAATGAATTACATATTCAGAAATTTTACCTCAATATGAATCCAACAAAAAAACGGCGTGCGAAAATCACGTCGGAGTTGACGGCAATCGCTTCGGGAAGTCGAAAATCCTAGATGAGTTCTCCCACAAAAAGCTGCTAAAATTTCTAGGTTTAACGAATATAATAATATATATATATAGGAGAGAGAGTCGGTGGACTGCTGGACGCCGACAGGTGGGCCCAGTACTGACTGTACAGCTGACTGTGCAGATGACTGTGTAATTAGTTAATTTAAATGCAGAAATCGTTAAAAACTCATTTTAACTCCAAATAACTCCAAATAATATCAGAAAAATCCAAAAAATTGTAAAAAATTATAGAAAATACATTTAACCTTCTAGAATATAAATAAAAATGTTTTATCTCATACTAGTCCCAAATGGCCTCATAATAAATATTGGAAGCCTTTACAAATATATAAATATTAATAAATAAATACTTAAATATTGTCAAAAATTATGGAAAAATTCTAGAAAATATAAAATAGCATAATGAACCCTAGAAAAATATTTGGGGTCAATATATGCTCATAGGCTTGCACAGCAAATTCTAGAAGTCTAAAAAATAGGTTTTTCCTATATTTAACTATCTAAAAATCCCAGAAAAATTGTAAAAAAATACAGAAAATATATTTAACCTAATAGAGACTAAAGAAAAATACTGGGTCTCAAAATAGTTACAAATGGCCTGAAAATAAATTATGAAAGTCATTCATAAATATAAATCTTCATAGAATAAATATTTAAAAATATATAAAAATGTCTAAAAATCATAATAAAATATAAAAAAAATTGGGAAGTGGGCTTACAAGATCACCCTTGTGATACAATTCATAGTTCTTCGTCTTCACCATCCAACTCTCATGTATAAAGGCTCTTCCTACCATCTGAGGAAGACCCTTCTTAACATGAAGAGTCCCGAGATGTCTGATTTGAGTGTCAGAACCATATGAGCTGTCTGATGTGGGTGTCAAAAGAATGTTCTCTATAACATCCAAATCACTAATACCTGTTCTGAAGAAGCTCGCTAACCAAGTCCCTGCAAATATCAATAAAACAGGAGAAGTTAGCAGAAATCTATCAGCAATGTGCCAACAAACAGGCACACATCAGCAATGCGCCTACAAACAGGAGTACATCAGCAATGCGACTATAAACAGGCGCACATTAGCAATGTTCCTATAAATAGGCGCACATCAGCATTGCGTCTACAAGCAGGCACATATCAGTACTGAACACTGATCAAACAAGCATATGACAGCAGCATGCACCTCTGATTAGAGCTAAACACTGGACCATAGTATACGCCTATTCTCAGAAATAATTAGCGCATATCAATAGTGCCTACAATGTGCAGATCAATACTTGTCTCCAGATGTGGTACGAAAGAAAAATACTCATGCTATTGATTCTTCGTCAAGACTTACCAATTTTTGAAGACACAACATACAAGCAAATAATATCAGAATGAAGTAGCGCAAGTGAAACCTTATGGGAAGACATTAGTTTTGAGAGAGTATGAATGGTTCTTTCATTTCTGGATGTCCTTTTTTAAAGAGGTTAAAGAAGAGATGTGTGCGTCATTCTAGAATCCTATTTTGGGAAAGAATTAAAAATGGGCATCTAAAACCGTGTAACGATTGCCACATGTTCTTCAAAAGAAACAGTAAAACAAAGAATTAGCTAAAAGAATATGTCCATGAGCACCATTCGAAATCACAGCCACACAAAATCAAAAATTCTAGGTTTCATTGCATAAAGACGGGTGGACCCCTACAGTCAAGGATATAAAAATAAAAAGTTGTTCTGCCCAGAATATTATTTCTTGTCCTTGCCTTCATCAGTCTCACGAAGGGCGGCGTCCAACTCTTGTATGGTGCAGATCCCCAAGCGATCCATCAGGTTGAAAAATTCCTCTGAATTGGCGTGCTCCTCAGAGGATGATCCGCCAATCGAATGATTGAAGACTGACGGGGTTAAACCGAAACAGTTTAGAAAGTTCACTGGCCTCAAAGCTGGGTCAGCCTCCAACAAAAAAGTTGTAGGCACAACATCCTGTCTCGCTTCAGGAGACTTGGTTATGGTGTCAGCATTGGTCTACATCTCTTTCTTCTTGGGGGCCATTGAAGAACAGAAGTGAAGACCAAAGTACATAGATCAACTATATATATATATATCAACAAACTGACTCTTCGTATTCCTCACGGGAAACTGAAAGAAATCAATAAAACTCCGAAAGACGAAGAGAAGATTAAATATTTTCGAGAAAGATAATTAATCATGATGACCGAGCATTGACCGGCGCAGCCTAACTTAGTCAAAAATTTTATAAATTCAAAGTATTCCAAAACTTTATAATGTTTTTAAGTTTTGAAAATTTTGAAGGGGGTCTTGTAGAGCCTAAAAATCAAGTTGCGCCTTCAATATACTGATCAGTGATCAAGTTGCGCACCGAAAATCAAGTTGCGCCACTGATATGAAGCTCAGAGAACAGATTGCGCCTCCGATCAGGTTGCGTCCGATATCAGACTGTGCCCAGTCTTTTCGTGCCAAAACCTACGTGACATTTGACACTTAATAGTCATTATTACCTGACAATACTGACGGCTAACACAACAGTGAACGAGAAAAATCTCTTCGAATCCTGTGAATTGAGCCGCTCTAGAGAAGTTGGTGGACAGTTGTCCTATACACTTCTTAATTTGCGCCCAGGCACAATCTAAACAAAATCCTTAGTTGCGCCTGGGCGCAACCTGAACGACTTTTTCTCAGAAGCTGCCACGTGTGTAGGTGTAGTTCAAATCAAGCATAGTTTGACTTGTTGACTGAAGCTCGCACAACCTGATAAAGTTGAGACAACTTTTATTCTAAAGCAGGATGACGTGGCGCACATGCCACTAATCTCTCAAGACGTGTCTACTATCCTATACACGACCACGCATATCTCAATCATATGATGCCACGCGTCTAAATATAGTTAGTACACGATTGACAACTGAATAAAAGTTGGCACAACAGGAGGTTGGCACAATCCAGTATGGCACAATCCAGCCTCGCGCACATCATAATGACTGCTAAAATAGTTATTTCCTGAACTCTATCAATAGAGTTTCCAAATCATCATCAGAGGGATAGAGATCAAGAAATCTGGCAAAATTGCTGCTACGTTCTCTAGAGGCTACAGTCTTCAAGTTCACATAGTCTAAGGGATAAAGTGATCGTCTCCTGATCAGATTCCTAAAGTTGTACTTCCCCAGAATTCATTGTACTTTATACTCCTTTACAAGTTTGGAATAAAAACAAATTTTTGTTTTTTTGCAAACAAGGGTATTCCTGACTCTGGAGATACCAGAACTCTTGTTTATATGTTTCAAGGAGGCTTTTGCTGACAAATATTAGTTTTGGAAAAGTTTATCTCCAACATTGACTTGAACCAACTAATCTTTAGTAGGTGGCTCACGTTGCTCAAAGCGAAGCTCCCATTGAGTATCTATCCTTTGTGCCTAAGGATCAGATTTAGAGGCTTCGACAAAGTCTCCGTCATCTTCCGAGAACTCGGCAGTTACCATATTAGAAAATAGAGTCACGCGATGGACGTGCCCTATATTGGTGTCTGAATCCCATGAGATAGAATCAGAAGAGTTAGATCGTTCTTCTTCATTGGATTCAGAGGCTTCTGGAGTCGAAATTGGTGAAGTATAACCTAATCTCCGCTTTATTTTGCTGTAGTATTATTGTAATTTTTCTTTCAGAGCAAGAATACGAATAGGAGTTCGCCTTCTTTTGTCGCCATTGAGACCAACTTTAAAATTATAACCCATCTTTTGAATGATATCTTTTGATTGCAGACTATAACGACGTAGTTGAAGTCTTCCGTTATCGTGATTTTCTTCTTCACTATCGGGCATGATCTTCTGTTCTGTTCCTTTACTAAAGAGTATAGAAACTTCATCTTTCTTCTTAGAAGGAACTAAAAAGAAGGAGCCCTACATTGGCTCGAGCAATACTTCATTTTGAGAAGCTTCAACTGCTCCTATGGTAAGTGGTTCGAAGTTATCTAACATTTTTAAATAACATCGAGTATAATAAAGAACATCAGTATACTGTAAAGGAGATGCTACTTTATTAATTTGTACATCATCATTTACAACATGATTCTTAGCCTTAACAGAAGGCTTAGTAAGGTTGAAAACCAAAGAAGGAGAAGGAGAAGGAGAAGGTTTGTTATGACGAAGGTTGATAACAAGAGGCTCAGAAGAGGTGAGCTCCCTTTGTTCCCTTTCTACAGCAGGAGGCTATTTGTTATGAGAGAAAAGATGTATAGTCAACGTCTGAGAAAAAGAGGGACAAGTAGCACGTCCTTTGACGGGGATCATGAGAACATCTTTTGAAGTATGTTTCTGATCTTCCTCACTATCCATCGCCAATACAACTTTCATGAACTCCTCCTTGTACATCCGAGAGTCCGTAAAATATGCTTCAATACCCCTGAAAGGATTTAGGTCGGCTACTTCCTTTTGGACTTCTCCATTGACGTCCACATATTTGAAGCATTGATGTAAAGTGGATGGTACAACGTTATGCTCATGCAGAAAGGGTCTTTCCAGCAAAGCATTGTAAGAGCCATGATTATCGATCACGTAGAAAGTAACCTTTGTATGAAGATTGCCTATTTAAACTTTCAGGCAAATCTTTCCCAAAGGTTCACTTCTTCCAGAATTGAATCCCAAGATTGTCGTGATGGTTGTTGAAAGATTGTGTACAGGAATCTTAAATACATCTAGTAGAGTCTTTAGCTTGATGCTAAGTGCAGATCCAGGATCGATCAAAATGCGATCAACTTTCATGGTATCGACATATCCCGTGAAGTAGAGGGGTCAGTCATGACGATTATCTTCCAACAGCATATCATCTTGTGAGGTGATGTTTGGCATCAGCTCCATCACACTATGACAATGAAGGCATGTTATAGGCTTTTCTTCTGGCTTCTTGAGAAGTGTGAAACAAGTATCAGCTTGCATCAACGCTTCATTCAGTATTTCTTGAGTTTCCTTCGAAAGACGGAGTAGCTCAAAAATTGACAATCTTGCCGGGGCATTAGCTAGCTGAGCCAGTATATCAAAGTTATACAACTTCTCAAGTCCCAAAGTTGGAGTCTTTTTCAATACTTTATCAAAACGGACGGGCTGTTGTCCTCTGTCAGCTGTCGTCGGTTTGGGAAGAGTTGGCTCTATTGGAGGTGATGAAGCTGATGGAACATTGACAACAGAAGAAGATGGTGCTTGAGGAGCCTCCAAAGCTGGAGCAGGGTTTTCTTGACCTTTTGAATAGTCTCTTATGTAAGGTTTCCCAAACCTGGTACCTGTTATGACTTCTTCTTCGGATACAGGCTCAAAGGACACCATATTGCAACTCTTTACCTGGATCTTATTTCTGGAAGGTTTCTTTTAGCAGGATGGAGAGTTTGTCTAGTAACCCAAACCAACCCGAGATTGGTTGTGAGAAAGACATAGGAAAAGAGGTAAAGGAGATCCCTTTCGATGGTTCAAACCAGAGGCCTTTTGTAGATCATATCCTATTTTTGTCATTAATTCACGAGACTGTGGACTATACAGATAGAAAGCTGGTTGGTATTTGGCTTCTGATTTTGATAATATTGTCTCAGCAGGGGAAGAAGAAGAAGGATTATCTGCTGCCGAGATGAAGGTAGCAGTTAGAGGTGGAAGACAATGTTTACCAAATGAAATCATATGACATAATTTATTTTTAGTAGCCGTCTTAGACTTAGAGGAAGAAGATGGTGTTTTGAAGTCTGCCACTAAATCTTGATGGATCCATATAATTTTTCCTTTATCAGTAGACAGAGGAACAAGACCATCAGTTCGTGCAGGTAGAAGATTAACAATCTCCAGAGTAGTTCTCGGAATAGGGATGACACCGTCTTGCACAAGTTGAGCTGGAAAATCTCCAAATTGTAAAGAGACGATATTAGCTGTTACAGTTTTCTCGTCTTGTTGGAGAATAATTGTACCAAAATTGACCATCTCCTGAATTTTATCCTTGAGCACATAGCACGCTCGAGTTGGATGCCCAATAAACCTATGGTAAACACAATATTTAGGATGGTCAGTCTTACCAACTTCCTCTAGCCATTTTGATTCTGGCAGTTGAAGTTTATTGCTCTTGATGAGATAATCAAAGATACTCATGATATCATCTTCATCAAAAGAGTATTCTTCTTTTGGACGTGGTGTCCGTTGTGGTGGTACTGTTGGGGTAGATCTTGGCTGATTTATATTGATGGCTAGGGCTTCTTTGCCTTTGAGATTAATGGCCAAAGTCTCCTTGCTTTTGCGATTGTTCTGACGGCCACTATTATTTGGTGTAGCGTGTTCATCTTTGTCAAGATTAGGTAATTGAATGCCTAATTGCTTGAACTTGTCAGCGCTCTCTTCTGCTGCTTTGGCGTTCACTATGAATGAAGGCCAATCCTGGAATTATGTTGATCATGTCCACATACTGATTATAGGCAACATGTTTTATTTGTAAGTATTTATAGTCAAAGCATCTGGGGTTCCGAAGGCATTTAGAGTGCTTCTCGGCGGAACCATTCAATAAAACGTTCAGTAGTTTCATTATGTCGTTGTTTGATTTTGATTGGAGCAAATATAGTCATGTCATTGGTTCCCTCGTAAAATTGTTCAAAGAATATTTGTTTGAAGCCAGCGAAAGAGGTTATACAACCATCTGGTAAACTACGATACCAGTCATATGCTGTACCAGCTAAACAGCCGATAAATACTCTAGTAAGAAGAGCATCATTTGGTTGAAGTTGATCAGTTATTACTTCAAAGTGATTTAGGTATTAACTTGGAGACGTGCTGTCATCAAACAACATAATAGTAGGGGTTTGTATTTAGTAGAAAATTAGACCTCTTTCCATTCTATAGGATATGACTGTTTGATCCCAAGCTTCTGCAGGCCATCCTTCTATTTGAAAGCTTCAAATTGAGTAAGTAAAAGTTTTACGACCTCATTGGTATCTCCCGTTGATTATGGAGGAGTAGATTGATTTGATATGTTAGGAGGGGGTACTGCATGATAGGTACCACCCCAGCACCAGATTGATTTGGAATAGCCTGTACAGAAATGGAAGCGGTGTGAGGGAACTGTACCCCAGATCAATATTGATGGGAGCTAATGTTGTTGCAGGTTCCTGAGTCAAAATTAGATTTGCGATCGGTGGAGTATATTGTGCCATAATTACAGCATGCATGCCTGTCATTATCTCAGCCATGTTCTTTAAACTAGCCTCCAAAGCAGCAATTCTCTGCTCTTGACTGTTAGAACTGGAAGTATCTTGATCTTTTATGACGACATAAGCAGTCACTTCTCTAGCCCTCAAAGACGAGATAGTAGAAAGGATGGTCCTTTCAGAACTTTCACTGTCAGCATCAAAGTCATATAAAGAACCACCCCCAGAATAAGTGATAGGGATATCTTTTGGCTGAAGGAATCTTGGTTAGAATCAAGTAGATTCCTTTGACCGATTGTGTCTTGGTCGGAAAGAAGATTCCTTTGACCGATTATTTTTTGACTTCTTGATCTAGTATATTGGTATACTCCTTCACCGGATTCATGAATCCGATCTAAGTACTGTTGGCTGGGATTGCAGGATGCATTACGTCTTGGACGTTTTCTACCCCCAATGTTTCGAAATTCCATGTTGACAGGAGCATAGAGTAATTCATCTTCGTCTACTAGGATTGGTTCAGGAGTCTGAACATAATTCAAACGATCAAAGATGGACCGTTTGGCTGACTGACAGCAGCATTTAATGATAACTTCATGGTGATGATTGCAATGATGTTGTTGGTCCACCGCTGGACGGGATGGATTTGCAACCTTCCATTTCTGTATTAAGAGTTCACGGAGGTCACTAACGTGACAGAAAGAAGTTGCAGGAATATAGTCCTTGACGATATTCGGGACATGATTCCTGTTCTTAAGGTGTCCCATACCTTGAGTGTACAAGGACGTGCTGTAACACCCAGTTTTCCAGAAGAGGGTAATTTTGAAATTTTGTAATTATAATTATTAATTAATGATATTTATTTCATATTAGAATTTTTAGTGATTTTTCATTAATTTTAAACTATTTAAATTTATGACTTGTGATTTTGGTGTTGTGCTAGTGATTAGTAGATACTGCCTACCCTAGAGCCTAGCCATGTGATTAGGGTATTTTTTGACATTTTAGGGTTATTTGGATTTATTATAATTTATTAGAATTTATGGGAATTTTTAGGATTTATTTAGGATTTATTTGGACTAGTTTGGTTTTTGACTAGTTTTGACTCATGTAGACCAATCTAGGAACTAACCATAGTTAGTTGGGTTTGGTTAGGTCAAGTGGACCCTAGTCTAACCTAGTGTGACTCAAGTTATTGGTTAGTGATTCATTAGAACTTGAATTAGGAATTTAGGAATCAAGTTATTTGATAAATGGCTTGTGATTACACAAGTCATTTTGTGACTAAACTAGATAGGACTATCTAAACCTAGCCCTAGGGCTCTATGGCCAGCCACATGACAACCTTCCCTTCTATAAATACTCTCCTAGGGATTAGGGCTAGCCTCTCTCTTAGGGTTTATCAAGTTTTTAGAAAGGGGTAAGTTCCATCTTCATAAATTCATAATAAATTCATTTCAAGTCCTTTTTCCTTCAAACAAATTCCTATAGGCTCTAAATCTTGTGCTCTTGCTGTTGGAAATAAGTTTTGACAGGGAGCAAACAATTTGGGGAGCTTTTGGTGCTTTGAGAGATCCTCCTCTTTGGAGCTTTTTGGAGCTTGGAACACCTATAGGTATAATCCTTTGTAATGCCTCTAAATTCCTGTAAAAATCATTTTTAGGGTTCCCTAGCCCTCACCCAACTGTAGGGACAGCCAACCCTAGGTTTTGGGCTCGTTTCGTGTCCGTATCGGACACATATCAGAGCATTGTGATAGGTGCTCGACGAAATGTCCCAAAGGACTGTTCAGTCGAGATTTCGAGATCTCTTTGATCAGGAAACTAGATCTAGGTGTCGTCTAGGGTTCCCATGTGTCGTGTGCTGTTGTTCGTGTCGCGTCATGTCGTGGGGAATACGGGACATGCGTGTCCGGGTGTGCGCGCGCGACACTGTAGCTCACCTGCTACTCGGGGGCTACTGCGCGCTGGACACGCAACGCCGACACTAGAAAATTGGTATAGGGATAGGGGAAATGACTGACACAAGGCTCGCCAAGTTTCACGAGTCCTCGTGTCGTATCGGACACGTTCTTTATTATGCACGGGGAAACTAATGGGGTGCGTGTGATCTGGACTGTGTGCTGTTGTGTAAATCAATTTCTAATGTTTTTAATTATGTTTAAAAGATTAAATAGATCTTAAATATCTTGTTTAAATCTCTGTTACACTAAGTGGCATGATTGTTTGGGTTTTAGATGGTGTTTGGGTTCGAATTTGTATAGGACAGTGTAATCTCTGATACCATGTGATACTGGGTTTTTCCAGTTTTCCAACAAGTTTAAATTTCCTATTTCTGTTATGTTTTCTCAATGAAATTGAACCTGCATGTCATGTTATATGTTTGCTAAGTGTGAGGCATGGAAATTTGGCTTTGGGTTGTGTTGAAAGGATTTTGGCAGTTGGGTTGGTTCAACTGTTGTGAACTAAGTTTCTGTTTTTATGAACTGAACTGTTTTCCCAGTTTCTTCAATTTTTATTGAACACTGTGATGCACATGGTTACTTGATTCAAAACTGTCATTCTTCAAAACTTGTATGGTGTGTTAAATGTTGTATTGATTAGTTGTGTTTCAGTTGACTTTAAACCTGAGAATCAACTATATTTCACTGAGTTCCTGATGCTATCAAACTAAAGTTTGGTTTATGATTTATGTCAACCTGAGAATGGTTTCTACCATATTATTTAGAGTGTTCACTGAATTCTTTTCATTTTGCAATGTGGTTCCTACAAAAACTGAAAGTTGATAAATCTGAGATTAGTTTTGACTGTCTTGTTTAACTTTAACTTGATTCCCTTACCTTCATGTTTAAACCTGAAGATAGGTTGTGGACTGAATGGTTCCTGTTTGTGTAAACCATAATGATACTTGATAAATTGATTTCCTGGATATCTTAGTAAACCTGGGATTTAAACCTGAGATAGGATTAGTTTCTAGTTTTTTTTATGTAACTTGAGAACACTATTGCCTGAGATTGGGTTGGTTTGAACTATGGTGATAACTGAATTCATTTCCAGTTTTTCCCTTTTGGACTGTGTGATGCACTATAATGCATTAACCTGAGAATTCCTTGTATAGAAATCTGAGATTAGTGGTATGGCTTTGAGTTCAAATCATATGTTTGTTAACTAACAATTTAACCATTAAACTGAAATGAACTGCCATGTTGACACCTTAACCCCCTCCACACACATGCCTATACTATACACTACACACAGAGAACACACATACACACTCTTAATGTCCACACACACACACAAAATCCCTTCTACTGTCATTGACACATAGTCTAAATCTGAAATGATATAATTGGACTGAAATCTGTGTATGGTATGGGACTGTATATGTTAATTCAAATCTGAGATTTAATGATCCTATTCACTGTTTTCTCACTGGTTGGGCTCTCATACCCCCCTACACTCACACACACATATAAACACATACACACAAGTATTTAATTCACATTGCCATACCACTATTTCCTATTGACACACACTCTAGTATAGACACCCACCTTGCCATGATATGCCCTTTCCCTCTCTCTTTGTGGATACAATATATATATATATATTCTATTTATGTTTTGAGCCCATATATATATATATGTATATATATATATGAGATGGTTCCTAATGAATAGAAATTATAACTAAATATAATGTAATGTATATAGATATGTATATATGTGGGTTCAAGGATATATAGCCTTGTGTTGGTTTCTCTTTTCATATACACATCCATGTTCACACACACACATATAGTTAGCATTAACACCTACACTATGTTATACACACATTGACACTCTATACACTCTATGCACACACACATTGTTTGTATGTCCTATTTACACACATGTACACCTTAATCTCTCTCTAAATCTCTATGCATATATGAATATACCTAAATATGTATATAGGCTTGTATGATAGGTAAAATAGGTAATACAACATATGCATGGATAATGTGGTATGTAAATTGTAGGTTTGATAGCTTGTATAGACTTGTGATTGGTGTGTGATTGCTTGACTAGGCTTGGTTAGGCCTAGTGAGACTTGTTAGACTCGTTTGGGCTAGGACTTGACCTAGTTGACCTAGTTTGACTAGTCTAGTTGACTAGAGTTGACCAAGAGTTGACTTTGGCCTAGATTGACCTAGAATCATGTAGAATGCATATTAGGACTTCATTATATCATTTTAGACTTGTTGTGACTTGTGCTGTTCTGATTAGGAGCCAGACACCTCTCCTCGGACAGTACATTTTATCCGGACACTCAGATACGAGGCGAGTACATTCTTTGATCATTTTATATCTTATTTAGAATTATTTTCCTGCTTTAAATTACTTTAATTGATACTGTCACGTTGGTCACACGGATTGGTACTATATGGATCTTTTCATGAGATGTTATCCCCCTCGGGAGCATCGGATACAGCATGTTTTATGCGTTTCACGAACCATCACGTATCTCTATGCTTCCTCTGATTCACGAACCGCCTGTGACACATATACTCTTATGTTCACAGAGCCCCCATGAATCACCTTCATGTACCACTCATTTTATGAGCCATGTCAAGTTTCACGAACCTTAACATAACTTGAACGGATCCTTGTGTATTGATTGGGATTGGGGGAGTAGAAATAGACATGTGAATATTATCCAAGTAGCTGTAGTCATGAACCACTCCCTTAGCTGTAGTCATGAACCTCCTATGCCATTCACATGTTTATATTTTACTCTGACTCACTAGTCACTATTAGCTCTTTACTTATAGTAGATATTTCTATTACAGTTTCTTTCTCTGTTTACATACTGCATTTCTTCAGTATCTATATCTTACTTTACTGCATGATTATATTTTCTAACCTGCTATGAACTGTTGAGATGTACTGTACTCGCTCCTGTCCTGACTGGACCTGTTGAAAATATTACAGAGGACGAGAAGGAGGTCTAGGAGGACACCTTCTTCGGATAGCTCTAGCTGAGGACATCACCCCACTGCCTAGACTAGTTTAGTTAGGCCTTATCTTATTTTTATGTTGTTTTGAGTCTGTTTAGCTAGTCTTTATTTCTGTTCAGAGATGTTGAGTTGTATATTTTCTTTCTTTCTGTAAGCTGAGATATGTACTCTGGATATTTGCTGGGATATTATCTTAGACTTTTCTATCTTCAGTATTTCCTTGAGTTCTATATCATATTGTGTTCTCTTCCTCCTTAGTTGTGATTGAGTTCATTTATTGCTTAGTATTATATTGCTAGATGTATGTTGACCTAGGACAGCGTTCTACCGCCGACACTGCGACGTAGGCTGGGCGTTGTGACGTTCTCGTACCCTCACAGTGGGTGCGGGTCATGACACGTTTTTAGTGGTGGCCCATGCAGGTCGAGTTTATGTAGTGGTACTCGAACTAGAGTATCACTACAGCCTGTAGTAGGATTAGGATACATATTTTGAAGGTACTCAATCACTGTTAGGATTCCTTGAAAGATTCCTGGGACGACCCTTGAGAATCTTATTAAACTTCAATTTGAATCATTTCCCTTGCCTTGTTGCTCTCACTCCTTGATTATTGAATTTGATTTTGTTGGATCGTTGTTGATTTGATTTTTCCTATCGAGATAAATTTTTATGGCCTGAGTTACGATATTTTTCTGATAACATATATCGACGGGAATACAGGGATGGTAAAACGTCTACTTGGTTATGGAACCTAGAGTTTATCGCAGCTATATTAGCTGGCGTGGCGGAAACATAGAGACCTGACTTCGGATGTACGTATCTTGGTTATGAGATTTAGAATTCCTCGCAGCTATACTAGTCGGCATATCGAGAATTCCAGACGACATGATTATAGAGGTGCATGCCCCTGTTATGTACTCTACCGTTTATCGCAGCCTTGCTTACTAGCGTAGCGAGGACTCTGAGTATCATGATTTTTGGACAGACGCATATGATTATCAGATTGTATCTTAGAAAGGTTCTTAAATATATCGTCTCTCTCTTCATTCCAGTTATTATAAATTGTTTCCATCATTAAATAATTTAGGAGTAGAGATCTTCTTAGCTTTATAGAGCTTATGCATATGTAGTTCTTTCTTAGTGTGATGATTTGATGACTTGTGATTAGGCCCTTGTCTTAGGAATGATAGTATAGCCTGGCTTAAAATAGTAATTCCAGTAGCTAGTTCTCTTTGTTGATATTTACTAGTTTTTCAGCCTTGATGATTGATTTATATTTTATTCCTTTTCTTTTCTTTCAGTATGGCACCCATGACCCGAGCCCGTCGCCTGAGAGCAGCTGCAGCTATTGAGAGCGTGCCTCCACCTCCTACTGTTCAGGAGATAGTTATCCCTCTATCTGATCAGGGGGTGGTGGCACCTCCTGCCATTGAGGAGATGGTGGTAGCCTCGCCAGAGAGTCTTCCTTCATCTCCTGTCGTTCAGGAAAGAGCTGCGGATTTGCCTGAGACCGAGAGCCCTTCCCTACCCTCTGCACTCCATATTGTACCACCCGGGGGTTTGCTACTTGATGCAGCCCAGGTGTTCGCATTTTTCCAAGAAAGGATGATGGAGTCACAGAGAGCTCATGAGGAGGCCATGAGGGAGCAAATCCAGAGGTTGCTACGTCTGCGGGACTCTGTGCTTCTAGGAAGAGAGCCTAGCTCCAAGAGGGCGAGGAGCAGTACCCAGTCCTACCCAGAGTCTGAGGAGTACCCATTTATCCAGCCTATATCATCATACCCAGCCCAGTCTCCTATCCAGCAGAGGCCAGCTGAGCCGGAGCCTATCTGTGCCTACTGCAAGAAGTCTGGACACAAGTGGAACAACTGTAGAAAAAGACTAGGATTGTGCCTAATCTGTGGTTCAGCTGCACACTGGATGCAGCACTGCCCTGCTATACCTGTCCCAACCAGGACCCTGCTCCCAGGAGGGAGTTCTGGTTCTCAGACCTAGCTGGAGGTGAGTTTGACCTAACCTTAGTATTCTTTTTGAGAACTTTGATGCATCCCTTGCTTGTATGTTTTGATACCTTGTGATTGCCTAGTACTGTAGCGTGGTTGGTGTAACCTAGATGAGACCAGACTGATATTGCATGCCATGACCCCATAGGTTATACTTTTCAACTGTATGATTAAGATAGATTCTGAGACTATGATTGCTGGGGGTTTAACCTAGAAGGCCTGCTACTATCTTAATTTCGAGGACGAAATTTTTATAAGGTGGGTAGGATTGTAACACCCAGTTTTCCAGAAGAGGGTAATTTTGAAATTTTGTAATTATAATTATTAATTAATGATATTTATTTCATATTAGAATTTTTAGTGATTTTTAATTAATTTTAAACTATTTAAATTTATGACTTGTGATTTTGGTGTTGTGCTAGTGATTAGTAGATACTGCCTACCCTAGAGCCTAGCCATATGATTAGGGTATTTTTTGACATTTTAGGGTTATTTGGATTTATTATAATTTATTAGAATTTATGGGAATTTTTAGGATTTATTTTGGATTTATTTGGACTAGTTTGGTTTTTGACTAGTTTTGACTCATGTAGACCAATCTAGGAACTAACCATAGTTAGTTGGGTTTGGTTAGGTCAAGTGGACCCTAGTCTAACCTAGTGTGACTCAAGTTAGTGGTTAGTGATTCATTAGAACTTGAATTAGGAATTTAGGAATCAAGTTATTTGATAAATGGCTTGTGATTACACAAGTCATTTTGTGACTAAACTAGATAGGACTAGCTAAACCTAGCCCTAGGGCTCTATGGCCAGCCACATGGCAGCCTTCCCTTCTATAAATACTCTCCTAGGGATTAGGGCTAGCCTCTCTCTTAGGGTTTATCAAGTTTTTAGAAAGGGGTAAGTTCCATCTTCACAAATTCATAATAAATTCATTTCAAGTCCTTTTTCCTTCAAACAAATTCCTATAGGCTCTAAATCTTGTGCTCTTGCTGTTGGAAATAAGTTTTGATAGGGAGCAAACAATTTGGGGAGCTTTTGGTGCTTTGAGAGATCCTCCTCTTTGGAGCTTTTTGGAGCTTGGAACACCTATAGGTATAATCCTTTGTAATGCCTCTAAATTCCTGTAAAAATCATTTTTAGGGTTCCCTAGACCTCACCCAACTGTAGGGACAGCCAACCCTAGGTTTTGGGCTCGTTTCGTATCCGTATCGGACACATATCAGAGCATTGTGATAGTTGCTCGACGAAATGTCCCAAAGGACTGTTCAGTCAAGATTTTGAAATCTCTTTGATCAGAAAACTAGATCTAGGTGTCGTCTAGGGTTCCCATGTGTCGTATAATGTTGTTCGTGTCGCGTCGTGTCGTGGGGAACACGGGACACGCGTGTGCGGGTGTGCGCGCGCGGCACTATAGCTCCCCTGCTACTCGGGGGCTACTGCGCGCTGGACACGCGATGCCGACACTAGAAAATTGGTATAGGGATAGGGGAAATGACTGACACGAGGCTCGCCAAGTTTCACGAGTCCTCGTGTCATGTCGGACACGTTCTTTGATATGCACGGGGAAACCACTGGGGTGCGTGTGATCTGGACTGTGTGCTGTTGTGTAAATCAATTTCTAATGTTTTTAATTATGTTTAAAAGATTAAATAGATCTTAAATATCTTGTTTAAATCTCTGTTACACTAAGTGGCATGATTGTTTGGGTTTTAGATGGTGTTTGGGTTCGAATTTGTATAGGACAGTGTAATCTCTGATACCATGTGATACTGGGTTTTTCCAGTTTTCCAACAAGTTAAAATTTCCTATTTCTGTTATGTTTTCTCAATGAAATTGAACCTACATGTCATGTTATATGTTAGCTAAGTGTGAGGCATGGAAATTTGGCTTTGGGTTGTGTTGAAAGGATTTTGGCAGTTGGGTTGGTTCAACTGTTGTGAACTAAGTTTCTGTTTTTATGAACTGAACTGTTTTCCCAGTTTCTTCAATTTTTATTGAACACTGTGATGCACATGGTTACTTAATTCAAAACTGTCATTCTTCAAAACTTGTATGGTGTGTTAAATGTTGTATTGATTAGTTGTGTTTCAGTTGACTTTAAACCTGAGAATCAACTATATTTCACTGAGTTCCTGATGCTATCAAACTAAAGTTTGGTTTATGATTGATGTCAACCTGAGAATGGTTTCCACCGTATTATTTAGAGTGTTCACTGAATTCTTTTCATTTTGTAATGTGGTTCCTACAAAAACTGAAAGTTGATAAATCTGAGATTAGTTTTGACTGTCTTGTTTAGCTTTAAATTGATTCCCTTACCTTCATGTTTAAACCTGAAGATAGGTTGTGGACTGAATGGTTCCTGTTTGTGTAAACCATAATGATACTTGATAAATTGATTTCCTGGATATCTTAGTAAACCTGGGATTTAAACCTGAGATAGGATTAGTTTCCAATTTTTTTTATGTAACTTGAGAACACTATTGCCTGAGATTGGGTTGGTTTGAACTATGGTGATAACTGAATTCATTTCCAATTTTTCCCTTTTGGACTGTGTGATACACTATAATGCATTAACCTGAGAATTCCTTGTTTAGAAATCTGAGATTAGTGGTATGGCTTTGAGTTCAAATCATATGTTTGTTAACTAACAATTTAACCATTAAACTGAAATGAACTGCCATATTGACACCTTAACCCCCTCCACACACATGCCTATACTATACACTACACACAGAGAACACACATACACACTCTTAATGTCCACACACACACAAAAAATCCCTTCTACTGTCATTGACACATAGTCTAAATCTGAAATGATATAATTGGACTGAAATCTGTGTATGGTATGGGACTGTACATGTTAATTCAAATCTGAGATTTAATGATCCTACTCACTGTTTTCTCACTGGTTGGGCTCTCATACCCCCCTACACTCACACACACATATATACACATACACACAAGTATCTAATTCACATTGCCATGCCACTATTTCCTATTGACACACACTCTAGTATAGACACCCACCTTGCCATGATATGCCCTTTCCCTCTCTCTTTGTGGATACAATATATATATATTCTATTTATGTTTTGAGCCCATATATATATATATGTATATATATATATGAGATGGTTCCTAATGAATAGAAATTATAACTAAATGTAATGTAATGTATATAGATATGTATATATGTGGGTTCAAGGATATATAGCCTTGTGTTGGTTTCTCTTTTCATATACATATCCATGTTCACACACACATATATAGTTAGCATTGACACCTACACTATGTTATACACACATTGACACTCTATACACTCTATGCACACACACATTGTTTGTATGTCCTATTTACACACATGTATACCTTAATCTCTCTCTAAATCTCTATGCATATATGAATATACCTAAATATATATATAGGCTTGTATGATAGGTAAAATAGGTAATACAACATATGCATGGATAATGTGGTATGTAAATTGTAGGTTTGATAGCTTGTATAGACTTGTGATTGGTGTGTGATTGCTAGACTAGGCTTGGTTAGGCCTAGTGAGACTTGTTAGACTCGTTTGGGCTAGGACTTGACCTAGTTGACCTAGTTTGACTAGTCTTGTTGACTAGAGTTGACTTTGGCCTAGATTGACCTAGAATCATGTAGAATGCATATTAGGACTTTATTATATTATTTTAGACTTGTTGTGACTTGTGCTGTTCTGATTAGGAGCCAGACACCTCTCCTTGGACAGTACATTTCATCCGGACACTCAGATACGAGGCGAGTATATTCTCTGATCATTTCATATCCTATTTAGAATTATTTTCCTGCTTTAAATTACTTTAATTGATACTGTCACGTTGGTCACACGGATTGGTACTATATGGATCTTTTCTTGAGATGTTATCCCCCTCGGGAGCATCGGATACAGCATGTTTTGTGCGTTTCACGAACCATCACGTATCTCTATGCTTCCTCTGATTCACGAACCGCCTGTGACACATGTACTCTCATGTTCACAGAGCCCCCATGAATCACCTTCACGTACCACTCATTTTATGAGCCATGTGAAGTTTCACGAACCTTAACATAACTTGAACAGATCCTTGTGTATTGATTGGGGTTGGGGGAGTAGAAATAGACATGTGAATATTATCTAAGTAGCTGTAGTCATGAACCACTCCCTTAGCTGTAGTCATGAACCTCCTATGCCATTCACATGTTTATATTTTACTCTGACTCACTAGTCACTATTAGCTCTTTACTTATAGTAGATATTTCCATTACAGTTTCTCTCTCTGTTTACATACTGCATTTCTTCAGTATCTATATCTTACTTTACTGCATGATTATATTTTCTAACCTGCTATGAACTGTTGAGATATACTGTACTCGCTCCTGTCCTGACTGGACCTGTTGAAAATATTACAGAGGACGAGGAGGAGGCCTGGGAGGACACCTTCTTCGGATATCTCTAGCTGAGGACATCACCCCACTGCCTAGACTAGTTTAGTTAGGCCTTATCTTATTTTTATGTTGTCTTGAGTCTGTTAGCTAGTCTTTACTTCTGTTCAGAGATGTTGAGTTGTATATTTTCTTTCTTTCTGTAAGCTGAGATATGTACTCTGGATATTTGCTGGGATATTATCTTAGACTTTTCTATCTTCAGTATTTCCTTGAGTTCTATATCATATTGTGTTCTCTTCCTCCTTAGTTGTGATTGAGTTCATTCACTGCTTAGTATTATATTGCTAGATGTATGTTGACCTAGGACAGCGTTCTACCGCCGATACTGCGGCGTAGGCTGGGCGTTGTGACGTTCTCGTACCCTCACAGTGGGTGCGGGTCGTGACACGTGCTAAGCTAGTTAGCATAAGTCTCAAAATTTTTTACCTCAAAATTCTTCCTCTGGCGCAAGTTAGTAACTGGTGCAGGTTGCGCTTGATACATCTTGTGATTTCTCGAGGTTGACCCTAATTGGCACCTGTTGATATAGGTGCACAAGTCTGATAGGGGAGCTACTTGTGCATCTACATGAGATACTAGCAGTTTGCTTTGTCGGGATCTTGAAATACATAGGGTTGGTAGATCCGGCCTTGACCTCTTTGGAGTAGGCATAATACCCTTTTGCGTGGAAAGTTTATTCTGAATAGAACCCATCTTCCCAATAGAGATTTGGTTCTCTGTTATGGAGAATAGAATTCCTATCTGAATTAGCATTACTTTCCACCCAGTCAACGACTCGAGCAGAATGAGGAAAAGCTAAAGTGCGTTTTCCTTGATTTTGTGATTTTTCACTAAATTTCTGGTTTGGTGGCAAAGAGGGATTCACTAAACAGTATTTCTCTTTACGTTGTGCTAGTGCAGAAGTATGTGCAGGTAGCGCCATTGCATGAACATGCACAAGTTGTGCCAGAGCAGGAACATGCGCAAGTTGTACGGAGCAGGAACATGTGCAGGTTGTGCCAGGAAGGAAAAGACCAAAGGACACTTTCCTTTGTTTTGTCCAGCAGTGTGTCGAGATGAAGTATCCTTCAATTTTAGAGTCGGAGAAGTAGAGGGGTTAGCCAAAAGGCTGTTTCCCTTAGGTTGCGTCAAAGCAGTGATGGGCACAAGTTGCGCAGAAGCAAGAACAGGTACAGCATGCGCCAGAAAAGTAAAGCCAAAGGGTACTTTCCCTTATTTTGGATAGCAGTGTGTCGAGACAAAGTTTCCTTCGATTTCAGAATCGAAGAAGTGGATGGATTAGCCAAAAGGCTGTTTCCCTTAGGTTGTACCAAGGCAGTGATGGGCGCAAGTTGTGCGGAGGCAGGAGATTTAGCCGTCGAGGTAGGAATCCAAACAGAGCACATCTTGCTCTTAACAGTGGCAGTAGTGCGCTTGGCACCCCCAGCATTGATCATGTCCTCGTAGGTTGTCTGGTCGACTTGAACGACCAGGGTCTTCTGCAACTTGCCGATTGACACGGTATCACATTGAGTTGTCACTTTCTCGTCGGAGGAGAAAGTCGTCCCTAGCAGAGTCGCCATTTTGTTTGCAAGAACAAAAAGTATTTATTACAAACCTACAAAAGAGTACAAAAGTACAATTAATTTCTAGGGAAGTACAACTATAGGAATCTGATCAGAAGACGATCACTTTATCCCTTGGACGATGTGATATCGAAAACTTGCCCTCTGGAGGATGCAACAGCACTTTAGCAGGAGATACGATCATTTTTGATGCTTTGAGATTGATTTGAAACTATATTTATAGAGTTCTTGAAATAACTGTTTAACAGTTATTCTGGGTTGCGCACATTTCAGGTTGCGAGCCACCTGTTCACTTGTGCGAATGGTTGTACTAACTATTGGGGACGCATGGCATCGTTTGATTGAGATGCGCGTGGTCGTGGGTAGTATAGTGGGCACGTTCTGCGAAGTTAGTAGCTTGCATGCCACATCACTCTGTTTTGAATACTATTTGATTTCCTTGTACGAGCTTCATCAGGTTGCGCGTGGGTGCAATGTTGCAAACTACGCGAGAGGTTGCACCAACTGCTGTGGACGCATGGCATCGTTTGATTGAGATGCACATGGTCATGGGCAGTGTAGTGGGCACACTCTGCAAAGTTGGTGGCCTACGTGCTACGTCACCTTGCTTTAAAATTAGAGTTGATCAAGTGGCGTCAACTAGCCAGGCTGCTCATGGGCGCAACTCAACAACTGGCACCTTTGACTAGGTCTTTTGTGCTGTACTGATTAATTCTCGCACCACATAATGACTTACGCGAACCAGTTGTCAGCATTAATTACATGCTGACAAAATCTTCTTGAGCGTCGCGTTGTACGGGATCCGAATGGATTTTCCTTAATCTCCGTGCTGTTAGCTGTCAGGCAATGATGATACCGTTACAAATTCTTGAGGAAGTATATCACGTGGCGGTCGTGCAACCTGACTCCTGTGCAACCAAATGTTGGCGCAACCTGATGCTGTATAATTTGATGGTTTTGGCACAATGTAATATTTTGGCGCCATCTGATGATCGAACACTTTAATGGGGGCACAGCTTAATTTTTAGCCTCTACAACTGCCATGTACAATGTACCCCTCGCGGAGAATACTTGTGCTACAATCACCATCAACTGTTGCTATTACAAAATAATAGTCCTACCACCTAGGCAGTCCGTGTCCTAGTGACTGCAATCTGCTGCGTCCGTACGATATTGTCTCTAAAAGAGGGTGCCAACTGAAGGCGAGGAAGAACTTTTAGTCACCTTGTGCCATATCATATCCAGTTCTCCTGCTCCCAGGAGAAATCTAAAAACTAATAACCCTCTGGCCTTGTCATCAAAAAGCCGAAAAAGGGAATAAAGCAATAATCCTTATGACCGACGTTTTCTAAAATACTCGATCGAAGGTAAAGACCACATCGGCAGTACAGGTTGGGGGTAGCTAGACCCCGATTATTCATAGTAATCCCCCATTTGAAGATAAGAAGATCTGTCAGGGAACCGACACTAATGAGGCTGGGGGTAGCCAGCTCTAGGATTCAGAGGAGAAAGCTCTAATGTTGGCCCTTTCGCAAGAAAGTGAGGCTGAAAGCGAAGGGTCGACTGTTCCATCTACTTCAACCCATGTCATGCCTGTTTACATGACAAGGGGTAGAAATGAAGAGGAGGGAGACACTTCGGCTCCGGATCTCGTGCATCGCATGGACACCTTGGACTTGGGCTCTACTTCTATGTAGGCCCTGACTCAGGTCGTGTTCGATATTCGGAAGACCCTAGCTGCCTAACCGCTGACAAAGGCTCCCTTGTTTGTAAGTCCTAATCCAGGAGCCAATGGAGAATCAAATGTACCTCCTTAGAGAGTACTTTCAGGGATGGATCATCATAATCTACCCCGGTCATCCATTCCCTCGGGAGTTGAGCATCATACCTTGCCTCAATCACCTGCTCCTGGTTCTATTGAAGAACTATTCGAGTAGGTGAAGGAGCTACATGCTCGTGTAGTAGCCAAGGACAAGCAGGAGGAACATTAGAAGTTAGGGATTAGGCATCCCCCTGAGTGGAACAATATGGTTTATTCCCCCAAGTATATATCACAACTTTGGCGCCATTTGACGATAAAGAATCTCCCCGTAGATACCTGATGTACTTCGCCTCTATGACTGGGCACTTACCAAAGGACGATGCCCTGCTCACAAGTCTCTTCATCAAAGCGTTGAAAGGGGTAGCCTATGAATGGTTCTGTAGCCTCTCTGATAACTGCATATCCTCCTTCGAGGATCTGAAACATCTCTTTATTCCCCGATTCTATGATGGTGGTATGGACATGACCATGTATTCCCTCATAAAAGTTACCCAGAAGGAAAATGAGATGGTACGAGCTTACATAGAGCGTTTCCACCAAGTATGTCTCATATTAACTTCGAGTATTCCTGAGCATGTGTTGATGGATTCCTGTCACAAGAATATGGCACCAGCAATTAAACTTTGGGTCGACTCTACCAATACAAAGACTGGACTGGGCTCATTATCGATGCCAAAAAAACTAAGATGAAACCTCGAGATGCTTGTCTCGTAGGAGTCAGCTTTCCTGTATTTGATGACAAAGGGAAACGCTCCTCCAACAACAACAACAGTGGGCACGAGCCCAAAGGAAAATAGCCCTTAACTGTCAATACTTCCAAGGGTACAGCTGCTCCTTCCTAGAAGTCACCAACTACACCAAGGCAGATGATAGTCTACTCCTTCAATGATGAAGATACCTTGCAACTCTTCAAGGTGTTGATGCAAGGCGGCAAAATCAAGTTGCATGACTATAAGCGCCCCGACGAGGTGGACATGGTAGGCGTTCCGAGGTATTGTCACTACCATCGGTTCATCGGCCATTCATCGTGGGACTGTTATATATTAAAGAACTACATATAACGCGTGATCAATGTGAATGTCCTCTCTCTTGACTATGAGGACAAGACAGTCTCTACAAACATGGTGTCCCTTCAGTTTGGCATCCTGCCGCCAACTAAGGCTTAAGATGGCGTCGTCCCCATCCTAAAGGCGACAATGGAAGTAACCAACCTTCTACCAACTTGTGGCAACGTGAGCGGGCTAGTACTGCTAATCATATCCCGGGATGAGATCATGTTGGTTAACCCAGATTTAGTTTCGAAGTTGACCTAAATACATTCTACTACCAAAAACAAAGGCAAGAAAACTAAGGCCTGCTGCATGGTCTCTGCCTTCTCTGAAGAAGCCTGCCCGGTGGTGACAAGGTCATAGCAGAACACTCAACAGGAGGAGGTCCCGACTGAAGAGGTGCCTCCAGTCACCACTACCACAGCCCGAGGGGAGGGTCCATCCCAACCTCCGGTGATAGACGAACAGAAGCAAAAAAAGGTTCGTTTCGACACGCCTTTGAGAAAAGAAGGTGCTTCGGGGTTGACTAAATCTCACAACTATGACATGTTGGCACAACTTGCCAATACTCCGACTCGGCCATCTCTGTTTGAGCTTCTCTGACTCTCCAAAGATACTTGGGATGCTCCATGTGAAGCATTGAAGGATGTTGAATCCTTCATCAGTCAGGTCCAGAAGCGTGAAGAGGACCCAACCACATGTTTGTACTGCCATAGTATCGGGGAGATCATCTCTAATATTACACTCCCTCAGCAGGACATACTGCTTAAGAATAACTGGCATAACAGACCACTGTACTATACAGGGTACATTGGTGCCATCAAGGTGGATCGGATACAGATCGATTCGAGGTCTTCCCTTAGCCCCATCCCTCGAACTCTGCTCCAAACCTTGGGGATCCCGATGCATCACCTGATAGCATCCAATACTACAATTAGCGACTTCAACGCTGGAAGAAGTGAGCCTTTGGGTAAGATCTGTTTGAAGTGCCACATTTGCGATCTTCAGACATAGGTGACCTGCTATGTCATCGATTCCGACATCTCTTACAATATCTTACTGGGCGTCCGTAGATACATGAGTACATGGTTGTGCCGTCTACCCTCCACTAGTGCATGAAATATGTATCTAACAACGGTATCGTCTGGAGGGAGTTCACTGATGTCGATCCCTTCAGAGGGGTCGAAGCATTCTTCACTAACTCTGATCTGTATAAGTCAGTTCACTTGGATGATGCGGCTAATGATGCTGACAATGAGGCAGAATCTGAAGTAGAAGCAAAAATGGTGACCGAATCGCCAATAAATGTATGACTCAAGGGGAAACCTCTCCAAGTGTCAGCTCCTCTTATGGCCAATCTGCATGGGGAGCCTCCGGCCTCTTTGGTCGTCAAACTCCCAGGTCGGGCTTAGGAACCAATTTAGGTTAGACTTCCGAAAAGGTCTCCAAAAATTCCTCCTGCTAAAATGTCAGCTCCGCTGCTGGCTAATATATGAAGAAAGGCCCCTGCACCTCCTCTAACGACTGTTCCAGTTCTGAGAGATGAAGAGTTAGGAGAGTACACATCTTCTAATATAGATGCACCTTCTCTTGATAATGTAATCCTAGGGACGAGATCTCTTATTTTATCAATAAACGGCTGTCTTTGAACTACTTTAATCTTCCAAATTAGAATGCCATGTATACCCTAGATAATGCCTTAGGGTCGTTACAAAAACAAATGACGACTCTCGACAATGTAAATCAGGTCGTCCCATAGTGAGGAGTCAGTTATATAGTTCCACCCAGGAAAAAGAAAGAAAAATTCATTATCTTCAGCAAGGTCGAACGCCATCAAGACCTCCCCCTAGTCGAACCGGAGCCCGACACCGGTAGAATGTAGATCTACCGTTATACCAATCAAGAGAAGTATCTCTTCCTAAGGATAGATTATGACTTGAAGAGCGGTAAAGGCTTGAACTATGGGAAAGGTCGACACCTTCCTCTACGACTTTCTGTTCCAAAGGGGATGCCTCAAGACTACTACCATCGCACTCGATGGGGGGTAGGTTGCGTAATGCCTCCAACAATCCTAGAAAGTTTGAAGACAGAGGCTGTGGTGTATTCCAACTCATCTGAAGCTTTGACTTGGGACTCCGATACCAGCATCGGACCAATCTTCAAGAAAGTATTTTCGGTCAACATGACTTATGTACATTCTCTCGACGAAGATGACAATCAGATGATAGAATTCTTCGAAGAAGAACCCTGGGATCAATGCCTAGGATCTCAATGGTAGTCTCGCTTCGAACAACGAGATCCTCCCACCGAAGATGAAGTTGAGCAAATCGACTTAGGGGATGAATCCTCGCCCAAATCCATCTTCATTAGCAAAAGCCTGACAGAAAAGGATTAGAAATCCTTGGTACAACTTATCAAGGAATACATCAACGTCTTTGTCTGGAGCTATGAACAAATGCCAGGGTTGGACCCACAAGTCGTAATGTACAAACTTAACATCTTACCTAATAATAAGCCTGTTAAATAGAAACAACGATGCTTTCGTCCTAACATCATGGATGCCATTGTGAAAGAAGTAGACAAACTCATAGATAGTGTGTTTATTTGCGAGGAACAACATCCATATTGGGTGGCCAACATTATTTTTGTTACTAAAAAGAACGAGAAAATTCGAGTCTTTATTGACTTCCGGGACCTCAACTCCGTCTGTCCGAAGGGATAAGTTTTCCTTTCCGATCGCTGACGTGATGATTGACAACACATGTGGCTTCGAGTGTATGTCCTTCATGGATGGATACTCGAGCTACAATCAAATCAAGATGTTCCCAGATGACGAGAAGCACACATCATTCAGAACCCCAAAAGGAGTTTACTGTTATACAGTAATGCCCTTCGATTTAAAAAATACAAGTGCAACATACCAATGAGGTATAAGCACCATTTTTTGTAAACATCTTCAGAAGACGGTCGAATGTTATGTCGACGACATCGCTGTCAAAAGTCACCGACGAGGCGATCACCTGCAGGATTTGAGAACAGTCTTTGATCTTATACGGACACATCAACTCAAGATGAACCCAGCTAAATCCTTTTTTGGGATTTCTATCGACAAATTCTTGGGTTTTATTATCACCGCAAAGGGTATCCATATCGACCCATACAAAACCAAGGCTATCCTTGACATACGTCCTCCAAAGAACCTGAGAGAACTTTGAGTCCTATAGGGACGACTCGTATATATCAGAAGATTTATATCAAATCTTTCTGGACAATGCCAACCCTTTACCAAGCTTATAAAGAAGAAAGTTTCATATGTCTGGACTAATGAGTGTCAAAAGGCGTTTGATGACATCAAAGCTTACCTCACCAATCCTCTAGTGCTGGTAGTACCAATCATGGGCAAACCTTTCCTCCTCTACGTCCGTGCAATGGATCATTCTCTCGACGACTTACTGGCTCAGAACAACAATGCACGCTATGGGCAAGCCATCTACTATGTAAGCAGGACAATGATCGAGGTCGAACACTGGTACAATCTCATTGAGAAAGGGTGCCTATTTTTGGTATTCGCGATACAGAAGATACATTATTATGTCTCGGGATAAGCGATCCACTCAGAGTTATCATGACAAACCCAGGAGCACTGAACTCTTGACTATCTACGTGGGCAATACTACTATCACCATACGATATGGTATTTGTTCTACAAAAAGATGTCAAAGGACAAGCGCCATCCGACTTATTAGCAGAACACACCATACCAAAATCATCCAAACTTTAGAAGGACATCCCGGATGAGGTGCTAGAATCCAATATCGTCAAAAAATTCTGTCTGGCGCATGTTCTTTGACGGTGCTTCAAGAAGAGGCACCAAGGACCAGATAATCGCTGGAGTTGGGGTGGTCTTGATCTCTCCAGACAACCTGGTCATCCAACGTGCTTATTCCCTCACACAGCCATGCTCCAACAATGTTACAGAGTACAATGCTCTTATCATCGGACTCCAGTTAGCGAGACAGTTGGGGGTTGAACACCTTGAGTCCTATGGTGATTCGAAGCACATTGTCAACGAGGTTCGAGGACATCATGAGGTTCGTCATGAAGACCTGCTTCTCTACCATAAAGCAGCCTTCGACATTATCACTACTTTTACTAAGTTCTTCATAGAACATGTGCCGCAGCCACAAAATCTAAAGTCGGTGCTCTGGCTGGCCTTGCTGCCTCATTGGCATCACCTCTTGGGATCCAATACTTCATCGCGGTGATTGGCCGGGAACTGGTGCCCTAAAAATAATTTATATATGTGTCTAAGCCATTCTATGCCAACGGACGCTAGTGTCAACGTCAGAGACTGGCAATTTTTGTTTATAGACTTTGCATCCTATATATAATTTTCCTAGATTACCCGAAGGAAGCTGTGTCTGTTAAAAGGTGCTCTCTCCGATTATACTATGATACAGCTACAAAAATACTGTATCGTCGTTCATACGACAGGCTTCTTCTTCGATATTTATCAAACAAGAAGACAATTGAAACTCTTCGTGAGGTCCAGATGGTGCCTATGGAGCTCATCAAACCGGTCCTAAGATGCATGATCAACTCTGATGCATGGGCTACTACTGGCCTACTATGATGGCAGATGCTGTCGAGTACGCCAAGAAATGCCAAACATGCCAGTTACATGCAGACTTTATCCATCGACCTTCGGAGTTCTTACACTCTACGGTCGCTTCTTGGCCATTTAAAGCCTGGGGTATGGACATAGTTGGACCGAACACCCCTCCGTCCTCCAGAGGGCATCGTTGCATTTTGGGCATCACCGACTCCTCCTCCAAATAGACGAAAGCAGTGCCTCTATCAAAAGTGAAAAGCTCAAAGATGATTAGCTTCATCAAACGTTATCTACCATTTCAGGGTACCCCAGAGGATCATCCATGACAACGGTTCCCAGTTCATAAGCTATGCATTCAACAGATTCTATGACAGATATCACATCCTAAATATGGCATCGACTGCTTATAATCCTACGGCGAACGGATTGGATGAAGCCTTCAATAAGACGATCGTCGAGCTCCTTAAAAAAGTTGTGTCATCTAATAAATGCGACTGGAATAAGAAACTAGGCGAATGTTTATGGGCTTATCGCACAATAGTCCGAACTCCGATGGATAATACAATAATTTCCCTGGTGTACGGGAGCAAGGCCGTGCTTCCTCTCGAAATCCAGATTCCCTCGCTACGAGAGGTCATGCAGTTGACGGAGGAAGATAATCAATGTTGCTGGTTGCAAGAGGTAGAGTCGCTGGACAAAAAAAGCCTCTTAGCTCAACAACATTTTGAGCTCGATTTTGCTCGCATCTCCGAAGCTTTCAATAAGAAAGTTAAACAAAGGACTTTCCAAGTGGGTGATCTTGTCCTATCATTCAGAAGCCAATGGTGATTACTCACAAAACACCTGAGAAGTTCAAACCAAAATGGAAAGGCCCCTTCATTATAGAGACGGTGTACTCTAATCGTGCCTACCGACTCGCCAAACCTAATAAAGACTTGTTTATGATGCCAATCAATGGCATGTTCCTAAATAAATACTATGTTTGAAGCCTATCGACATGTATTTCCACATCCCTAACAAATATCTATGAATTCAACATCTGAGTTCATCCCTTGATCATCATATATTCATTGGGGCCAGCTACCCTAGGACGTTCTTTCATCATTCTCCAGTAGAAAACATCCAAGTCCATATCACCTCTGAGTTGTTTCCTACATTCCTTTAGAGCTTAGTCTTACCTCTGAGTAAGATGACATTAAAATGAAAGTTTACCATATCCACATTCCCTCTGAGTAAACATTGTCATTCAACAGCCCTTGTGTTGTTACACTCCACCCACAAAACATCCACGTCCACAGTACTTCTGAGTTATTCTTTATACCCCATAAAGTCTATTCTTACCATGTCTATGTCACCTCTGAGTAAGAAAACTCTATCACAAATCCCATGTTTACCAAATCCATATTACCTCTGTTTACCAAATCCATATTACCTCTGAGTAAACGTGTTGGTTAACCCAATTTCCATTCTCATTTCAACTTACCATATGTACCTAAAACCAAGGTACGTTAAAGATGCTAAGTCCACAAAATCACAGGTTCATGATAAATGAGCAAACACAGGTTCTTTATTTCTTTTATAGAAAAGAGAAAAAGGACTACATTACAAAAGAAGCAAAACAAACAAAAAACAACAAAAAGAGCACAAAAGGGAACAAAAGTAAGGGTCGATAGACAGCTCGTCGATACGATGATTTAAAGCTTCCGTCCTGGATTCAACAGTCACCAAAACCCGACGTTTAGCCACACGATTGCATCACTTACTTGTCTTCAGAGGTGACGTCAGCTGCATGCTTGGCATCCAACTCCTTTTTCTTATGGAACAGATTGGCCACTTATCGAGTGAGCTCTACCGTTTTGTTTTTAAGTGCTATATGTTCGTTGGTGTCCGTTCAGAATTTGCCAGGAGTTGAGACCGATGTTCCTGCAGCAAGCAGATCCTATCATCAAACTCTGCTATATTGTCATCCAAGGTCTCTCACAGACTTGCCTGGTGCTCCATAGTCGATGCAAGTTCATGCTCTTTGGTTTCGGCATCGACCAAACACTGTTCCAAGATGGCTAGGCTGGAAATGTAAGTTGACTCAGCCATGGCCTTCAACTATTCTGCTCCGCCTCTATCAGGGCAGATAGATCGTTCTATTGGATTCTCTGGTGTTCAGTAAGATGGGGATCTAGCTCAATAATCGATCCTCCAGGATCTCAGTCATATTATCATGGCCTTGATGAAACCTCTCAAGCTAATTTGCGAGAGCACCATTGCCTTGGCTATCATGAAACTTTGACCCTCCTCCAGCGCAACAGATATCCCCTTCCTCAAAATCTTATACACAGCTTCAACAAAAAATTTCACATATTCGTCCACCTCGGCTAATTCTTGAGGTGTCATGGGGGAGCTGTCGAGATCCCCATATAAACACAATGGATGACGGAACTTGGCAGTGATACGATACTTTGGCTTGGCAGAATAGCTGTCGTCTCGTCTGTTGAACCTCCAGCCACCAAAGCTTCAGTATTTGCGTCCCTCTGAGGCGATTGCAACCCAGGTGCCACCGAAATCTCAACATTTTTAGGCCTTGCCTGACTACCAATAGTTTCAGAGCTATGGATTACGGTAGCCAATGTCTTCGAAGGATCCGTCATAGTCTCCTAGGTGGTATGGGCAGGAGTAGATTCTTTTATAACAGGGCTCTTACCCCTATTAAGACTTGCCCCGGAGGGCTCACCAATATCAAGGCCCGCTGTGGCTGGCACGAAGGTTGGACTTGGCACTAAGGTAGGTGTCACGCCCCGCTCTCGTAGGAGCGATCGTGCTCGCTAAGGCGTGATGCCACACAAGCCTATATTGTGCTCGTGCAAGACGGGTTCCATAACGGTCGATTACAGTGGTTGCGACGGGGTCGTCGCACAGAAGTCCCATGCAGAGATATTGAATAATAGCAGCAAAAATTTAGAACAAAACACAAGTCATTCAAAAGATGCATTTTATTGATATTGGAACAAATATTACAAAGGGGGCGCAAGGCCAAGATTACAATCACTCAAGATCACTCTTCTCACATTTTACAAGTTCACTCAGCTCTCTCTCATCTCTCAATACATGTCTTGAACCAGCGGATGCTTCGGAAGGCGACGTCCACACATTATGTCCCGTATAAGTCTTGACTCTATGCGGCCGTATGCTACGAATCGCCAAGGAACTTTATGCCTCGACGCATCCAAGCGAGCTCCGCACCACGAGCTTCTACTTGTGCCTGCACATGAAAACTATGTGGGTGTCAGTACTCAACTGTACTGGTGGAATGCGCTCCTCGCCTACCCATACAAAACTGACACGTTTGATTTACTTTGTGCAACTTAGTCCCTTTATGATTGTCTTTCTACTCTTGCCTTAGGATCATTTTTAGGACAGATGCCTTAGCCTATTTTGTGTCTCTAGACCATCTCGTGCTTACAACAACAACGTTAACCTATCAAGTCATGCTTGTCTTTCGGCCATAATCGGAGACGCGAACTACGCGATGGTACCCAATTTCCTGGTGACCGTGCTACAAATCCTTTGTGTCGTGTCTCGCAACTCAGTGTGACTTAACCATATCGCCGCCTCGCGGCCCTTGCTACTTTGATCACCAACTGACCCAAATCAAGACTTGTAGGCTAAGTGTCACTCGACCGACTTTGTCTTGCGGCGTTCCCTGACTTAAACTCAAGATGACTCAAATACAACTTATATGCCGACAACTTAAGACTTGATGCTACATCTCGTACCGAAGCATGACGCCTACGTTGAAACCAAATCTTAGGCCCAATATTGTGTTCTAACTGTACGCACACATTCAACTCAACTTAATCCAAAGATACACATGTGGGTTGCCGCCATGCCGACTCATCTATATGAATTGGTCACTAACTCCCAGAGCCATCTTGGACTCCCTTTAGCTAGTTAGGCGGCCACCCTTGCCAGCGTGAGTAGCGAGCTCTGCTGTAAGACTCTGCGCTAACTTGTGCGGTCATCCAGCACGGCTAATCATGCTTCTCAAGAACATGTCCCGTCCGCTTGGGTCACCGTTTGAGGAAACTCTACCTTGTCGATAAGTTGTCCATGACCATGCAAGACTCGACTCAAACTGACGTCTCACACAGCCATTCTACCTCTAGTGTTACCATCTTTTTCAGGGCCAAGTTCAATACTTCTCAAATCTGAGACCGCCTCGACGACCCATAGTCGCAAGTATTCTTCCTTCTTGTCCTATCATTTCCTTCAACTCAGGAACAACTATTTGAACCCCCTTTTCCAAACTCAATGAATCAACCGTGGCCCATACCATAAAACACTAAGTTCGTGCATCGTACCTTAAGCCAACTGAACTCTATGCGACACCACCGCCCAAGTCATACTCTATATGACGGACCTTGAGACCGTAAGACTATGTTGTTATACCCAGCCATAGAAGTCGTAAGATCGTGCTTGCTACTACTCTGATAGCCTAACGTTACTTGTCTAACTTAACATTGCAACAACTTGACGAGCGAGGGCTGCGTCAAGCTTTGCCTTGATGGAAGCGTGTATGCCTTATCGAGCATTTACGCGGGTGACACCTATGACTTTAAGGATAATTCATAGTTTATCACGACCCGCACCCTAGAGTAAGGGCACGAGACGTGGGTACGTCCAGCCTATGCCGCAGTGTCGGCGGTAGAACGATGTCCTAGGTCAACATACATCTAACAACATATATATCTAAACAGTTTATACTCCCCGAATGGGGGTGACATAGCAGTAATAAACTCAATCACAACTAAGGAAGAGATAGCACGATATAAAATAGAACTCAAAAAAATAAATAGATGAAAAGTAGTCTAAGATAATCCCAGCAAAATCTAGAAGTACATGGTCTCAGATACAGAATGAAAGAATATATACAACTCAGAACTCAGAATAAAGTCTAGCTAAAACATGTCTCAAGACTACATAAAAAGATCAGCCTAACTAATCTAGTCTAGGCAATCGGGGTGATATCCTCAGCTAGAGCTGGGTCCTCCTGAGGGGCCAGCTCGCAGGTGTCATCTAAGGCTGCCCCGTAGTAAGTATCCAGGCCGGCCTCCTCCTCGTCCTCTGTAATATTTTCAACAGGTCCAGTCAGGACAGGAGCGAGCACAGTATATCTCAACAGTTCATAGCAGGTTAGAAAATATAAACATGCAGTAGAATAAGGTACAGGAAACTGAAAGGAAGTATATGATGAAAAAGAGAACTGTATGTAAATAGCTACTGTATATAGAGAACTAATAGTGGCTAGTGATACAGAGTACAGGATAGCACATGTGAACAAGATAGATTTGTATATGATCTACACTAAAGAGTTGTACATGATCTACACTACTATAGAATTGTTCACATGACTACTAGCACTCCCCCGTTTTCCCCAATTAATACACAAGGATCTAAACAGGTTATGTTATTGTACATGATATCACATGGAGCCCTTGAAAGGGTGCACATGATAGTATACATGAAGGCTCCTTGAACATGAGAGTACAAGATTCACCGGAGTGTACATGTATAATGAAAGCACAGGAGTACATGATGAAAGTGAAACGCACATGACACAATGTACCCGATGCTCCCGAGGGGGATAACATCGCATGAAGAGATCCGTATAGTACTAATCCGTGATAATGTCATAACAGCATCAAGTAAGGTAATCTAAAGCAGGAATATAATTCTAAGAAGGATATGAAATGATCAGAGAATGTACTCGCCTGGTATCTGAGTGTCCAATATGAAAGTACTGTCCGAGGAGTGGTGTCTGGCTCCTAATCAGAATAGCACAAGTCACAACAAGTCCAAAATGGTAAAAACGAAGTCCTACTATGCATTCTACATGATTCTAGGTCAATCTAGGCCAAAGTCAACCCTTGGTCAACTCTGGTCAACCCTAGAAGTCAAACTAGGTCAACCAAGTCCACACTAGGTCAAACTAGTCTACGCTAGTCAAGCAAGTCTATTCTAGGTCTAAAAAGGCTGTACAAGCTCAATCTAGGCTCATTAGCCAAACAGACTCACATACAGGCCATAGGCTACATCATGCCTATAGGCCATCACTAGCACATTCACAAGTCAAAATATAAATCGAAAACCTAACACTCATGATATATATTGTGTAATCTAACCATACACACATATATAAGAATACACATATATAGTTCACACACAATTGTATGTATACGATACTTATCTATATATGCTAACATGACCTATACACCCAAAGCCAATATCTATATTAGATATCTATATGATACACAACTATATTATATATATACATACACTCATTAAATTATATATACATATATTATATTCATATAGATAATATATACATACATTTGTATATAAAGAGAGAGGGCCTGTGTGTGTGGCTGAGTGTGTGTGAAACCTGGAAAGCAGTGAGTGTGAGAGAGTGCAGTGAGTGTATACAAAAACATGTGTGTGTGCAAGGTGAAATGGGGCAGTCCATTTCTGGACAGTACAGGAATTAGAGGGAATCAGAAATGTGTGTGTGGGTGTGGACTTGTGTGCTGCCAGTACAGTAGAAGAGTAGGAAGGAAACCAATTCATCACCAAAACAGTCCCACAGTTAAACCCAGGAATTAGGAAGAAAAGGAAATCAATTCATCAACTCAGTTAGGTGAAAAATCTCAGGTTTTAAGAGAACTTTGCAGATCTGTACACTAATTTAAAAACCCAGTTTCCAGTCATAAAAACCAATTCCTAGATTCAGTTTATAGTTTCAGTTCCTTCCCAGGTAATGTGATTTAAAGTGTGGAATATAAGAAAACAGGGAACAATTTATAGGGAAAAAAAACACAGTATTGTATATCACCCAATACAAATCTCAGGTTCAGCACTAACCTAATCTCAGATTTAGTCTAGGACTAATTCCAGATTTAGAGAATATTACAAAGCCAATGTAGGGGTGACTCAAGTGATCAGTTAACTGGGAATGCAATCCCAAACAGAAAAGTTCCTGGAGACTGAACTCAGTCCCAGGTTCTATACAGTTCGAATTCAAACAAGAAAACTAATATCCCCTTTCCAAATTCCAAAAGCCTATATTTGAATCTAACACTTAGTTAACATGGGTTATAACATGTAAGGATCAAAATCATTTGTAAGCATACACAAAACAATATCTTAAACACTAGCTCAGGTTTGAAATTAAACCTTCACTCCACATTGAACTCAGGAAAAAGGAGTTCAGTCACCAAACACTAACTCAGTGTCGAAATTGTTTTAATGTACATAAAACCTATTCCAGCTTGTAAGACTAATCTACTATGAATAGATACATATGATCAGGATTGAAATGGCAAATTTAAAATACTAACTAACATGATAGTAATCAATGAAGAACAGTTCATAGCTGATACACTAAGCGTATCAGAAAAATATAGAAAACCCAATTCGAAACCAGTTTTTCCATATTAACCTAAATTACATGTAAACCTAATGTAATCAGAGTTTAACAATATATTTAGGATCTATCTAATTAGTTAAGACAGAATTTAAAACATCAAAACAATAACACAGGAACACATATATAGGAACACTGAAAACACACTGTGCACGACACGTGCACAATCGATTCCTCCCTCAACACGACACGGGGACACATGGGACTTGACACACAGGATGTCAGTCATTGCCCTATGCCACGTGTCAAGTGGTTCCTGTCCTCGTGTCCTACAGGGGGAGAAAATGATACCGAGTAGCAGAGGATCCAATTCCGAGCGCGCACGCGTGTGCACCCGTGTGTGCACACGTCGATTCCGACATGGCACGACACAGGGATCAACTTAGAAGAACAGAAATGCATAAGCAACAGTAAAACCTAATTTTCTATTTAAAAACTTAGCACAAAAGAAATCGAAATGCCCTTTGTGGCATTTTGACAAACACCTAGGGACTACCCCTGATACGTGTCCAAATGGACACGAAACTTACAAAACCCGACACGACACCAATGCAGACACTTAGGGGACTCCTAGGGCTTCCTGAATGTGAAAACAAATCGAAATTTCATGGAGAAATGGAAGAGTTACCTATGGATGAACTTTCAAGAAAAATCCCCTTTGTTGAGCTCCTCTCTTGATGTCCCAATCTACTCAAATCACATCAAACTGAAATGGAACCTTAACGATAGCAAGAATAGGTATATTAGAACCTAATAGAAGAGATTAGAATAAAAAAGGAAGAGGAATGGAATTCTAGGGATTAAAATACAATAGGAAACTAACCTTAAACTTTGAGCTTTCCTAAGAAGGAGGCAACCCTAAAATTTAGGAGAGTACTTATAGGGTGTTGTTCCCAATAATAATAGGGGTGGCCGGCCACTAGTTCTAGGGATTAGGGTTTGCAAATGTCTTGGGCTTTGGGCCAACCTACAAGGCTATGGTTTGATTTGATTTTATTAAAGGCTCTAAATCATAAGCCATGACTTATGACTTTCTAATTTCTATTGCTAATTAGAGTCTAATGACCAAACCAAGGATTAGGCTAGGTTAGACTAGAGTCATATAACCTAACCAAGTCCATACTAACTAGGGTTAGCTCCTAGGTTGGTCTACAAGGGTCAAAACTACTCAAAGTCAACCTAGTCCAAACAATTCCAAAATAATTTCTAAAAATTTCCATAAATTCAAATAAATTCTAATAAATTTAAATTACCCCAAAAATGACAAAAATACACTCATATGAAAAACTGGGTGTTACAATCCTACCCACCTTATAAAAAATTTGTTCTCGAAATTAAAGGTGATCGCACTCCTTCTAGGTTAAGCCCCCAACAATCATAGTATCAGAACCTAATCAATCATTCAATTTAAGAGGACGGCATACAGGGTCATGGCATGAAATATCAGTCTGGGGTCTCATCTAGTTACACCAACATACTACAGTACTAGGCAATCACAAGGTATCAAAATATACAAACAAGGGATACATCAAATATTCACAAAAAGGGATACTAAGGTTAGGTCAAAACTCACCTCCAGCTAGCTCTGAGAACTAGAACTCCCTCCTGAAAGCAGGGCCCTGGTTGGTAGGTGCATCCGGACAATGCTGCACCCAATGCGCAGCTGACCCACAGAATAGGCACAATCATAGTCTCTTTCTACAGTTGCTCCACTTGTGCCCAGACTTCTTACAGTAGGCACAGATAGGCTCTGGCTCAGTGGCCTCTGCTGGACAGAAGAATGGGCTGGGTATGATGATATAGGCTGGATATATGGGTACTCCTCAAACTCTGGGTAGGACTGGGTACTGCTCCTCGTCCTCTTGGGGCTAGGCTCTCCTCCTGAAAGCACAGAGTCCCGCAGACGTGGCAACCTCTGGATTTGCTCCCTCATGGCCTCCTCATGAACTCTCTGTTACTCCAACAACCTCTTTTGGAAATATCCAAACACCTGGGCTTCGTCAAGTAACGAACCTCCAGGTGGTACAGTAGGGAGTACCATCCCAAGGGATAGGAAAAGGCTCTCGATCTCAGGCAAATCTGCAGCTCTCTCCTGAAAGACAGGAGATGAGGGAAGACTCTCTAGCGAGGCTACCACCATCTCCTCAAAGACTGGAGGTGCCACCACCCCCTGATCAGATACAGGGATCACTACCTCCTGAACAGTAGGAGGTGGAAGCACACTCTCAGTAGCTGCAGCTGCTCTCAGGCGACGGGCTCGGGTCATGGGTGCCATACTGAAAAGGAAAAAGAAAACAACAATCATCAAGGCGTAAGGCAGTCTACCATCATATCTGAAAACTGGTACTTATTAAAAAAATAAAATAAAGGTAACCACCAATTATCTATTAAGGAATACTATTCAAGAAAACTAAAAAAAACGAAGTTAAAGAATGAAAGTCAATTGCATTAAAATCCAATCACAATATATATATATATATATATATATATATATATATATATATATATATATATATATATATATATATATATATATAGCATTAGAGAGGGAAAAGATAACATTATGTAAAGGTTATGTGGTTTGTGTGAATTATACATGAAAGTGCATAAGAGGATCTGTGTCTCAACTATAGCTATCAAGTTACACTATTCATGGCATATTGGTTAAGCAGTCTACAAGGCACAAGCTATTTACTCACAACATGCATGGCTAATCATATATATATATATATATATGTGTGTATATATGTATATAGAGGTAGAGATTTTAATTGCATCTACATACATTATAACATGTATACAGAACTATATATATATATATATATATATATATATATATATATATATATATATGAACATAACATAGAGATGAAGGGTTAGGTTTTCATGGCAGTTGTGAATATTAGTGTAGAGTGTCAAGTGTACATGGGTTAAAACTTGAAATGAAGGGTTCAATCATTCAGTTTAGCTCAACATTACATATTAGATCTGAAATTGAACTACACATTTGAAAGCAATGTAAAAATGTTAACATGTATTCAGTTTCCAAAAATTTGGACAAATTCGAACATCAAAACCAACTCAAGGTTTACCACAACAACAACTAACATGTAAGAGTATGAACCTAAGATTGTATCCCTACATACAATAATGTATACGGCTCAAAACATTACAATTAAAAACTACAAATTGAACTAAACACTTAGAATTCAAGCTTAAAGGGTTAATATGTACACAGTCTCAGGTTTGACAAATTTAACACAAAACTCAACCAATTTTCTTTAAGACTTGAAACCCTGCATGTAACATACATGTGCAGTAATATAAACAACAACTTATAACATGAAATTTAAATTTAATTTACGAATTTAATCTGGAAAAACTAGTCACTGATACTGTCCTATATTAGAATCATTAGGATTTGAAAAAAAATTAACATCAACATACTAATATGCATTTAGATAGGTTGGTGATCAAGTGTAGTATGCATATGTGTCAGGCAAGCTTCTGTGTCCACTATATTATATATATTTTAAGGTAATACAAGAACTAATGGCAAGAAGAAAATAATGATAAAACCTGTTCTGCTTATCTGATTAAAAGAAGGAACCATTTGAAACCAGAGTTATAATATCAAATCTAAGTCAAGGTCTAGCAAAATCACCGATTCATTGTATTAGGAAGAATTTATAGCAAGAAGTTACACAAGGTTATAATAACAACTAAGCTACTCCTACTCATACTCCTACTCCTAAGTTATTCATAACAACAGAAGGGTATGATGTTTAAAACCTTCTCAAGATACAACCTGTTAATCATATATGTCTGTCCAAAATCATGTTGCCCAGAGTCCTCATCATTGCCGAGTCCTTGACTAAGGTACGTACCCTTAGGTTCATGGTATTTAAAATTTTTGCATTGCCGTATGCGACGGCGAAAACCTTAAATTCCTATACCCGAGAAATACATCCAAAATCTGACTACATGTCCTCACTATGCCAACTAACATGACCATCGAAGATTCTAGATTCCATAACTGTGGTGACCTAGCCCATATGATTTTCTCAGAAAGAAAAAAAAGAAAACAAACATAACAAAAGAGTAACATAACAAAATTAATCAATCAACAAGGAACATATGGAATCGGATTTCAAGGTAGTTATAAAAGACAATTTCGGAAATAAAATTGAGAAGAACGGAACTTGCAGCAAGATCTCCAATGGTCTGTGCATCTTCGATTGTCCTGACGAGAGCTCGCCCCTGCTGGTTTCCCCCGGTCTGCTGCTGATGCTGCATGAACCGCTGCTGCTGAGAGAAATCGGGAATGACGGGAAAAAGTCCATGTACAGTCAGAGGTGCACCTCCTATGTAGCAGAAATGCCAACCTGAGTCGGCACAACAGAAACTGCGATCTCGAGGCCCTGATGAACAGGACGAGAGGTGGCCAGCCTCTCGATAGTATCCCCCGAACCGAAGCAATGAGATCATGACTTCCTAATCATCATGAAGACAGATCAAAACAAGAAACAATTTCTGAGAATGAAGCAAAATTTCAAAGAAGGACAGTTTGTATTCAAGTAAAAAAACAATAAGCAGCAAATTTAGATAAAAGAGATCTGATAAGGAGTTTTCCTAATGCGATTGAGTACCTTCAAAATATCCTAATCCTACTACAGGCTGTAGTGATACTCTAGTTCGAATACCACTACATAAACTCGACCTGCTTGGGCCACCACTAAAAACGTGTCATGACCCGCACCCTAGAATAAGGGCACGAGACGTGGGTACATCCAGTCTATGCCGTAGTATCGACGGTAGAACGCTGTCCTAGGTCAACATACATCTAACAACATATATATCTAAACAGTTTATACTCCTCGAATGGGGGTGACATAGCAGTAATAAACTCAATCACAACTAAGGAAGAGATAGCACGATATGAAATAGAACTCAAGGAAACAAATAGATGAAAAGTAGTCTAAGATAATCCCAGCAAAATCCAGACGTACATGGTCTTAGATACAGAATGAAAGAATATATACAACTCAGAACTCAGAATAAAATCTAGCTAAAACATGTCTCAAGACTACATAAAAAGATCAGCCTAACTAATCTAGTCTAGGCAATCGGGGTGACATCCTCAGCTAGAGCTGGGTCCTCCTGAGGGTCCAGCTCGCAGGTGTCATCTAAGGCTGCCCCATAGTAAGTATCCAGGCAGGCCTCCTCCTCGTCCTCTGTAATATTTTCAACATGTCCAGTCAGGACAGGAGCGAGCACAGTACATCTCAACAGTTTATAGCAAGTTAGAAAATATAAACATGCAGTAGAATAAGGTAAAGGAACTGAAAGGAAGTACATGATGAAAAAGAGAACTGTATGTAAATAGCTACTATATATAGAGAACTAATAGTGGCTAGTGATGCAGAGTATAGGATAGCACCTGTGAACAGGACAGATTTGTACATGATCTACATTAAAGAGTTGTACATGATCTACACTACTATAGAATTGTTCACATGACTACTAGCACTCCCCCGTTTTCCCCAATCAATATACAAGGATCTAAATATGTTATGTTATTGTACATGATATCACATGGGGCCCTTGAAAGGGTGCACATAATAGTATACATGAAGGCTCCGTGAACATGAGAGTACAAGAATCACCGGAGTGTACATGTATAGTGAAAGCACAGGAGTACATGATGAAAGTGAAACGCACATGACACAATGTACCCGATGCTCCCGAGGGGGATAACATCGCATGAAGAGATCCGTATAGTACTAATCCGTGATAATATCGTGACAGCATCAAATAAGATAATCTAAAGCAGGAATATAATTCTAAGGAGGATATGAAATGATCAGAGAATGTACTCGCCTGGTATCTGAGTGTCCAATATGAATGTACTGTTTGAGGAGTGGTGTCTGGCTCCTAATCAGAACAGCACAAGTCACAACAAGTCCAAATGGTAAAACGAAGTTCTACTATGCATTCTACATGATTCTAGGTCAATCTAGGCCAAAGTCAACCCTTGGTCACTCTGGTCAACCCTAGAAGTCAAACTAGGTCAACCAAGTCCACACTAGGTCAAACTAGTCTACACTAGTCTAGCAAGTCTATTCTAGGTCTAACAAGGTTGTACAAGCTCAATCTAGGCTCATTAGCTAAACAGACTCACATACAGGCCATAGGCTACATCATGCCTATAGGCCATCACTAACACATTCACAAGTCAAAATATAAATCTAAAACCTAACACTCATGATATATATTGTGTAATCTAACCATACATACATATATGAGAATACACATATATAGTTCACACACAATTGTATGTATATGATACTTATCTATGTATGCTAACATGACATATACACCCAAAGCCAATATCTATATTAGATATCTATATGATACAGAACTATATTATATATAAACATACACTCATTACATTATACATACATATATTATATTCATATAGATAATATATACATACATTTGTATATAAAGAGAGAGGGCCTGTGTGTGTGGCTGAGTGTGTGTGAAAACTGGAAAGCAGTGAGTGTGAGAGAGTGCAGTGAGTGTATACAAAAATATGTGTGTGTACAAGGTGAAATAGGGCAGTCCATTTCTGGACAGTGCAGGAATTAGAGGGAATCAGAAATGTGTGTGTGGGTGTGGACTTGTGTGCTGCCAGTACAGTAGAAGAGTAGGAAGGAAACCAATTCATCACCAAAACAGTCCCGCAGTTAAACCCAGGAATTAGGAAGAAAAGGAAATCAATTTATCAACTCAGTTATGTGAAAAATCTCAGGTTTTAAGAGAACTTTGCAGATCTGTACACTAATTTAAAAACCCAGTTTTCAGTCATAAAAACTAATTCCTAGATTCAGTTTATAGTTTCAGTTCCTTCCCAGGTAATGAAATTTAAAGTGTGGAATATAAGAAAACAGGGAACAATTTATAGGAAAAAAAACACAGTATTGTATATCACCCAATACAAATCTCAGGTTCAGCCCTAACCTAATCTCAGATTTAGTCTAGGACTAATTCCAGATTTAGAGAACATTGCAAAGCCAATGTAGGGGTGACTCAAGTGATCAGTTAACTGGGAATGCAATCCCAAACAGAAAAGTTCCTGGAGACTAAACTCAGTCCCAGGTTTTATACAGTTCGAATTCAAACAAGAAAACTAACATCCCCTTCCCAAATTCCAAAAGCCTATATTTGAATCTAATACTTAGTTAACATGGGTTATAACATGTAAGGATCAAAATTATTTGTAAGCATACACAAAACAATAACTTAAACACTAGCTCGGGTTTTAAATTAAACCTTCACTCTACATTGAACTCAGAAAAAAGGAGTTCAGTCACCAAACACTAACTCAGTGTCGAAATTGTTTTAATGTACATAAAACCTATTCCAGCTTGTAAGACTAATCTACTATGAATAGATACATATGATCAGGATTTAAATGGAAAATTTAAAACACTAATTAACATGATAGTAATCAATGAAGAACAGTTCATAGCTGATACACTAAGCGTATCAGAAAAATATAGAAAACCCAATTCGAAACCAGTTTTTCCACATTAACCTAAATTATATGTAAACCTAATGTAATCAGAGTTTAACAATATATTTAGGATCTATCTAATTAGTTAAGACATAATTTAAAACATCAAAACAATAACACAGGAACACATATATAGGAACACTGAAAACACACAGTGCACGACACGTGCACAATCAATTCCTCCCTTGACACGACACGGGGACACATGGGACTTGACACACAGGATGTCAGTCATTGCCCAATGCCACGTGTTAAGTGGTTCGTGTCCTCGTGTCCTACAGGGGGAGAAAATGACTCCGAGTAGCAGGGGATCCAATCCTGAGCGCGCGTGCACGTGCACCCGTGTATGCACGCATCGATTTTGACACGACACGACACATGGATCAACTCAGAAGAACAGAAATGAATAAGCAATAGTAAAACCTAATTTTTTTTATTTAAAAACTTTGCACAAAAGAAATTGAAATGCCCTTTGTGGCATTTCGACAAACACCTAGGGACTACCCCTGATACGTGTCCAAATGGACACGAAACTTACAAAACTCAACACGACACCAATGCAGACACTTAGGGGACTCCTAGGGTTTCCTGAATGTGAAAACGAATCGAAATTTCATAGAGAAATGGTGGAGTTACCTATGGATAAACTTTCAAGAAAAATTTCCTTTGTTGAGCTCCTCTCTTGATGTCCCAATCCACTCAAATCACATCAAACTGAAATGAAACCTTAACGACAGCAAGAATAGGTATATTAGAATTTAATGAAAGAGATTAGAATGAAAAAGGAAGAGGAATGGAATTCTAGGAATTAAAATACAATAGGAAACTAACATTCTTAAACTTTGAGCTTTCCTAAGAAGGAGGCAACCCTAAAATTTAGGAGAGTACTTATAGGGTGTTGTTCCCAATAATGATAGGGGTGGCCGGCCACTAGTTCTAGGGATTAGGGTTTGCAAATGTCTTGGGCTTTGGGCCAACCTACAAGGCTATGGTTTGATTTGATTTTATTAAAGGCTCTAAATCATAAGCCATGACTTATGACTTTCTAATTCCTATTGCTAATTAGAGTCTAATGACCAAACCAAGGATTAGGCTAGGTTAGACTAGAGTCATATAACCTAACCAAGTCCATACTAACTAGGGTTAGCTCCTAGGTTGGTCTATAAAGGTCAAAACTACTCAGTCAACCTAGTCCAAACAATTCCAAAATAATTTCTAAAAATTTCCATAAATTCAAATAAATTCTAATAAATTTAAATTACCCCAAAAATGACAAAAAAACCCTCATATGGAAAACTGGGTCTTACATAGTTTGTGTCAAAGACCGAATTTTCCTTCTCCCAAGCCATAGGACGAAGGACCGATTGTCATTTTCAAAGCACGTCGTGCACCAACTCTAAGCCGACCGTTGGACCTTTCCATATTCCAACTCAATTCGACCTGTCGGGATTATTCTCTTAGCTATGTGGAATCGTCTCTTTTATTATCAAGCTTACTTGTGCAAGTTGAAAACATGCAATTTATTATGTGAAGGCTAAGATGAGGCGAGTTCACCGAAACTACCCCACCTGAGCGAGGAGTCACCTCGACCGAGCGATGTCTTCAAACAGCCATTGCAAGGCTAAGTTCGAATGTCATCGGCATTCCGATTCCACCATTGATTGAGCGGGACGAGGCACTACATCATACATCACTCAAAAAAAGTTTTGTCCTCGAAACTAACTGAGTACACTTATCGACTTATAACTTAATTCAATATTCAAGGACTCTCGCACACACTACTCCTATGTGTTCCCTCAATCCGAGCCACGCTCGTACTACCATCAATCTTTCCTTTAATACGATTTTAAAATCCTCGACACTTTTTCATTTCTTACGTCTCACTTGAATTCAACGTATCACTTAGTTGGATCATGCACATTTATAAGCGTTCCCAAAATACATGCATTTTAGCCAAGCCTCGTGATAGGAAATCCCCCATCACCACACAAGTCGAATCGTGCACATATTCGGGCGTCCCTAATATACGTGCATGTCAACCGAGCCTCATGAGTGGTGCCTCCATAATTCCTACGTCTTCGTGCCGGGACGTCTGCCTAACCGCTAGGCTATGTCTTTAGGCTAAGGTCATTCGCTAGTATTGGAATCATAGTTCCCAAACAACAATATCCACACTAACCCTATCCTAAGGTCAAACCAAGTTGATAGTACGAAGTTTTTTACCCAAGCTTGCATCACTCCGATTTCTAAACATCGTGCATAGATTTTCTACACACATCCCGACATTCGTCGTACGGGTCTGAGTCATTCAGCAAAGCCATCATACGATAACTCACATTTCAACCAATTCCACGACGTATCAATATCGCTCGTTCAACAAACCATCTTGCATGGTCACTCCTTCAAACACGTTCGATATAGTTCGCCTATCAATCCTTCTCAAATCAAACATGCTATGACACAATTTTTTGCTAACCAAAATTTTACATTCTACATCCCCTAAGTCATCTATTCCAATTCACGCAATCGATCACAAGGTTGTCTGACTTAACAATATGCCATGCTCCGATCTCACGCGAGTCTGATTATCCATGGTGGGCATGATATCACCATGCAACGCGCCCGCGAAATAATCATTCTTATCGAGGCGTAACTCTTATTTTGTGTCTAGACTAACTCATTCTCGATACGAAGATTGGATCCATTCAATTCTCATGTTTACTCAATCATCAATCGCAAGTCCAAATATCCTCGAATTTTTCTTCGTATCAAACCAACAAGTCGAGGAAATCAAAGTTGTCGCGTCCTAATTTTTCGAGTTCGATCATTCCCACAACATGAATCACCATGTCTATGTTCACGCAGAATGATTACCCCAAATCCGACGTGATGCATGTACGAGGCTAGATTTGCACTCGTACAAGACAAGATCGTCGACGTTGTGGTTATCAACTTAACCATCAAGACACGGTCAATTTTATCCAACATTCATCTCAATTTAAAATTCTTAGTATAGTATCCGTCAAAACGATAACACTTGCACGACCGTCATTCGTCGAGTCAGATTACCCCCGATTATCGCATATCGATCTTTGATACGCCTAAATACCATCGATAACATGCATAACCTGACGATCTTCCTTTGTAACAAATTCTGAGTCGTGCGAATGATGCTATCGTCCGACTAGATAATCTCTTCGACATTCAAATTCAAGTTCGATCATTATCCCTCGAATCACTCACAACATCAATTTTCTCAAACCCAAATTTGCATATTGTTCATCTGTCTATCTTAAGCCATCGAGCAATATTTTTCTCTAAATTACATCATTCCTTGCTAACTCAAATCATCGAGCAACATCCGATCCAATCCTTAGAGTCTTTTGTGTAACCTCAAAATTTAACTTTCTCATGCGCGCTATCTTTCAATCGCGCAAACTTTTCGTATATGATTCTTATCAATTTCCTCGATCAAGTTATCCATTCGTACACCCTAACTTTTTCTCGATTCGATTTTACCTACTCAATCATTTTGTATTTCATACTCACGCAATCCTCGATCCCGTGCATGTTCCGTGCGCGTCAATTCTAGGTTGTTCGAATCAACTCGTCAAATTTTAAGACTATAACTTGTTCAACGACACTCAATCTAAGGCTTTGCAAAATACAACGCTTGCTGATAGACTCATCGACACCCTGTATCCTCAATCGATCGATCGATATCCCTGAGGCTATCGTATATACCACTCAGGAATGAAGTTATTCAATAAATCCTCAAGTTATCATTCGATTCACAATCTATTTCCTCGAATCTTCGTCCGAACGATTCCTTAAATTTCAAACACGCTCATCTATATTGCATCGACGTTATCGTCGCTTGATAGCACCCCTATCAATAGTCATCTCACTTTACTCAATCGAATTCAACTCATTCTTCCTCAAAACATTTTCAATCCCCGCATTCGACTTTTCTAAGGTCGACGCAACTTTGGTGTATATGCCCAGCCCGACATAGCCAACCGTACATACGTAAACCATCTTTTTTTGTTTCTTATCAAAAAATGTTCTCCTACATTTTGCAAATTATTTAGACTTGTTGTATGGATATCCCATAGGACATTTGAGATAGAGCACACCAACGATATCAACTTTGTGGAAGCAATACTTCAGAGCTTGCGAAAACAATAGAGTTAAAGAATTCAATCGATAGTCCAAGGACGTAAAGCCGTGCTCTGATACCACTATGTCACGTTCCGCTCCCGTAGGAGCGATCGTCCTCGCTAAGGCATGACGCCGCACGATCCTAGATTGCGCTCGTGCAAGACGGGTTCTATACCGGCCGATTACAGCGGCTGCAACTGGGTCGTCGTACAGAAGTCCCAAGCAGAGACATTGAATAATAGCAGCAGAAATTTAGAACAAAATACAAGTCATTCAAATGATGCATTTTATTGATATTAGAACAAAGATTACAAAGGGGGCACAAGGCCAAGATTATAATCACTCAAGCTCATTCTTCTCACATTTTACAAGTTCACTCAGCTCTCTCTCATCTTTCAATACATGTCTTGAACCAGCAGATGCTTCGGAAGGTGATGTCCATACATTATGTCCCGTATAAGTCTTGACTCCACGCAGTCGCACGCTACGAATCGCCAAGGAACTCCATGCCTCGACGCATCCAAGCGAGCTCCGCACCACGAGCTTCTACCTGTGCCTGCACATGAAAACTATGTGGGTGTCAGTACTCAACTGTACTGGTGGAATGAGCTCCTCGCCTACCCTTACAAAACCGACACGTTTGATTTACTTTGTGCAACTTAGTCCCTTTATGATTGTCTTTCTACTCTTGCCTTATGATCAGTTTTAGGATAGACACCTTGGCCTATTTTGTGTCTCTAGACCATCTCGTGCTTGCAACAACAATGTTAACCTATCAAGTCGTGCTTGCCTTTCGGCCATAATCAGAGACGCGAACTACGCGATGGTACCCAATTTCCTGGTGACCGTGCTACAAATCCTTTGTGTCGTGCCTCTCAACTTAGTGTAACTTAACCATATCGTCGCCTCGCGGCCCTTGCTACTTTGATCACCAACTGACCCAAATTAAGACTTGTGGGCTAAGTGTCCCTCGACCGACTTTGCCTTGCGATGTTCCCTGACTTAAACTCAAGATGACTCAAATCCAACTTACGCAACTTATATGCTGACAACTTAAGACTTGACGCTACATCTCGTACCAAAGCACGACGCCTACGTTGAAACCAAATCTTAGGCCCAACATTGTGTTCTAACTATACACACACATTCAACTCAACTCAATCCAAAGACGCACATGCGGGTTGCCGCCATGCCGACTCATCTATATGAATTGGTCACTGACTCCCAGTGCCATCTTGGACTCCCTTTAGCTTGTTAGGCGGCCGCCCTTGCCAGTGCGAGTAGTGAGCTCCGCTGTAATACTCTGCGCTAACCTATGCGGTCATCCAGCACGGATAATCATGCTTCTCAAGAACCGGTCTCGTCCGCTTGGGTCACCGTTCGAGGAAACTCTACCTTGTCGACAAGTTGTCCATGACCATGTAAGAATCGACTCAAACTGACGTCTCACACAGCCATTCTACCTCTAGTGTTACCATCTCTTTCAGGGCCAAGTTCAATACTTCTCAAATCTGAGACCGCCTCGACGACCCATAGTCGCAAGCATTCTTCTTTCTTGCCCTATCATTTCCTTCAAATCAGGAACAACTATTTGAACCCCATTTTCCAAACTCAATGAATCAACCATGCCCCGTTCCATAAAATACTAAGTCCGTGCTTCGTACCTTAAGCCAACTGAACTCTATGCGACACCACCGCCCAAGTCATACTCTATATGACGGGCCTTGAGACCGTAAGACTATGTTGTTATACCCAGCTGTAGAACTCGTAAGATCGTGCTTGCTACTACTCTGATAGCCTAACGTAACTTGCCTAACTTAACATTGCAATAACTTGACGAGCGAGGGCTGCATCAAGCTTTGCCTTGATGGAAGCGTGCATGCCTTATCGAGCATTTACACGGGCGACGCCTATGACTTTAAGGCTAATTCATAGTTTGTGTCGAAGACCAACTTTTCCTTCTTCCAAGCCACAAGACGAAGGACCGAGTGTCATTTTCAAAGCACGTCGTGCACCAACTCTAAGCCGGCCGTTAGACCACTACAAGAACAAACCTATTTTACAATGTTGAAAAAACGTTGTAAAAGGTCTTTTACAACGTTTAACAGAATGTTGTTATATCCAGGGTTGTAAAAGGGGGAGTATCTTCCATAATGTTCGTTTAAACATTGTAAAAATGTTGTATAAGTTCTTCTCACAATAATTTATAAATATTATTAAAATTTATAAAATATGACAAAAACCTTTCTATAATATTTTTCCAGTATTATAAAAAGTATTTTTTTAAAACGTATTACAAGTGTTATAAATATAATTTCAACAACGTTCTACAAGTGTAATAAAAACAATGACAACCACGTTCAATAAATATTGTACATAAATTTTATACAACAGTGTACGAATGTTGTAAAAAAAATTATACAACTTTTGAAAAATATTGTATATTTGTTCAATCATGTTTGACAGACGTCGTAAATAATATTTGTATGTTGTAATTATAATACCAACAATGATTTATAAGTATTGTAAATAAAATTTACAATGTTTAGCTAGGTGATTGCCAACGGTTATTACCGTGACAAATAATTTTTGTCACTGTAGTAACCGTGACAAATTGGCCGTGACAAATTTTTGTCACACTTTTTGTTACGGTTATTACCGTTACGATAATAAATTTTTGTAATGTTGTTTGTCACGATTATTACTGTTACTAATTTTATCTTCGTAACAATTATTACCATGACAAAAATGTGCTATTACGTCACTTATTTTACACTTTTGTAGTGGTTATAACTGTTACCAGTATCCTCTTTTTGAAAAAAAATATATTCAATATATTTTCCATTAACCTATATACAAAGCAATATGTAATCGAAAATGAACTCTTATCAATATGAACGTAAAGTTGAATGCAACATATAACATTACCATACAACATATAACATTACCAGATCTAAGCCTCAATATCAACACAAAGGAGAACCATTCTCCTCTCAATTCAAATTTATATTGCAATAGTTGAATACAACATATAACATGACAGGATCTAAGCCTTAATATCAACACAAAGGAGAACCATTCTCTTCTCAACACAAATGTAAGAGATTATAGTCTTGCTTTCAGCTCTACTGCCACTGCCCTCCTTGGGTGCAAATGCCACCAGCAGCCCACACTTCATCGATGACTGCTAATCAAAAAAATTTATACAGTGTAGGCTGTACCAAATAAATGGTCATACAATCTCAACATAGAAAATATATAAGATGATTGAAGTAAACCTAGGGTAGAGTAACTAGATTCAATAACCAAACTAACTCACACCTACCTACCTCATATACTATGGCATGTGGAAAATCGTCATGACAATGATTCATAGAATGGAGTAAAACTGCTATGTATGTAAAATTATATTGAAGAGGCATTCATCTCAAGAACAAGCTATCCACAACAGAAGCAAATGATGCCACCAATTGACTAGAAGGTTCCAATCATAAGTTGTGAAAAGGCTCATTCGCTCCTTGTGAAAGTTACCTTATCCACTTCTATATTACTAACATGCAATATAACAAATACAACGTAAATGAAAAGTACAAATCAACAATTTCATGTTTGGCCTACAAACTAATTTTGCACATAAATACCTTACAGCCATCGATCTTGTACAAGTGACATTCAAAATCCATGAAAGCATTGTCAGACCACTAATCTGCATTAAAACATAAAAACACATCAGATAAACTTACAAAAAAAATTGTCGTTAAGCAACAATAGTATTTCACAAGAGCCAAATAATGAGTACTAATTTTTATATCTCTGGAGAAGTTATGTAAGATTATGCATCGTAGAAGTCTAGAATACAACCTAGGAAGCACGAACATTTAAAAAAACTAATGCCACACCCATGCTGTGTTCTGTCGGACACATATCAGACATGATAGAAGCTTCAAAATACACAAAGGTATGCCAAAATTAGACACCATACCTTTGTTTGCGTGCCCTCACATGCCGTGTCATGATCTGGTCCATGCAACGTAGACGAACATCAAAAAAATGCAATTGTTTGGAACAACATACTTTTGTCTTTGTCTTGCACTGTGCATTATAATATGCAAGTGAGTGAATCAGACTATAACATTCAGAGAATAGGGAACCGTAAAAAGATGAAAAGTGATGGAATAGAAAGTAGAGCCAATATTGTATAGCAAACATGATGAGGATAACTCGTTTTAATAACATTAGTTCTACCTTGTAAAAGTATGTTTCAATCCGCTGCCTAACTGAAAATGAGCATCCTGGTCTTTCAGCTTCAAACACACTGCATTTGAGAATAGTGTTAATTAGTCTGGGCGAAGTTTCTACTGCTTCAAGTTTTAGTTAAGAAGTACATTAAAAAATGAATTTCCTGGAGTGAAATGTTCTCATCAAGAATTTGCAGATCTAAGACCAAGTCAAATGAATCATATGATATAGCCATTCAATTCAAGACCTTTAGCATCATTGAAACACAAAAACAGTTGCTATTATGTTCATATAAATTAAAGCAAAATTAAGATGATTTATGTTAGCATGAAGGCCAAATATATATTTGTTAGCATGACGGCCAAATATACATTCGACTAACTGAGCTTTCTGCAAATGGTAGTCTATCACCAGTCATGTAAGTACAAGTTTCTGACTTTCTGCCCATTTTACATCCAATTACTTAGAGCAAACTAGAAATTATATATGAGTCAGCTAAAATATAAGTAGAATGCGTATAGAAGTTGTTCTCTTATACACAGTTGAGTAAAAAAATATAGCTATTTCAAATTAAAAATCCCAACACCAGCAATCAGCTCTGTGAGTACAAAACATAAAATGAACAAAACTTAGAACTGCTTACCTGCTGGACAAAGCTCCATAAGCATGGGTCATCTTCCCCAACAGACCATTTGAGGTGGAAGGCTTCCCAATGCGTGCATAAGGTGCTAACATACCCACCTTTTCAAAAAATGTGTTATATCAAAAAAAATGCATCTACGAACTTTCGGTCAAAAAGCTTTACAAAGTAGAAAAATATCAGCACATTTCCTAAACTTGCAACAGGGTATCTTCTCGAGTCAATGCCTTCACAGATTACATTTAAATTTCTACCAACCTCTTCAAGAACGAGCCATCTTCTAAACAATCCACCTTTATCTCCTTCATCACCTTCATCAAAGTCACCAAAGTAGTTGTCATCATCACCACCATCATCGCCTCCATCGCCCCTACCATGAGCATTTCTCTTTCCAATATCTCCACCTCCTCCACCAGTTGCTAGCTTTAGTATTCAAAAAATACAAACCAAGAAAAGTTTAGCTCATGGTGATTAGAAAAATGTTTACGAAGAATAGCAAAATTGCATCCATTTAAGAGACAAGATCTCTCTATCCTATTTGCAAATAACCAATCTTCTAAGAACCATATTTAGGGAGTATATTTGATAACAAATTTATCTGAAGCTTTTTTCTGCAGAAGAAAAACAAACCAGATTACAAACAAATTGTGATGCTGCAATAAAACCATAGTGTTTGAACTATACAAAGACTACTACATAGTTTGCATATTAAGGAGTATACAAAGACTACTCACTCAAGCGAGTTGGAAATCTAAATGTATGATTCCTAAAGAAGGTACCAAGGAAAGAAAGAACATGAGAACCTATCAGACGCCTATAAACTCTAGTACTCAAAAAAGCAACAAAATCATAGTGTTTGAAGTATACAAAGACTACTACATAGTTTGCATATTGACGAGCTCTAATATAATGCGAACTACGTACATAAGCAGAATGCAGATGAAAAATGGTCAAAGACATAAAACCATAAACAAGCTCATGATTTAAAGGCCCTGAAGTAATTCAATCTTGGTAGGAATGATCTATCCGTTGAACAATTACTAGCTTCTCTTTAATTACAAAGACTATCATAAATGTCATGGTGTTTTCTAGGACAAGCTAACAGCTTCTGAAGGTAACTAATGATTAATAAGATTAGACAGCAAAATAGAATGAAGAACAATAGAATGATACAGTAATGTATTGCAAAAATTAATCTTTTAGTAGTCTGCAAAGTAGAAAATACATACAAAACCATATGCTCTTTTGATGTAGTACAACCAAGTATAAGGAGACTATTGTGAAAACTAGTATGTACGAATACAAATATTGATAGGTTACATGCCTCATTCATTAGGAACATGACCATTAACTAAAATAGACTAAATGAGTTATTAGCACCTATAGAGTGGCTAGTTTGTGTCAAACCAACCCCTAGCAAATAATCCACCATAAATTACCGACTTGATTCACCAGTTAGTAACTCAAACATTGTAAATAAAGCACAAAGTAAAAAAAAGTACACTTCTCACTATGAGGATGGTGAAAAAGGCAAATGTATAAGCACATGTGTTCTAGTAGAAAATAATGATCATATTTTAGAAGATTTTTTCCAAGTACCTCAGATCATTTTAATGCAGGTTTTATTTTTTTTTTCCAAGTTACTTGGATCATTTCATAACGTTACCAACACTACACCAAAACAAAAGATTTTGTCAACCAAGCAAGGTTAGTCACTAATCCAGATCAAAATTCTCTAGAGGAAACTAATTTGACTAGGAAAAAAGCACAATCCACTTTGTGAATTAGAAAAAAAAAAGTTAGCTTCTTCTTTGGTAAAAAGAAAAAGTTAGCAGATGACATGATTTGACATAAAACATCCTTGAAGTGATCTGGTACCATTTAGTTTTGAGTAATGCTTACAACCAAATGCTTACAACCTTCTTACAACCTTCACCCATTGCTGACCTGTGGGCCATGGCCCACATGTTAGCACAAGGGTGAGTGGTTGTAAAAGGGTTGTAAGAATTTGGTAGTAGACGTAGCATTATTGTTTAGTTTTTGATGACAAAGTTGACTAGTCATAATACATGTATAAAACCTATCAAGAGACTTGAGTGGTTGTTGGACTTTGTTCACATGGATCTTGAACATACATGATGTAAATGGGGATCAAGCTGGGGAAGTCGATCTATTTTTGACAGACTTTGTAGTTGAAACCTTCGATAGGGAACGGAAAGGACCTGGGTTCGAAACCAAAAAAAACCTAAAAAACAATTAAGTCATGTAGTTGAATGATTACATTACATATGAGCTTACCCTATCCATTTGACAGTTTGTTGGGCTTTTGAAGGGTTTCAGTGGTTTTAAATGGGTCAATTTTGTAGTTCATACGTTGTTGGTATCTGTGTCGATATTAGTTGTGACAGGTACTGCCAACCTTAGCTATATAATGATAAGCAACAAGAGAATCACCCTTTATTTACAAGTTCTATAAGTTTAAATGATAAAGCTTTCCATGCTCCACACCTATCTGAACCTTACAATGATAGCTTTTAAGGCAATTCATGCCTCTTTTCTAACTATGGAATATGCTAGTAAGCTTTTTAGATGTGTTCTTAAAAAGATAAGTATGCAATAATGCATGCATACTCTTTCATCAAAATAATATGTTCAATAATGATATAATAATACACTATTAAACTATTGACAAGCCAAATAAATTAAGCTCTATGTGATACATAAACTGTCTCAAGCTCCAAAGAGAATATTATTGTGTCAATACGGAGTGAAAAGGACAATCTTCTTCTATAAATTGCAAGAACTGTCTCAATCACCTAGCTCTTTCATATATGAAGTCATGAATTTTGAAGCTAATCTCATAACAATGTATTCATCTGAACAGTAAATACTTGATCATCAAACTACCATGTAGTGGTGCTTGTGAAGTAGAATTATCCTAAAATTATAATTATCATTTACTTTTACATCAGTTAAAAGTAATACTGGAAAAGAAATTTGCATCACAGGCTTTGTTCGAGTACATAAATACTATGACTATTACTTCAACCTGCAAATCATACATAACTAAAAAAACATGATTATAGTCAAAAACAATTTGCCATGTGTTAATGACGCATTAGATCATGAAGGAGGCTAAACTCTTACAAGGTCCTTCTCTTTTATCCGTCGATCATTAATAATCAAAAAACATATTTGTGTCAACACACAGAATTAAAGGGTGCTTAGATCCCATCCATCATAGGATTGGGCCATTGCCATTAAAATTACCAAAAGTTAGTGCAAGATAACAGCTAATCCGAGCAGCTCGGTAAAATAAATAACAATCAAGTAGACACCTTTGAGACATTTTGTCAAACATAGACTATTAGATCAAAAGACATAGAAAAACAAAAAAACATTATTTAATCTAGAACTCACTGAGGAAAAACAACACCAAAAAAGTACCCATAAACTTGTCGAAACTACCAATGAAATTTTATCGAACATCTAATACATGCAACAATCAAAAATAAATAGGGAAGACGAAACGATAAACAAGCCCATTCATCTATCCTCATCTACCTAAATAAACCCCAACTGTCAAGAATAAATAATCAGACCTTTTCATACCAATAGATGATAGTTTCATCCAAACCACATGAATATAATAAACATCACTCATTTTTAACACATTTAATAGAGAGAAGAAATGGCACCGCACATAATTGAAACCCTGCCGATTCTTACGTCCGTGACGCTTGCCACCTCGACGCAGGCTCCCTTCCTGCTCTCTTTGACCTCCTTCACCGCCCCGATCACGTCCTTCGTCCAGGTCACCAAAAACCCTAGAGAACAGAAAAACCCTAATTTAGGACCGGTGTAATGAAATCGAAGAGGGGGCTAGGGGTAGTGACCTTCAGAGTGGACGACGAAGAGTGGCGCCTCCTGGAGACAGCAAGGGGCTGGAATAGGAGGTCGTCAGGATTGAAGGCAGAGGCATCATACTTCAGCGGGAGGGATTCGCCAATGCGGACAAAGATGAAGTCGGAGGTGCCGTCATATTCGCCCTTGATTTCTTCCTAGAGAGGGAAGTGGTTGGTCTCCACCGGATGGGAAGGAAGAAAGGAAGGCGTTTAGGGCTCTCGGCGGGAAAGTGAGTGAGATGGCAAAATTTTATTATAGCAGGGGGCATTTTTGGAGGGATGTCAAATTAGGGGGAGGAAAAGCCAAATTTTGGTAAAGGGATGTCAAATTAGGGGGAGGGAAAGCCAAAGTTGGGTAACACATTTTTTATGTCACATTTATTATTGTTCCAAAATTAAATTGAATAAAACTTATAAAAAATTATTTTAATAATGCTTAATTAATTATTGTCACAATTACTACCGTTACTAATTTGTAATGATATTAACCGTTACGAATTTCATAGAAAGTACATAATTTTTTATATAGGGGGAAAATATTTGTAAAAAATGTGTTTGAAGGGTTAACTTTAAAAAAATTACATATCAAGGGATAACTCGCCAAAAGATTTGGCGAGTTGGAGAGACCGCTGACTTAAATGGCGAGTTGGACATGGGTTTTCGGAATGGACTGAAGGATCGACAACATAGTTGGCGGAATTGAGAAATTGATGTGTATTTTGCATATATACCTCTCATTCTTTTTGAATCCTTATATATATATATATATATATATATATATATATATATATATAAATAAATATATATATATATATATATATATATATATATATATATATATATATATATATATATATATATATATATATATTTCAGAAGTTCAATTCATGATTTATTCAACTTAGTTTCAAGCATGGTTCATGTGAGTAAATTAAGTACAAATCAAGGGATCAAAACTAGACACTGAAGGCTTCAGGAAACAATGCTCACTGCCCAATGTATAGCAGCTGCAAATAGCCAATTTACACACAATGGTAAGTACACGCGGAAATAGCATTCTGAATGACCATTTGGTAAGGTTCATAGATCCCTGGGAGGGAGTGGAGATGCTAATTGAAGGTCTTAAATTCATGCAAGCAGCAAAACAAATAGGTTTTTTCTAAAGGCACCACCAAAATTGCTTGGGGGCATCACTTACTTGGGTGCAGTCCGAGAAGGTGGAGAATTTGCTAGGGGGCACCCAAAATTTGGTAGGGGGCAGTCCAACCCCCCAAGCCCTTCATTTTATTTCATTTGTCATTCTACACTCTCTCCTCAAGAAGAAAAAAAGAGCTCTCTCCCTCTCCCTCTCCTAAAACCCTAATTTTTTCTTCTCCACCACTCCACTCCTAATTCCTCCACCAAGATTTCTTCCACAACCTTTGTAGATTCGAAGAGATGACACACAAGTCAAAGCAACCGGAATCTAGGTATGTTCTTCCCTAATTTCTTCGAAAATTTTGTATATTCTATTCAAAACCTTAGAATATTTTTAATTCTTGAAAACGTTTTGATAAAATAGGTTTAGAATCTCTTTATAGTTCTCTTCCCTAATTTTCGAACACAAGAAACCCACATTTTATGTTGAAACCCTAACCCTAGAACACGATAAACTAGCATCTTGTTTTGGCAATTCGGGTCTCATAACAGTAGGACTGCCAGGCATATGGCAGTCCTAATGTAAATCAGTCCTGTGAAAGAGGACTGCCACATGCCTGGACTGTGGCAGTCCTAATTTATAGTAGGACTGCCAGGACTGTGGCAGTCCTGATTTACATTAGGACTGCCACATGCCTGGCAGTCCTACTGTAATGACATATGGGGTGGGTAACTGCATGATGCTCATATGCGAGGGGTAACTGCATGTCCTATTTCTGTTTCTATTATTTAATAACTATATGTTGTCATGCAGTCCACCGGCCGCTAATAAAAGAATACAATCCACCGCGTCAAAGCGGAAGGAACGTGCGGGATGTCCTCTCGAGCGTCCGATAACAATTTTTGAACAGGCGCCCGAAGCTCGGAGAGGTTGCCAAAGTGACACTAGTGTCGCGGTCGCCAACGAGCTTGATCATATCGACGACGTGGTCGACTTCCCCTTCATGAACAATAGAGAGTCTCGTTCAAAGGCGTGACATTATATATAGTTGGATCTTGATATTTTTCTTATTTCAAACTTAATTTGGATGTGGAATAGTTATGTACTTGTTTGAAACTTAATTTGGATGTGGAATGTTTGAAACTTAAGTAGTTGTGATGAATTATTGTAGTTGTGATGAATTATTGTAGTTGTGATGAATTATTGTAGTTGGATTATTGTGATGAATCTTAAGTTGGATGTAGAATATTTATGTAGTTGTGATAAATCTTAAGTTGGATGTGGAATATTTATGTAGTTGTGATGAATTATTGTTTTTTATGTACTTGTGATGCATTATTGTTTTTTATGTATAGAGTATCAGTATCAGGACTTCCACCCCCATGGCAGTCCTACACTAAAGTAGGACTGCCAGGGTGCTGGCAGTCCTGACAGAAACTTGCTGCAACAACAAGTTTGAGTCAGGACTGCCAGCACCCTGGCAGTCCTACTTCAGTATAGGACTGCCAGAGGTGGCAGTCCTACTTATCAAATTCTGTGAGAAGCTCCTCATCTGAAAACTCTTAATTTAGTACGGAGAATGGCCATTCTCAGTGTAATTTAGCACGCAGAATGGCTATCTGATCCAGTATCAGGACTGCCACCACCCTAACAGTCCTACATTGAATTAGGACTGCTAGCACCCTGGCAGTCCTAATTGAATGTAGGACTGCCAGGGGGTGGCAGTACTATTTGTAAGTCTCTTTAATTTAGCACGAAGAATGGTCATTCTTTTCGTGTAAATTAACACGAATAATGGTCATTCACCTACGTTTTAACACTGGGAATGGCCATTCTCCGTGTAAATTAAGACGGAGAATGGTCATTCCGGTGCATTTTATGGTCAGTTGAAACTTTGGAGGGCCATAACTTTTGACTGGAAGGTCGAAACGAGGCCCGGTTTGTCGCAAAATGAGCGTATCTTTGAGGAGGCTGAGATTAACCGCTTCACCGTTAGACGGCCTTCCGAAATTTTAGAATTGCAAAAAAAAGATGTTTGTACCTCCGTTTTAGCACTTTTTGTCAAAATTTTAGAATCGCAAACAAATATTATATCAATGACTTACAAATAGGAATGCCATTGTGCTGACAGTCCTAATTGATACTTGCTGTAACAGCAAGTTTTAGTTAGGACTGCCAGCACCCTGGCAGTCCTAGTTTAATGTAGGACTGCCAGGGGGGTGGCAGTCCTAATACTGGATCAGATAGTCATTCTTCGTGCTAAATTACACGAAGAATGGCAAGTTTCAATTAGGACCGCCAGCACCCTGACAGTCCTCCTTTTGTGTAGACTGCCAGGAGGATGACAGTCCTAATTGAAACTATCTGTGATAGAGAGTTTCAAAGAGTTTCAAAACTCTCATCACAGAGACTTACAAATAGGACTGCCAGGGGGGTGGCAGTCTTGATACTGGATCGGATACTTTAACAAATTGGTATATTTTGCCACACATACTTGCACACATGTAAACACATATAATACAGATAGTACACACGTAAACACATATAACACAGATAGCACACAGGTGGACACATATAACACAGATAGCACACATGTTAACACATATAACATACTGAACTTCATATTTTACAGTATACAAAATTTACTCCATATAGATTAGTGGACTTCATATTTTACTGTATACAAAAGTGGTCCTCCATATACAAAATGTCAAACTGTAAATATATCCATACTTAGTCGATTTCGACGTCGTAGTGGTCAGCCACCACAGTTTGTCGTCCCGGACGATTTCGAGCCGATCTGGATATCACTAAAACTATATTGTTTTTTTCGTCCAACTTCTCGACACCAATATACCGCACCCTCGCTTGATTCAAAACAAAGATCGGTCCAGAATAAATGGGCTACATTGACTGCAATTGGAGCCGGTACCGTAAAATCAGAAGATCTCAAGTTCTACAATAGAACTTAAAAGTTAGTACAATTAGACAACATCATAAAGCAAATAAGTTTCATAGATTAGGGCCGTACATAAGATTGGTGTCCATAAATAGCAAATTGTGTTAATAACAAGATCGTCTTATGTACAGCAATTGGTGTCCATAAATATTAAACACCTTTACTAAATGTATTGACTAATACTTTGCATTCATGTATAACAGATTAGGACTGCCAGAGAGGTGGCAGTCCTTCACATAAGAAGGACTGCCAGGATCCTGGCAGTCCTACTCATATGTAGGACTGTCAAGTTCCTGGCAGTCCTTCTTATGTGAAGGACTGCCACCTCTCTGGCAGTCCTAGTCTATGATCAGGACTGCCAGAGTGTTGTCAGTCCTTTGTGTCACAACACGAATTTTAACCCGATGAAAAGTTAAAATTTGGTTACCAAGAGGGCTTCCGATGCATCAAAGTGGTCTTCGGACGTGGCGGGAACGTGTTCTTCGGACGTGGCGGGAACATTTGATGATCCCGATTGTTTTATGTTCAATATTTTCTACATTAAACACATAATTCAACTTTTATATGTGAAATTAATGTTTAAAACATTAAACATATATTAATTCGTTGACTTACCAATAAATAGGAGAAGTCAATGACCTAGAGTTGAGGGAGAGAACAATTTGGAAAAAATGTAGGAAGAAAAGAAAAGAGTTGGGGTTAAATTCTTTGACCTAGAATTGAGGGAGAGAAGAAAAAAGTTGAGGGAGAAAAGAAAAAAGAAGAGGGAGATAGAAAATGAAAATAAAAGAAAAAAGGGTGGTGCCCTTAGAAAAAACCAACAAATATAGTAGACAACACTAAAAACATAAAAACCTTGTGTTCCAAGAGGGCCCTTATAGTCATTTGAGTCGCTTGTGCTTGCAGCTTCGGGATAAAAATGCTGCTAGTTCTGGTTCTTGATCTTCCCTGCGACCCATGGAGCAAGTCCAATTCCATCTGAACCTTTCATGATCCTTAGCCTTCTACAAGTTTCAGTGAACATATTCCATGGAACATCACCAACAAGCATCCAGTCATCATCCTAGTCCTCATAAGTGAGAACATTTTCAGATCCATGATCTGTCACTCTGCTCTCCCCTTCTACATCCTTTGCTGGTATTCCATATGAACCATATTGGCCAATATTGAAGCAGCTGAACATCTTCTCAAGGGCCAAGGAGAGCTCCTTATAGTTGGCATACATTTTGAGGTCGACTTTCCTGAGGTACGGTGCTCTATCCATGCTAACCTTGACATAGAGACAACCTGGTCCTTGCTTGGCCTCTGCATCTTCCTTCTTCTTTGATGGGTTGGTGGTATTGGTAGCCATAGAATTCTTCCGGTAGCTCCGGATTGGTGGCGATCCTACTACCTGTGTCTTTGCAGCGGGGGGCACGGAAGCAGCAGCTTCCAGCTTCTTCTTGTTGTTGTCATCGTCGACCTCCTTGGTGGGTTTTGCAGAAGCGGGGGTTTCTGGGTCAGATCCGGAGGAATTGGGTTTCGGGAAGAAAACCCATTTGGGGGACGAGACGGCGGCGTCGATGCCTGTGTCGGAGAAGCCCTCTCGAAGCCGCGAGAGGTGGTCGGGGTGGAGATGGAGAGGGTGAGGAGTGCGGACGGGGACCCGTTAGCCTGCTGGTGGTTGCGGTCGGGGGATTCGGATCCGGACAGGCCTAGGCGGAGCTCCGTCTTGAGGTCCGAGGAGGAGGAGGAGACGACGGTGGAGGAGGAGAAGCTGGAGGAGGAGGACTCCGCCGCCTGTGCGGCCGCCGGCGCTAAGCCTTTTCCTATGTAGTCGTGCTCCAGAGGCGGTGTCATCGAACTCAATTTGCCTCTGAATTGTTATTACTTTCTCTCTCTCTCTCTCTCTTAGGGAAGAAGTATATATATATATATATATATATATATATATATATATATATATATATTGAAGAAAACCCTCTCCATTTATATATATATTAAAAAAAATATATATATATATTAAAGAAAACCCTCTCCATTTATTAAAAAGGCTGAGCAGCCAAAGCTAGTCCAAGTATACAAGACACAAAAAAGCTTGTACAAGTATACCACCAAAAGGGACGAAGAGGGATGAAGAGGACTCTACTAGCAAGAGCTAAAGGAGGATGGAGGACCAAAAGCTCCACGGGGTGTGGGAGCATCGGGTGCTTCGTTTACGGTACTGACGGAAGGCTTCCCGAGTGATCTGGTCAGCAGAGTATTGGTGCCCTTCGTATCTCGTCTTGTTGCAATTTTTCCAAAGCACCCACGTGGCGGCCGCTGCGACTATCTTGTGGCCATGGGAGGCAGAGCCTCAGACAGCCGCCAGATCGTGGAAGCGTCCACCATCCGGCACAATGTTAAAGATCTGATTGAGTATTCTCCAAGAGTCGCTAGGTAGGGACCCTAGGCAAAAGATGTGGTCAATGGACTCCATCTGACAATCAGGACAGCAATTACAGGCAGTCGCTAGGCTAATCCCAATAGTTTTGAGAATCTCGTCAGTGGGTAAACGCTTGTAAATGACTCTCCACATGAGGATGGACCATTTCGGGAGGATATAGATCTGCCAATAGAGTGCAATAGGGTGATACTGCTGGCCAATCCCGAGGAAAGTAGACCGTGCTGACCTCACCGAGAAAGCCCCAGAGGCTTCGAGCGTCCATCGAAGCACATCGTCGTCACTGCCGATAGTTATACCGGCCTGGCGGATGCTGACCACCGCTTCGTCACCAGACCAGTCCCAAATTTTGTCCCAGTTCCAGTCGTTGGTAGTGTAGTTCCACAAGTCTCTGATTCTGCTATTTCTTGGGGTCTCCAAAATGCTCGGGATTAAGCTGTCCCCGGTCCATCGCTCCAGGAATGGGTCCGACTCGCCGGCTCCCAAAATGAGTCTCATTGCGGCTCGACGAGGTCGCGGCCGACGAGGATACGACGCCAAGCCGCTGATGATCTGCTGTTGGATATGGCCAGAGATGGGTGAATGTGTTTGAAGTACCTAGCCTTCATAAATCTGGTCCATAAGTTGTTGCTCGTACGTAGTTTCCACCAAAATTTCATTAAGAAGGATTGAACGATGTGGGTAAGCTTGGTAAATCCCAGACCGCCGACTTCGATGGGAAGGGCCATGGATTTCCAACTAGCCCAGTGATGCTTGTCTTGTCCGTTGCAGTACCCCCAGAAGAAGTTTCAGAAGATCTGTTCGATCGAATCAAGAACCTTCTTAGGCGGAGAGCACGCAGCCAGAGTATGGATTGGGATGGAAGTGAGCACATGATTGATTAGGATCATCTTGCCGCCCGGTGACAATGTGGCGTTATGACACCCTTCAAGTTTTTTTCTGATTCTAGCAGTCAGTTTCTCAAAGATGCGAGTATTAGATTTCCCATACACTAGGGGACAACCGAGGTAGTTGAACGAGGGTTGGATAACAGAGAATGATATTAATTAGGAGAGGTTGATAGCGTGCTCTCTTTTGATGTTATGGTGGGCGTAGATGATGCTCTTGGACGGGTTGATTTTCTGACCCGAATATTTGGAGTACCTCTATAGGGTGTTGTGGACCACTTCCACCGCTCCAACGTCCCCCGAGGAGAAGATTAGTAAATCGTTCGCGAAGGCCAGGTGAGTGATGGTAGGAAAGCCATTGGAGGTGTGATAGTGTTGGAAGTTCGGAGTACTGACCATATTGTTAAGGTTTCTACTCAGGGCGTCCACGACAATGATAAAAACGGTGGAGGATAGGGGATCGCCCTGTTTGACGCCCCTATTGGATTTGAAGAATTCCCCTGCCTGGTCGTTGATAACCGTCGAAAACCACGAGTTGCTGATGGATCTCCACACGGTATTGGTCCAAGCTTCCGAGAATCCGAATGCTCTGAATACCCAGATCATAAATTGCCAGTCCAGTCTATCGTAGGCTTTTTCTATGTCAATCTTAACGGCAATGTTGCCCCCTCTGGCAGAAAACTTCATGCAAGTGATTAGCTCGTGAGCCAGCATAATATTGTCCTGGATGTTTCTTCCTTGCACAAAGCTGCTTTGCTCCTCTGAAATGATCTTAGGTAAAATCCTCGCCATCCTGGAAGCGATAATTTTGGAGATGATTTTGTTGGTGAAAGTTCAGAGACTGATGGGACGATAGTCCCGAAAGGACTCCGGGTTATCTTTTTTTGGAATGAGGATGAGGTTGGCGCTAGAAATAGCTTTGGGGTATGTGGCACCCTCAAAGAAAGCAATGGCCGCGTCGGTGATGTCTTACTTGATGATTTCCCAGCATTTACGAAAGAAGACTCCAGTAAAACCGTCCGAACCTGGAGCACTGTGCTCGTTCAGGGCCCATACTGCATCTTTAACTTCTTATTCCGTCGATGGACGCTCCAGTTGGGTGTTATCGTTGTCATTTATGAGTCTGGGGATTTGGTCCAAGAAGGGTCTGTCGATATGAACAGTCTTCTTGGTGAATAATTTGGAGTAAAAATCTGTAGCGGCTTCTTGGATGCCTTTGTGATCAGTAATGATGTTCCCGTTGTCGTCCGCCATGCGGTGAATGGATAACTTCTATCTGCGTCCATTGACGCAAGCATGGAAATTTTTTGAGTTTCTATCCCCATCGCTGTCCCATTTCAATCTCGCCTTCTGCTTCGAGAAGTCGGTTTCCACTTTGAGTCAGAATTTGAGCATGGCCTTGGTGAGGTTCAGGGCTGACCTAGCCATCGCAGTACGTTCCGGCGCAAAATGTGTTTCGGTACGGGTGAGATCGTCCTTCGCAACTCATACGGCTTGGAAAATATCCCCGTAGGCAAGTTTGCTCCAGTTGGAAAGAGCTTTCCTCGTTGCTCGGAGCTTGTTGCTCACCCGCGAAAGGGGGTTGGGGGAGTCTTCCCGATTCCAAGCTTCCGTAACAATACCCAGAAATTGGGGATGATCTGTCCAGAGGTCTAGAAATTGGAAGTTCTTCTTGAGAGGGCTGGTGTTGTTTTTAATTTCAACCAGCAGTGGGGCATGGTCGGATTCGGTGGAGTTGAGATGGGAAAGGTTGGTGCTGAACCCCATTTCGTGCCAGCGATCATTCGTGAGGGCTCTGTCCAAGCGAGAGTATTATCTTCGGTCGCCTTCCTGCATGTTGCACCAGGTGAAAGCATTACCAGTGAACTGAAGGGTGGTGAGATGAGCATTGAAGATAAAATTATTGAAGTCTTGCATGGCCGATGTGGGAGGAGGTCGCCCTCCGATTTTCTTTTCTCTGCAGGTGATCACGTTAAAGTCCCCGATACACAGCCAAGGGAAATTGATGTGGTGGTGATGGAAGTTTATGAGGTCATTCCAGAGATGTTTCGCTCGGTGATATCACAACTGCCATGAACAGCGGAAAGGATCGAGCGATCCGGGATCGAGGGGTGTTCCCACCAGCAAGTGAGAGCCTGCTGAGAGTCCTGGATGACCCCGATTTTGACATTCGTCGAGCCGAGGATCCAAATGTCGTTTCTGCCCGCTACGGCCGTAGGAAATCCTAGCTGTAGCTGGGTAGATTTTAATCTATTGGGAGGGATTTTGGGTTCAATGATGATCAGGATGTCGATCTTATGGATTTTTCGCAATCCAGATATTCTCCTTAATGTGGGTTTGTTCGCCAGGCCGTGGACATTCTACGATAGGATGTTAATCATTAATGAAGTTGGGGGAAGGGTTTCTTGTTCCGCCTGGTGGCAGATCTGGTTTGGATGGCTTTGTTTTTGTCAGTTGCTTTGTTGACCTTATCTCCGCCTGAGGAAGACGCTTCTGCCCTAGACGAGGTGCCGAGGTCTCCGAGCGGAAGGGATGCCTCCGCCATAGACGAGGGTGGAGAGTCGCTCGAGGGTTTCTCTAGTGGGTCTGTGGGGATGCTAACCAATTCTCCGGCGGAGTCCAAGATGAGATCATCGGAAGGGATGACTAGAGAGTCACTGGCGCTCCGGATCAGAAGCGTGGTTTACTGGAGGCGGTAACCCGCAGCTTGAACCTGGAGTCCTCTCTGCACTTGGTCTGGCCCGAGGATTGCAAGGGATTCTTCAACAGAATCAACGTTGGGGCATTGATGGTCAACGCAGATGGTATCGGAGGTCTCCTTATCAATCTCCGTGTTTGGGGGGCTGGGCGCCATCTCGATTAGATCAAGTTCGACAAGGGGGTGGCCAGTCTCACTTGATTCCGCCCCTTCCGAATCTAAGACATCAAATATGTTGGATACGGTAAGATCAAGGATGTTGTTAGGGTACTGGACTGTGATCAGAGTTTTGTAAGGATGCTCGCTTCGGTTAGTCTTGCCGTCACTGGATCTGAACCGAGTGTGCGAGTTTGGGCACGGCAGGATAGGTGACTTGGGTGTCCTGCCATCTTGTGGCTCATTGTCTATCCAGGTTGCTTTCTTCTTGAGTTCTAGGTACAGGCGGTGGCAGTGCTTCGTGAGATAGCCTCTTAAATGACAATTATAGCAGAACATGATGTGGTTATCGTAGAGGACTTATTGGGTGTGTGTCTGATTGCCCAGCTGTATGGTTATAAAGTTGGGTGGTTTGGTGGTGAGATCGAGTTCCACACAAATTTTAGCATAGTGAGCCTTGGTTAGGTTGCTGGTTTCGGGGGCCGTGTCGACATACGTGCCGAGGGAGTTGGCGATGCGTCTAAGCGCCGCCGGGACGAAGCATATGAGGGGTAGATTGGGTAGGGTGACCCAAGCCGCGACTCTCGCAGAGTCCTCTTTGGTGGAAAACCCTTGTGACCATTTGATGATCTTCATTGAGTCGGAGTCGATCCTGCACGTGCCTTTGGACCACGGAGTCCTGTGATCGGTCTCGAAAGAAAGATGGAGGAGAATATGCCTTGGGTCGAGTGGGGCTACCCGGTATTCCTTCGATAGGCTCCATCTGGCTATTGCTTCCTGTACCCGGGATAGCTTGGGGCACCCGGTCGAAAACTTTAGAACAAAAGTGTGGGGGAAGGAGGAAGACAGAGAAGTCAATTCCAAATCGGAGAAGGGGACCAAGGGAGTAGCGGATTCCTGGAAGATTTCGATGTCTGGAGGCTGATATCGCGGAGGAGGAGATCCTTCGGGGATGCCAGGTCCGGTCGGAGGGCTGCGGCAAAGGACCGCTGGGCTGGTCCTGGCGGGGAGAAAACCAAGGATACTCTTCCGGAGGGCGGGGGTTGTAACGGGGGATTGGCGGCGGCCGAGTCGGTGCGAAGGGAGGAGACACCGTGGCCAGCCAGGGGGGAGGGATCAGAGGGGTTGACGGGGCCGGATGCAACTCCCCGGGCTAGAGGAAGCGCTGCCTGTGGGACAGCCTCATGCCGAGGAGGGATGATTAGGGGAGCTGAGTCGGCTTGGGGGCTGATATATAAAATATATATATATATATATATATATATATATATATATATATATATATATATATATATGAATGATAAATTAACCATATAATTTTTTTGAATAATATGCCAAAATTATTCCAATCTTATTTTTTCGTTTTAAATAATACTACCATATGTGCACGTGCCTTGCACGTATTTTAACATTTCTTAATTAGTTTATGGAGACACTTTAGGAAGACCAAAGGGTAGTCTTCCTAATTACTAAGTTGTCCTTATTAAAATTAATGAACTATTTTTAATTAGTATAAGTATGTAAGGGTATTTTCGGAATTTAAAAGTTTCACCATCTAAGTTTTCCTATTATATAGTAGAATATATACGAGAATTATCACAATCATTTTTTTTATTTTTAAAAATAATTTGTCAAAATTATACCAGAGGAATGTTTTTAAATAATATGCAAAAACTATTCCAGTTGAATTTTAAAATAAATTAAATAGACTCTGTTGAAATTATCCTTTAAAATAAATTATATCACATGAAAATTAATCCAATGATTTTTTTTAGAAATCAATGGATAATTTTGCTTGTTATTTCATTTTTTAAAAAAGGATAATTTTAACATTTCATTTAATTTATTTTAAAATTCAATTGGGATAATTTTTCTTATAATTTCAACTTTTTTATCTTGATGGTATAGTTTTGACATATATTTTAAAAATAAAAAAATGATTGTTATCTTTTTGGTATATTACTTAAATTAAAACAATCCGATTGGAACAAGTTTGGCATATTATTCAAAAAAATTATATGGTTTATTTGTTATGTATAAAGATAATAAAGAGATAATTTGGATGATAAAAATATATTTTTTTTTATTTGATTATATATATATATATATATATATATATATATAAATTATGTATATATATATATATAAAATATATATATATATATATATATATATAATTTATATATATATATATATATATATATATATATATATATATATATATATATATATATAATATATATATATATATATATATATATATATATTAGGATTCAAGAAGAATGAGAGGGTCTATATGCAAAATAAACATCAATTTCTCAATCCTGCCAACTCAGTTGGCGATCCTTCAATCCATTCCGAAAACCCATGCCCAACGTGCCATTTAAGTTAGCGGCCACTCCAACTCGCCAAATTTTTTGGCGAGTTATCCATTGATATGTAATTTTTTAACACTTATCCCTTCACACACAATTTTTATAAAAAAATTCCTCATATAAGAAAATTTCTAAAAAAAATATTACAAATTGCGTGTTTTGTTGTAGTGAGCTCTTGATGTTGTTCTGAAGGTCTTGGAACCGCTGAACTAGCTATGGTACTGCCACCTGGTAAATCAAGTTGATAAGTATCCATTTGCACAATTTTAAGCAAAATTTGATCTCATAATCCTTTAATAATTGAAGTTATCTTTCCAACTTGATATTTATATATTATACAAAAAATTGACATTTATATAAAAATCAGGAGCAAAAAGTTGAAAGGAGCGGAGGGTTCCCGATGATTAATAATCATGGCTCCATTGTGATCCAATTCTCAATGTCCTCATATATATTATTCATTTTATAAGGAACCTATCATGCTCTTGGTAAATAATTATCAATTTCTTGCAACCAAACACACTTATGTTATTTATTATATTTTAATTTGGGAATTGCAATTAACAAGGAAGCTTTTACAATGCCAAAAAAAATCATGTTGGATAACCAAAACTATCCTCAATTTATTACAGTTTTTAAAAATTAAATTTATAGCTTCCTTTATAAAATAAGGTAATTTTGGTAATTCACTTCAAAAATCTTTGAACATTGTAAAAGCTCCCTTAGCAATTACAATTCTCTTTAATTTTAATTACGCATATGCCGGTGAGTCAAATTAAATCCTTACCAATACATGTTTCATACTTTTTTGACTGAGTACATTTTCATACTTTATACATGAAAAAGTAGAAGACTGAAAAAGTAGAAGAAGACTGATCATAGTACAAAAGAAAGGAGAGTGGAGCCGCAAGCTTATTTTTTTAAGCTCCCTTAGTCATTTATACTTTTCTCTTACAAGTTACAGTTGTCACCATGTCCACTGCCACTGGACCCCTTTCTGTAGGGTAGGGTCATGAATTTTTTGGAAAATGTTCAACAAATTCATTCGGAAGTCTAGGATTTGGTTATACTACTTTCTACATGTTGCATGTAGTTGTGCATATAAAATAACTCTCGTTATCTTGAGATACGTCAAATATTGGTTATCAATAGATTTTGAATGTTATTATTGGAGCCAAAAATGTTTATATATGATCTTGAAGTCATATTTTCTATTGTATCTAATTTTTATCTTTTGTGTATAAATTAACTTTTGTACGATACATCTTGTAACAAGTATTTGTGTATTGCAACAATATATTCAACATTTAAGCTATCAAAGTCCCTAATGCCGCACTATCAATACGTGGTTGCAACGACGAACATTGTTCTCTTACGTGGCCACCATCACCGAGTGTCTGTTCTTCCGATGATATTGAACTATAAATAGTAAATCTGCGACAATTTTACAAGGGTGCATACTTGATTAATTAGCAAGAGGTCAAGATGTACAGATGTAAATTATGGTGTTGTAATGACTTATTGGACCGTAATTGGGTTATGTGCAATTGATGTTATTGTTGTGATCTACCTTACTGTTGTTTGGTTGTTGCAGTAAATGAATACAGCTAATATTTAGTGCTTACATGCTTTTCCAGTGTGCAACTGTTTGATTGGTGTCACACGATATATACATGTTGTTTGTTAGCAACAAACTGAGTTATTTTGTTCCTTTAAGTTCTTTATCAACTCAAGCTCATTTAAAAAATCGAAAAAGACACCATATACAATAATCAAAATTAATAATTTGTCGACTAGTCACAGCTTATAATAACCAATTTAAAGAATTGAATACGACTTCTGTTTTGTGTGGAATGAAAAAATTATAGGGGAAATTCACCCCCACCCACCCACCGCCCCGACCACCACACATATACACTTAAGAAACGTGTAACATGATGCAATGTCTCTCTCTTTTTGTCAAACATATGGATACGAATATGCAATTTAAAATAATAAAGACATACATTCACAACGTTTATTTATATTGGCAAAATAATAATAAATTTGCAACAATTTATAAATATTGTGAAGTACACATCTTTTACAATACTATATAAAAGTTGTTGAATATATCCTTTTAAAATATTTTTTAAACATTGTAAAAAGATAATACATACACAACATTTATATAAAGTGGTAAAGTAAAATTAATTTTACAACATCGAACAAATATTGTGAAATATAGAAAGTTTACAACATTTAACAAACGTTGTTTAGCATGACATTGTTTACAACATTCTAAAAACATTGTCAAAAGTAATAACTTTGACAACATTAAATAAACATTGTCAAAACTAATAAGTTTTACAATGTTAGTAAAACATTGTTGAAAACAGTAATACACAACTTTTTGAATGACCATTGTAGAAACCTTAACGTTTGAATATAAAACGTTGTTTTCACATATATGTTTCAACGTTTTTACAATAAAGGTTGTAGAAGAACCCATTTTTTACCACATTTCCAGGATGTGTTGTAGATAAAACGTTGTAAAAGGAGTTTTTCTTGTAGGTACCTTTCTATATTCTAACTCAATTCGACCTGTCGGGATTATTCCCTTAGCTATGTGGATTCGTCTCTTTTATTATCAAGCCTACTTCTGCAAGTTGAAAATATGTGATTTATTATGTGAAGGCTAAGATGAGGCGAGTTCACCAAAACTATCCCACTTGAGCGAGGAGTCGCCTCGACCGAGCGATATCTTCAAACAACTATTGCACTACTAAAATATGCTATATTAGCGACGCATTTTAGCGACGAAATGAAATTACGTCGCTAGATATGTAATATAGCGACTCCTATCTACAGACATCGTAAAACGTCACTGAATAGCGACGTCCCGCGACATTAGGTATATAACGTCGCTGAATAGCGACGTTCAGCGATATATTATTAAAATATGTCGCCATATATTAAAATATTTTGCCGTATATTAAAATATTTGCGATGTTTAGCGACGTCTACTATTGAGCGACTTTTTTTACTTAGGGCACGCTGCTTCCTTTTCCCCCTCACTCGAAAATTAGAAATTTCGATCTTAAATTCCCCCCTCTCCGGGGACTCCCTCCCCCCCTCGGCAGCTCCCTCTACCTCCGGCAACCCCTACCCCCCCCGTTAAGCTCCTCCTCCCCCAATCTGAGCTACTCCTCCTCTTCCTCAGGTATAAACCCTAACCTAACTCCTCCTCCTCCTCCTCCTCCTCCCACGGACACACACACGCACACGGACACACAACACACACACACACGCACACACACACACAGACATGGACACACGGACACACACACACACACACAGACACACACGGACACACACACATGTCCACCGGCGATGTTTGACAGAATATTGAGTGTAGACTTGTAGGAAAAATCAACAACAATATTGAGTTAGGTTTACTTTTCTCGTTTGGTTTGTCGAATTATCGGATTGGGAAAGAAAAATAATTACTTTTCTATGTTTGGGTGTCAAAAGAATTGAGGAGTAAAGAAAAATAATTTTTAATGGAAAAAAATTAGGGAGGAAAGTAAATATCAAAAAAATAGTTTTCAATGAAAAAATAATTACTTTCCAAATTGAAGCACCCTTTTCTTTTCAAATTCATTAACATTTTTAAATATAAAAAAATCAATAAAAATTGTAATTTTTTAAAAGAAATAAAATGTTGAGGAATTGATTTTCTTCCTTTACCATTACGCGAACCAAACGAGGCCCGGGAGAGAGTTTAACAAGAAAGAAAAAAATATTACATCAATCTCAAAACAAAGCATAAATATTTTGTTATGATTGCTATTTCCATAAAAGTCTCGTTTGATATTCAAATTCTAAAATATGAATGACTTTTACTTTGATTTTGCGAACCAATCGTGACCAAATAATATACAGCATGACTAGGCTACTTAAGATCCTAACCCAAAAAAAGAGAAGATTGATGCGGACCACAGTCTTTTTGTTTGCATAGGATTTTTAACTATGTATAGGTTTCTAACTATGTATAGGTTTCTAAAACAGGTGACTGACTGTGCATAGGTTTCTAAAACAAGTGACTAACTGACTGTGTATAGGGTTAGAAATGGGTCTTTAACTATGTATAGATTTCTAAAACAGGTGACTGACTGTGCATAGGGTTAGAAATGGTTAACTTGATGAGTAAAATGGTGTGGAAGTACATGGGTATTCGACCAATGGAAACTGATATCAGTTGGTATCAGTTGATAGGTAAAGGAAGCAATTTTAGAATCAAGTATCTGTCAACCTTTCCTATCTTGGTATCAAATATCTGATATGAAGAGGATATGATATCAAGTCGAGTAGAGGAATTGGCTTGGAGCATAGGCTAATAGGTCATGTACACTACTCATGTACACTAACCTGTAGGCAGTGGGCTCAGGTAGGCAGAGCCATGCCCCGCCTGAGTTGCACCCCTACACACGGTTACCATGTCTCTCTACTGTAATATACAGTAGCATGTTCGGATACTACAAATATCGGTGTTTCTTCCATGTCTATGTCTAGTGAAGGATAATTGCCTAGATTTAGTCAACTTCACCCAGTTTGACTAGTTTGTCCAAGATATTGACTTAGTCAACTCAACTTCACCCAGTTTGACTAGTTACTGTGCTGAACATGTGTGTCCATCTTTACAGAATTATTTCCAAATGGATATGAATTACTACTTGCGGAATCATTCATGGATGTACAATCGTCATCCTGATGATATGTATGGTATGCAGGATGAATACATAGCGGGAATAGAGCAATTCCTGCAGTTTGCTAAGGCGTTCCCTCAGTACATAGACGGCACCAAAATTAAGTGTGTATGTGTGAAATGTCATAACGTAAAATATTATCCAGAAGTGGAAGTGACATATCATTTGTACTCGAGGGGTTTCACGCCTAATTACTATCAGTGGACCGCACACGAAAAACTTGTGTCTTTAGCATCAGAGCCGAAGCCTTATGTTGAGCCGTATATGCATACGGGACCTAATTTTGTTTCAGATAATCATGCATACGACGACGGTTGCGTGAACATAGTTTTTGACGCTGTGAGACCTAGTTTCGTTCATGATGCAGCTGAGGAGGCACCGAATGTCGATGCTGCAAAGTTCATGGAGTTGCTGGAGAATACAAGGACTCCATTATATCCTGGTTGTGAGGATCATTCACCATTGGAGGTGGTTACAAGACTATTGAGCATTAAGTCAAATTTTAACATGTCGCAAGAATGCTACAACCGAGTGTTGGAGTTGATTATAGAGATCTTGTCGGCGGGTCCTAAGTTACCTAAAGACATCTATCGGTCTAAGAAGATGGTGAGATCGCTCTGGATGGGATACGAGAAAATTAATTCTTGTCACAATAGGTGCATGCTGTACTACAAAGACGACAAGGACGTAGATGTGTGCAGATTTTATGGTGCTGATCGCTATAAGACAACTAGTATAGAAAGGTCTATCGGTACAAGAAGACCGACCGATTCAATGCACTACTTGTCTTTAACGTCGCGGTTGCAAAAATTATTTATGGTGAAAGAGACGGCCGAAAATATGAGTTGGCATATGTGAGAACAGATTGAAGGAGTGTTGGATCACCCATCCGATGGAGAAGTATGGAAGCACTTTGATCGAGTGTATCCTGATTTTGCTTCAGATCCGCGTAATGTCAGGTTGGGGCTATCTTATGACGGTTTTACTCCTTTTGGTCTTTCGGGATCCCAATATTCGTGCTGGCCTGTGATTGTCACTCCGTATAACCTACAGCCTTGGATGTACATGAAGACTCAGTACATGTTTCTAACCGTTATAATTCCTGGTCCGAACAATCCCAAGAGGAACATTGATGTGTACTTACAGCCTTTGATAGATGAGTTGAATCAGTTATGAGAAGTAGGCGCTAACACGTACAATGTTTCCAGGAAGCAGAATTTTCAGATGAAGGCAATCCTTATGTGGACCATCAACGACTTTCGGGCCTATAGAATATTATCTAGAAGGAGCACTCATGGCCGTCTCTTATGTCTGTATTGCATGGACCGTAGTAAGGCTTTCCGCTTGAAACACGGAGGAAAATCGTGCTTCTTTGATTATCATCGACAATTTCTACCAAAAGATCATCCGTTCAGAAGAAACATGAATGCATTCCGTGCCGGCGTTGTAGAGAAGGGTGATCCACCGCCAAGGTGGTACGGAGATCGAGGCCCAATTTTCTGTCGTCGTAGGCAAGCTCATCCGTGATGCGATCTACGACCAGAAGTCTCGTGATTGCTCCAAAAAGTTGATCCATGGTTGGATCACGCTTGAGAAGTGGACTGCGATGAAGGCTAGATTCGTCGAGGCCAGGTACCAGGAGCAGTCTGAAAAGGCCAAGGTGGTGTGGTCGAGCGCCGGTAAGTGGTGTGGTGGCTCCATTCTGATAACGGAGCATTTTCGTCATCTGGTACGTTTCCTATGATGGACATCATTTTATATATAGTTCGATAGAATGTTTAATACTAATAATAGATAATATATTTTAACAGGTTAAAAGGGTGAGGACCCGAACATGGTGACCGTCTTCCTCGTCATCCATCGAAGGGCTGGAGAGTTCATTGATGAGAGGACGACGCAGGCATATGTACGTTCTATTCTTTGTATTAATTTACTATAATTTAGAAAATAGAAAAATAGATATCAATATAGACGTTAGCAAACACTTATACGTTAGCAAACATTGTTCTAGGTCGAGTTTGTTCGGCTACAAGTTGAGGCGGCTGCTGCTGCTAGTACGCCAGCAGAGGGAGGGGCTGGTACTTCCTCCCAGCCGCCTACAGCTCCATCGCCGGACGAGCTCTGGATGACTGTCGTTGGCGGTCTTCAGAAGGGTAAGTACTACGGTACGGGATCCTACGGTGCCTATTTGGCTTCGAGTCGTCCCGGGCCCCCTCTGCCAGTGTGCAGTCTCCAGGTTCGCAGGTGTCATCACCAGCTCAGGATGTGTGTAGACAGCTCCACGAGCTGCGTCGCGAGTTGCAGCAACATATTTCTGAGGCAGCTGGGGCAGAGTGACGATCCGACGATCCGACGATCCGATGATCACCGGACGATTTGATGCGGTCGAGCGCACTTACATGAGTTGATGAGTCTACAGCAGGCTACAGTTGCCAGCTTATACACGCTCACCGAGTCTACGTAGCGTACAGAGCGTAGACAGGTCGAGCTGGAGGGATCGCAGAGGACCGTGGCTACCTCACTCACCCAGCTGCATACTTCTCTTGAGGAGAGTACTCAGATGATGATGAGTACCCTTGCTGCGGATGGTGACCGACTGCGAGAGCTGGAGCAGATATATCCTCCCGGTCCATCGACGGTGCCGACTCCAGACGTTGCACTGCCTTCTACTGCCCCTACGGTGCATCTCACACAGGAGCAATATGAGTACATGTTATCCCAGATGCACGGCAGGGGTCTTCAGTGATCCAGTAGATTTTTTATCATCTTTGTATGTATTGGCCCTATGGGCCCATTGACCGTTCTGTACACTGATTTTCATTCTTATTTGCCCTCCATTGTGGACATGTATGTTTGTTGGATATTTACTTTGTTGGTATTTTTATTGTAATATTTACTTTATGATATTTACTTTGTGATATCTGCGACGGGGAAGACAAATATACCTACGCTGGTTATAAGCGATGATCTGATATACAAAGGAGATGCTGCCCAAATTTTAAAAAAACATAATGTGTATTTTTGTGATGATGTGTGTCTGTGTTTGCAGTGTATGTAAAATACAGTGTTCGGAACCATCGATAGTTTCAATTACTGTTGTATATTTTATCTTGGACAGAAAGAGCAACTGTTCAGGATGTACTTCTGAGAGCTTTATTTTCATATCCTTCACTCTCTCGGAACTTTGTACAGGATCCCAAGAAGGTGAAGGACGTGAAGAGGAAGCTCTGAGAAGTGCACCCTGAACTGTTGCTCTTTTTATCCAAGATAAAACATAGAACAGTAAGCGAAACTGTCGATGGTTCGAACACTGCACTTCCCACACACTGTAAACACAGACACACAGCATAACAAAAATACACATTATATTTTTTTAAATATTTTTTATTATTCTGCGACGTATAGCGATGGATAGCGACGTATAGGTACGCCGCTAAATAGCGATGTTGCGTCGCTAACCGTCGTAATCCGTCGCTTCACTGTAGAATACTGACGTCGCTAATACGTCGATATACATCGCTAAGATGCTGATGTGGCAGGCATGCCATGTCATCACATAAATATATCTAGACGTCGCTAATACGTCGTACTACGTCTCTAATTTTGCGACGTCAAATTTCGTCGCCCTCTGTTGCTACTTTTGCAACGACACAACGACATTGTAATGACATCGCAAACAGCAACATAGGGCGACGAATGTGTCATCTACGACTAGGTTTTTTGCGACCTTCATTTTTTGTCGCTAAATACGTCGCTAAATAACTTTAGCAACGTATATGCCTTAATTAGCGACGTATCTGGACGTCGCTAATTTGGCTTATTTTCGTAGTATTGAAAGGCTAAGTCTGAATGTCGTCGGCGTTCCGATTCATCCGATTGACTGAGCGGGACGGGGCACTACAGTAGGCTCCTCCACCTTGCCTCCTATTGAGGGAATATGTGTAGGACTTGGAGGTAGGATCGATTCCTCCATCTTATTTTATGCCATCAAGGCAGGCGTAGGACTCGGCAGCGGAGCCGGTTCCTCTATCTCAATCTCTGTCACTTGGGTGGATGTAGGACTTGGCATCAAAACAGGTTCCTCCCTACCATGTCCATAGGAGAACTCGGCCGCGACCACCCCTTCAACTATCCTGGATTGACTATCACCACCTGTGGTCATTTCTCTCTCAATATCCCTAGTAAAGTCTTCAGCTTATTTTTTATTAAAAGTATTTAAAAAAACTTTTATATAACAAAATAAATAGAGTATAATTTAGGATTTTCGATAGAATCTTTCGGGTATACTTTTGTTTTTATTTGGGACCTTGGCAATAAAGAATTATTTCTTTACTCCGTTGACGATCTGGCGATAAGCTCGAGCTCTCTGAATGTCTGAGTTACTAAGAAAGAAAATGCCAAGAGTTGAAGAGTTACAGGATTGAAGAAGATTGAATGAAGGAATGATCATTCTATTTATAGACAGTAGAATGATCCACTCATGCTCACATATGTGATACGCACATCAAAATTTGGCACGAAGGGACGCTACACATGACTTTTTTAGGCACAGGTGTGCTGTGCCAGAAAGTTTGAACTGAATATGTTTGGAACTATACTGTTGCGCTACGGAAGAGCTGACATGTAGCAGTTGTTGAGATTCGGTTGTTGCTGATATCTTGGGTAGTTGACACTCGTTCATGAGTAGAACCGAGTCAATGATATGTGGCGCATGTACATAGCGTAAAGGATCTCGTCTTGTTTGAAAGGCAATGGGTTTGATGTGCCTGGCGCATTGTCATATAACTTTTGAGGGCAAGTATGGGTGCATGGCTTTTGAGGTGCATGCAATATTTGAGCGCGTGGCTTTAAAGGTACATATGAGTGTTTAGTCGGCCACGAATAATCGACAAAATAAGGAATGATGATGCTTACGTCGACGACTTTTTGTTTTCTGAAAAAGCTGTCAACTGCTCAGTCTTTGAGATACATGCTACTGACTTCTGACTTGAGCATTAAATGTTTGTTGAGCGAAGATCTTTATGTAGGTGTATTCGTTTGTAGGCACATACACTACTGAGCGCATTAGATATGAGGTGCATGGAACTGAGGGGCGCATCTGCTGTGAGGCATATTACCTTCGGTCAACCTTATTTGAGTATTTCGAGGCTCGAATTAATGACTTTGACTTAGCTGAATTTGAGATGGCAGGTTCATTGCCATTATGCTAGGTTCATCGCACTAACTTTGGAAAAGTTGCCACTTGGCACATGGGTTTGGTTGCCTTGGCCTATAAATAACGGTATTTGTGGTGAAGAGAAGCTCGCTTTTATTTCACACAACTTTATCTTTGAGAATAAATCCTACCTATCCTCCTCTTTGGCAAGATGGTGTGTTGTGGGTTGTGGATCTTCTTGTTCAAAAAGATTTGATTTTGATGATGAACACTTCAGAAGGCTGAGATACGCCGAGTTAGCTATGGACAGAGCAGTTCGTGCTCGAGTACCTTACTGACAGTATTATTCTACGAGACGACATCGAGTGCCAAGTTGAATGCAGGGTTTAGGTTCGATGTAGCCAACCCTGGTTATGCTTGAAGAGCTACAAGATTTATATTGATTGCCAACCTGTGTTCTGCTCAATAACTACTTCATTAGCCGATGCACCTGTGCTGAGATGAAGAAATGATTCACTTCGTTGACGAGGAAGTGATTCACTCGTAATGAAGGAAAAGATGGGCCTATGCCAAGACATCAAAGTAATGTGCCTATATATTGAGGTTAGACTATGCGGTAATAGACTTTCAATGTAATGCAAGAAGCCATGTAATAGATTTTTATATTAATAATTTTTTTTCATGTGCTTTTATTTACTATCTTTGTATGATGAGCTGTCATTTCTCTGTGTCCTCGGTACATGCTATCTGTGGCCATAGGAATCTTTACATCTTAATGCGCCTAAAGTTTTTACTATCCATGCTTCTTGTTCAAAGTATTCCAAAACTTGTCTAAAGGTTTAAAAACTTTGAAGATGGTCTTGTAGAAGCATATAATTTTAGGCATATCAAAAATTCAAGATTCATATGTGCTACAGATAGCATGCTAGAGCCAAGCTTGTGGGTTCGATTCAAGGGAATGCAGTTGGCACAACTAAAGCTAGAGCTGAGCTTGCAGGAAAAGATCAAGATCGCTCAGAAGAATGATCCGTACCTAAAGAAGATGCGGGAGCTAATTTCAACAGAAAAGGTGACTTTCCGGAAGATGAGACCGACGTGCTACGATTGAAGGGCCGACTATGCGTTCCAAATGACTCAGAACTACGAAAGAAGATATTATCGAAGGCACACTACACGAAATATACCTTGCGTCTAGGCAGCACGAAAATGTACAAGGACCTCCGTACGACCTTCTGGTGGCCTAAAATCATGAGAGATGTGGTGCTCTTCATATCATAATGCATGGCCTGTTAGCAGGTGAAAGCTGAGCATAAGAGGCCGGGCGGAAAGATGTAGAACCTGGTAATTCCGGAATGAAATTGGCAGCACGTGTGCATGGATTTTATTGTTGGTATGCCAAAGACGTTACGGGGAAATGATGCCATTTAGGTCATCGTCGATCGACTAACCAAGTCAGCGCATTTTATTGCCATCAAAGTTACTTGGAGTATCGATTGCCTAGTTCAGATTTATCTTGACGAGATAGTACGACTGTACGGAGTTCTAGTATCCATTATCTGTGATTGAGATACACGATTTCTATCGCACTTTTGGAGTAGCCTTCAGTCAGCTCTGGGTACGAAGTTGAACTTTAGCTCGACATGCCATCCCTAGACCGATGGCCAAATGGAGCGCATGAATCATATTCTCGAAGACATGCTACGGCTTTACGTAATTGACTTCAAGTCAAGTTGGGACGTCCATCTACCTCTGGCCTAATTTGCATACAATAATAACTATCAATTGTAAGCCCACTCCCCAAATTTTTAAATATTTATTTTATTTTATTTGATTATGATTAATTTTATGATCATTGGGAGTCATGTCGAAGCTTGTAGGTGAGCTATGACCATATTAAGCTTATATAACTTCAAGATAGCTTATATATATATATATATATATATATATATATATATATATATATATATATATATATATATATATATATATTTAGCTATTTTATATTTTTCTATAATTTTTGGATATTTTTAGGTATTTAATATTTAAGGGTTTACTATTTTTAAAGACTTTCAAGATTTACTGTTAGGTCATTCGTGGGTATTTCAGGACCAAATATTTTTATTTGGGATCTAAATGATTAGAAATATTTTCTAGAATATTCTAGGATTTCTTTTGAATTTTCTAGAATTTTTGGAGATTTTTAGATAATTAAAACCGGTCGAATTTTTGTGTGTGTAGATTTTAGGATTTACTGTGGGATCCCACGATAATTTTTTAGTTAAAATATTTTATTTATGTTCGAGACACTTAGAAATATTTTCTAGAATTTTCTAGGAATTTTTTGTAATTGTTTTGTAATTTATTTGGATTTATTTGGAGTTAAAATAATTTTTAAATAATTTTTTGAATTTAAATTAGCATTTACACAGTCAGCAGTTCAGTCAACAACACCCGGGCCCACATGGCAGCGCCAAACCATCTCTCTTTCTCACATATATATATATATATATATATATATATATATATATATATATATATATATATATATATATATATATATATAGGGAAAATTTATGAAATGCCCAAAACATGAAAAAGTTTTATGAAAAATCCACCGCACAATAACATTTCATCGCGTGCCCAGAATTACAAAAAATATATAAAGGGGGTTCCGAATGACCTTTTTGCCCTTCCTTCTAATTTATTGAAAACACCCACGAAAATACTCTTAAAAAATGTTTTGATACTTCCTATTCTTCCATACGCTGCTCACTTTCGAATCTAGGTTTTCTCCTCAAAAATCTTCAAACCTTACTTCAAAAACTCGTCGAAAAATTTCGAAAAGGTCGACAAACGGTAAAACTATTAAAACGGAGGTCCAAATATCATTTTTTTTGCGATTCTAAAATTTCGGAAGGTCGACTAATAGAAAAGTGATTAATCTCCGGCTCCTCGAAAATATGCTCCTTTTGCAAAAAATCGGGCCTCGTTTCGACCTCTCAGTCAAAAGTTATAGCCCTTCAAAGTTTCAAATGGCCATAAAATGCAGGAGAATGATCATTCTCTGTGGTAATATCACAGAGAATGCCAATGGCCATAAAATGCAGGAGAATGATCATTCTCTGTGGTAATATCACAGAGAATGCCATTCTCCGTGCTAAAACCACGGAGAATGGTCATTCTCCTTGTTAAAATAACCAAGAATAGCCATTCTCCGTGTTAAATTGTCAATTTAACAAGGAGAATGGCCATTCTCCGTGTTAAAATGACGGAGAATGGCCATTCTCCTTGTTAAATTGACGGAGAATGGCCATTTTCCGTTATTTTGACACAGAGAATGGCCATTCTCCATCATTTTGACATGGATAAGGCCATTCTCCGTGCTAAAACCACGGGGGATGGCCATTCTCCTTGTTAAATTGACCAAGAATAGACATTCTCCGTGTTAAAATAATGGAGAATGGCCATTCTCCATGTTAAAATGACGGAGAATGGCCATTCTCAGTCATTTTATCACATAGCCATTTTCCGTAATTTTAACACGGAGAATGGCCATTCTCCATCATTTTAGCACGGAGAATGGCCATTCTCCGTCATTTTGACACGGAGAATGGCCATTCTCCGTGGTTTTAGCACGGAGAATGGCCATTCTCCGTCATTTTAACACGAAGAATGGCTATTCTCCATCATTTTGACATAGATAAGGCCATTCTCCGTTGTTTTAACACGGAGAATGATGGAAAACAGTCAACGAAAACCTAAAACCTATTTTTTATATTTTTTTTTGAAATTTTTTTTGTCAAGAACAAAAATTCAAGAGTTTTCGTTCTTCTTTCAAAACGATGCTAACTCTTATGGAAATGAAGAAGAAGATCTTCTCTCCACAATTGACCTAATCGCCGAAAAACTTCAAATCTCTCCAAAATGATGATGATGATGATGAGCGATGATCGGAGTTCGACTGAAGAAAAGCACAGTGAACTACGAACGATCTTTGCGATCTCTCCTGAAGATGAGAGCAATGAAATTCAAATCTCTCGTGAAGAAGAATAAGACGAAAATCGCAATCCAAATCGGAGTTTGTTCGAAGGGTAGTTATGGTATTATAAAGATGGCAATTTTGTAAATACAAAACATCTAAAGGGAATCTTGGAATATTTAACGTGGAAATATATAATTCTGGGCATTTCATAAAATCCATCCCGCGGGTGGGTTTTTCATGCAAACCAACCCCGAAATTGGGTTTCTCAGCAATTTCCATATATATAATTAAAATAGAAAACCCTAGTTTATTAATTTAATCCCCTTTGTGGTTTGATCTTGGAGATCCTCCAACTTCACGAGACGATTACGATCAACCCCGACGTCCATTTTGAGTGCCATTTTTGTTAGAAGCGTATCGAGGTTAGCATTCCATTTTTTGATTATTTACATAAATTCCGGGAGATTTATTTGTGTGTCGGTTGTCCAAAAATAGATGTGTCATACTATTTTCGTGATTTCGGGAGATCCTGAACTCCATTTTGTGATCCGTTTAAAGTTTTAGAAAGCTAACACGAATACCTACAACATATAAATTTTCAAAAAATTTAGAAATTCATTTAGTATTTTATTTATTACATTGAACTCATATTTAACCGGTAATTCATTTGGTCACGGTTAGCCATAACGGCTATAACTTTTGACCAAATCATAATTTTGTGGCACAGTCAATTTCGAGGCACTCGTTGCACTAAAATCTACCAAGATACACCCTCAAATAATTGAGTTCATAATGTTTGACTAGTTAGTCAACGGTACGTCTCGATTTGCGTGCCATAGCTTCCAAAAATTAGAATTGTGACTTTCTATGGCCAAAATTCCTTATTTGAATTATATTTCAGATTATTATTAAGTTAAATAATATTTTTAGATGATTTATTTCAGAATTAAATAAAATTAATTAGGTTAATCCATTAGCCACGTTCTACGACTTTTAGAATGAGATTTTAGATCTAACTTGTGGTTATTCGTGCACGGGTTCTTGGTACAATGGTATGGTATGGTTTGATAGATTCTAGGCCAGAGTTCATATTGTCATTAACTTTTGAAACCAGTTAGTTCAGGAATTCAAGCAAGTACACTATTACTTTATGTGCTTATTACATTGTAATGATATCTTTAATTGTGTTTCATTGAGTATCCTGTTGAGACACGATTATGATATGATAAGCTTGATTGTATCACTGAATCATTTTACTACACCAAACCAAGCAGTTTGTAACACTTATTTTTTTTTAATTCGTAACGGTTATTACCGTTACAAGTTAGTCACGGTAATTACTGTGACGATAATTAAAAAACGTTACTAAAATTATTTTTTAATATTTTTTATTTAATGTATTTCTTGTTACAGTAGTAACTGTTATGTTAAAAATGCTTCAAAATTTTTATTTTCCCCTCATATACTTTCACATCCCTCCCTTTTACATGTCACGGTTCTCTCTTCCTACTCTATTTTACATGCCACAGTTTTTCATCTCCCTCTTCTCTCCACGACAAGCCTTCCGGAGGAAACCCTGGTTTCCTTCAAACTGATCGTCGAGTAGCTCATCGACAGCTTACAGGGGCGTAAGGAGAGTAACCAGGGGCCAGGGAGTATGGGGCACGATTTGGGAGGTCGACGGTATACGAGGGTAGGGGAGGTCATCGCTACTACTGAAGTTATTGTATCTGCCTTGTTCTCTTCTACTTTTGCTAATAATATTTCTGCTGCTGGTTGTGCTTGTGGCATGTGCACGCACACGTAGGGGGCTCGCGTAGGAAGCTCGCATGCATATAAGGGGAGGGGTCGACTGGAGGGACAAGGGGGCCATTACCGTAGTCAGGAATAAGGTTTGTTTGTTTGTTTACCTAGGGTTTCTTCTTTGGTTTGGTTTAGTTCTGGTTTGTGGTTTTTTTAATTTTAGGGATCTGGATCTTATTAGCCAGCAGGAAGCTCGAGACCCTCAGTGAGCAACAAATGGTCGAATGCGACCATGAGGTCTATTTAATTTCTCCCTCAGTACCTAAGATAAGGAGCTAGGTAGGGGTAAACCCCCTCTCTCTAAAATTAATTTGAGATTTGAACTGCTATTGAAGTTCATATCACTATTTTATGAAATAGATGACTATATGTAGGGTAGAAAATAGGTAGCACATCTGAGAAGACATTTTTTCTCCTGATTATGTTGAAAAATTAATGTATCAACTTATGAACTATTACTTTTTCTCCTATTGCTTTATCTCTGTATTCTATATGACTACTTGATTAAGTTCAAGGAACTATTGTTGATTATTGTCTTTGATGTTGTTATTTGGAAAGGATGCTTATTGTATTATGTAATATAGACACATCATTGATTTGATACTTTCTTGAGCTCAGGGATATGTCAAAAGATACGATTTGTTATGTTTTTTTATTGGAAAGCCTACGACTGCAAATTAGTCGAGCCAAGTCGAGGTTTGGTTTAAGCTTGGCTCGTTAAAGGCTTGATCTTATCAAACTGATCACGATCTTGATAGAACGATAAAGATCTAGTGGGCTTACTGTATTATGTAAAGGATGCTTACTATATTATGTAAATATCCAGTGGGCTCATGGGAAGCTCGATTCATCTCGAGAGCACTTCATATGTTGCTGAACTCGAGCTTGAATGTATAATAACTCATGCTTGAGTGTTTGTAGTGTGTGTGTATAATTGAGTCGAACCAAGTCCAGTTTGGTCGTGGGATTCACCATTTCTAATATTGGGCCATTTACAAAGTGACACTAAATATGAGACGACACACAAAACAAATTTTGGCATGCCCAGTGTATTTGTAGTATATGTGTCCTGTCGACACACAGACTGAGTCTGTATTTACAGTTCATTCTTCATAGCTCAATATTTCCTTATTCGCATTATGGATTCACTTTTACATATATCTTGCAGATATATCTTTGCATCACCTTTTATTTTTTTAAAAATAATCTATACAAGATGATGATAAATATCATAAACCAAATATTAATACAAATATCTTCTGGCAGATTATTATGTATAAATATTGTGCATAACTGGGAAGTTATGTTATGAAGTTTCAACTTGTTGGATGGTATTTCTAGCGATATGATTTAGATGATGGTATTTCTGGCTTCTCATTTGCAACAAAAGCATTGGTATGTAGAAATTCTTGCAACCCCCATTCTTCTTATAACTCCTCTCTTTCTCAGTTGCAACAAAAGAAGGTAGGTAGAAATTTGAATTACTTCCTTCTTTAGCTCAAGCTGATTCTATACTTTGGTCTTTATTAGTTTGTTTTTTTATGATGCAACTCCATGTCTCTATGGTATCAGATGTGAGTTTGGTATAAGATATGTGTCACGCCCCGATCCCGTTAGGGTCGTTCATCCTCGCTTTGATCCCTGCGGGATCGTTCGTCCTTGCTAAGGCGTGATGCCGTGCAAGCCTAAGTTGTGCTTGCATAAGGCCAGTACCTGCACAAAACAACTAGAAAAAACAAAACACACACACACACAACATATATAAACCAACATTGGACACAGAGCTTTAAAATGGAAATGCTTCTTTTATTGATAAACTTAATAGGAATACAAGTACAAAGCTTTGCAAACTCAGAGTGCCTTATCTTGGTTACATAATTCTCTTTGAAAACTCTCTTTGCAAATAGCCGCAATGCCCATACATCATAACCCTTTATTACATGCATGAAATGTAAAGACACCTTCAAAGGAAAAAGAAACTTGCGACTTGACTGGAAATAAAAAGTGGTCTTAAAGCAATCCACAAGCTCTACTGGGCTAGACGAGCTTTAATGCCTCACTTGAAATCCCTCCGTAACCTTGCTTCCTGAAAAGGGTGCCCATAAAATGGGTCAGTACACATCATGTACCGGCGAGCGACTTTTGGCCGAACTTGCAAATCTCTGCACTAAGTCAACATGTGAAGCTAACATTTTACTAGTGATCTTTCTACTTGTCTATGTTCTTTTTAACAATTCATAAGAAACATAGTAGTAGAAAGCACTTGTACAACCAATCTTACTCATTGCCGACAGTCATCTCTGCACAAGACAGGTTAGCACAATTTGCATATATAAAGCATACTGAATTTCCGTCCCTGCATGTTAGGTTTGCAATGACTCTTGTCTGTATGTATGAACCTAACTATTCGTTGGTCCATGGGTCATTCCCCGTGATTAGCCGCTGTGACTCTTGGTTTAGTTCGTCGCTAATGGACACTCGATACACCCCTAGGTTTTTTTTACCTAAGGGTGTTACTCTAATCCCCCCTAGACCGAGCAGTTTAGGAGCCTCCAAACTGGTCGTGAGGAATGCCCTTGTGCACAAGTTGTCTGAGACAAATGCATGAATGCAATTCTATCAACCAAGTCCATATTATGACAACATATGCATCTTTCAGTGTTTTTGTCTCACTTTTTGCTCTGTATACGGCAAACCGTATCATCTCTATCATGTAACTTTAGCAACATTTATAGAAATCTCTTTGCAGCATAATGAGCTTGTAATCATTTATATTGAACACGAGTAAGGCAACTGTTCTTTGATTAGCATCTGAGTCGATTTTTATTTCTTATCTTTTGTTGGTTTGGTATCATTGATCAGCGGAACACAACAAAAGAGTGGATTAGGGATCATTTTTATTAGACATACAGATAAATGTTTGCCCGATTGAAGCAACTCATCGAGATTAAATCTTATGAAGAGAACGAGGGACTTCACGCGTCATTCATGCTCGATCTATGCGTCCTCCTACATTGGCACCAACATTCGATTAACATATTTCAGTCTCTATCTCTCAAGATTCAGAATGAATGCAAAATACGATGAAAGCGAACAATGAAAACCAATCATCGAAAACTAACACGAAAACACATTCATCAAAACCAAGCAGGGAAAGAAAGCATCCAACAAGACTCTTGGATTCATTTCAATAGAAGCTGATCCATTAGTTGGAAAGGTTCGTTGTATTTCATCCGTGATCAATCGATACCGACAAAGGTTTTTCCCAAATACTCAGTTCAAGACTGAGTCAGCAAGCCGTGGGTACTACATAGTGGACCACGAGGAGCGGGGCACAACATAATAACCCACTGAGAAAAAGTTTTGTCCTTAAAACGTAATGAATAAGCTCACGTCCGGTATTGCAATCTGGATCCAGTAATGTGGAGAGGTTAAAGACACGAGCATTAGTCTATAGCTGCTGATTGTACGGATTATCTCTGATTGACGGTGGATCCCTCAATGGCCCACACTCTTTAGTATAATCTCTGTTTTGTGTCACATGTCTTTTCTTTGGACAATCTCTGAAACCATGGCCCTTCTGACCACAGTTGAAGCATTCCTTGTTAAGGAAACGACAGTGTTCTCTGATATGGCCTTGACGACCACAGATAGTGTACTTAATTTTGTTGTGAGGTCCCCCCTCTGCCTTTTTCTATCCATCGTATTATCTTTTTGTAGATGGGTTACGACTGATCTGAACTTTTTCTGGTGCGTATCTCAGGCTAAACTGTTCCATTTGTAAGGCCGCCTCAAAGGCCTTGGTATATGATTCACACTCCCGGTGAGAATGATCTCTTGAATGTCCTCGTTCATACCATGTATGAATCGCTTCATGCGAACCCTCTCGTTCGGAATCAATGCGCTTGCAAACTTGGCAAGCTTAAAAAATTCTGACTCATACTCTTCCATGGACATGCTTCCCTGGTTCACATCATAAACTCATCTTCCTTCTGCTGACTGACTACGGGTGGAAGGTATTGTTCCAAGAAGGCGTGCTTAAATATAGACCATGTAATCTTTCCGTCCTTTGCTCTAGCATGCAGTTGTGGTTTCTTAGCCTCCCACCAGTCATCTGCCTGCAACCGAAGTTGTAGAGTTGCGCATGCCACCTTTTTGCTATTAGGAACGTCGATGAAAGAGAACATGTGTTCTATTACTTTGATCCAATTCATCACCTCGTCTGGTGATGTTCTGCCCTCAAACACTGGAGCCTTATTTTTCAAAAATCCTGCGACTCAAAAGGTTTCTTACGAGCCTGTTGTGGTTCATCTGCTTCCACGGGTCCAATATCACGAGTGCCAGCTGGATTATTGACTACTGTGGTATCACGATTGCCTACAAGTGAAGAGACTATCTGGGCCAAGGCATCCAGCTGCCTCTGTTAGGCTTTCATTCGAGCATGTTGTGCCAGGTTACGTTCCTCAGCTTTCTTCCGCTGAATTTCCCTTTGGGACTGTTGAATCTGGCTACGCTCTTCGGCTTCCTATTGCTGGATTTCCATTATGGCCAAAATCAGTTCCACATGATCGGTTGAGCCAAATGGTTGAGGATGATCCATTTCTCTACAAAAGTGTATAACTTCTGTCAGTCTCATAAAATATTAAGGACTTATTGTATGGGGCATTAGTTTTTTATCACCGAAAAATTGGGACCTTTTTGAAAGTCATCCAAAATACTTTATATACTTTTCGAAAAAGATATTTGCAAGAGGCCAAGGACGTAAAGCCGTGCTCTGATACCACTCTGTCATGCCCCGATCCCGCTAGTGTCATTTGTCCTCGCTTTGATCCCTGCGGGATCATTCATCCTCGCTAAGGTGTGATGCCGTGCAAGCCTAAGTTACGCTTGCACAAGGCTAGTACCTGCACAAAACAACTAGACAAAACAAAACTGTCACGACCCGCACCCGCTTTTCCGATACGAGATGTGTCTAAGCCAGCCTACGCCGCAGAGTCGGCGGTAGAATGCTGTCACAGCCATGATGCTCAAAATCATAAAATAACAACTTTATTGTTCATTCACATTTCTAAATTTATTACAATATTTACAAAATTTATATTTGAAAAAAAATACAATGTCTCACAAAATAGAAAAGACAGCTAGTTCCACTATCTAGGTTGACCTCAGCATACCCATGCCTTCCCAGTGCTAAGAGTGATTGCGGCTAAACCTGAAAAATATTGGTTTCCAGTTAGGAATGGAACGAGTACAATCTCACAACAGAATCAATAAATGACAAAATCCATAAATCTGTAATAATACTGAGATATATGATAAGGGATAAACATGAATCATGGTAGGAATCATGCAAGCAAAAGCAGGAAGACATGGTACATAAGACAAGCAATGACAAGAAACTGTAATGTAGCAAGACTATATCTAACTAGTGATTTGAAATACACTTTCGACATGTAAACGGTTAAGGGGTAAATCCGTAACCCCGTACGTGAGTTGTGCGACTGCTATCTGGAAAGAATAGACATTTTGGGAATATTTTTGGGTATGTTTACATGTATACTAATGTACTTCCCTACCCAGCTAGTACCCATGGATTCAAACAGGTCACGAACACAAAATATATTGGTCACAAACAACATGCAAGAATCTATAACTACTATCTCGTGTGACAAGCGTGTCATGAATCGACATGATATCAATGTTAAACAATATTAAATATAAGAAGTATAAAGATAATCAAATACGAAAACTATCAGAGATGTACTCGCCTGAGGTCCTGTGCTGGTGAAACCGATAATACTATACCACTCAATGAGCCACAACAGTCAACGCATACAGAAGTCTCCGAATGCAGAAATAAATATTACCAACATTTTTAGAATATTCAAATTAGCTAGAATTGCCTATCCTTAAGTCCAATTCTGGACACAGAGGCAAAACAGTAATTTCGGGCCAAAACGGTGTCCGCCGTTGGATCCGCTTTTCACCGAAAAGCGTGCCAGAGTCAATGGTCTCTAAAGTTGTCAAACTATATGTCTACGAATTTGTTTTGATGATACGATCCCAACCGTATGTCCAAAGTTGGATTCCGGCCGGCCGTGCACAAAATTGCCCGTTGAATCGGATCGTGGGGCCCGCAAAATGGCAATCCGATCAACTGTCTCAGAATTGGACCAAACTTGGCATACAGGACCGAAAAAATAATTTGGTCTTGTTGGCACAAGTTTCGTCTCGATCTGACGAACATGCACAAAGTAATTGGAAAATTTGCACAGAGGTCGATACGGTGAATTTCGACGGATACGTATCAAATTCGTCGTACACATGCAACCAATTTGAATTCCGTCAAAGCCCATACGTCCACGAAGCCGATACGCACCTTTTGATGCTTTCGGTTCACGATCACGTCGCCCGGATTGGCGGAACGCATGTCGTATCGAGGGAATTTCATGTTTTCATAATAGGTTTTTCTCAATATTGGGAAACCGATTTCTCGACACACATTTATCAAAATTGATTTCTGTAAAAATGGTTCTCTAGCCCTATATGTTGTCTATAATTATGTTTAAATAGAATTTCTAATATGGTATTGGATCAATCAAAATCGATTTTCAAACGTGGATGAATGGACTGTTATATAACCTATTTCTGGACAGGTTTTTTCCGAACTTTGGTACGATTTCTACATCACACTAACACACTACAAATCAATCTACTTGCATAAAGCCCTACAGATTGTGAACGTACCGGAGAAGACGGGATGCAAAACAATCACATGATGATCGAGAAATCCCTCCGTCAACAAGCACTTGCTGCTGCGGTCGCTGTCGGTGTTGCTGTTGCATCCGCACATTTCTCGGCGTGTTCGACTAGCCAGTGGCCGTGCAAGATGGCGCCCAGGGCTGGGGAGGGTCGCCCAGGGCTGAGGTCGGGGTTAGGATAAGGGTTTGTGGCTCCTCCCCCCTCGATCTCGCTATATATAGCGCTCGGCTATATATATTGATCTATCGTAACAGAGTCGGGAGGGGGGGTGTTCCGCTCGGCCTGGGGAGGGATTTCTGCTGGTTTAGTTGGGCTGGGATTTGGGTGCTTTGATGTGGGCTCAGTTCTTTGATTTTCTTTTTTTTTTTTCTTTTTCTTTTTATTACTAGCATATATATATATATATATATATATATATATATATATATATATATATATATATATATATATATATATATATATATATATATATATATTTTTTTTTTTTTTATGTATATATTTTATATATATATATATATATATATATATATATATATATATATATTATATTATATATATATACACACATACACACATAATATATATACTTAACATATATATATATATATATATATTTATATATACATACACATACACACATAAATATATATATATATATATACTTAACATATATATATATATATATATATATATATATATATATATATATATATATATATATATATATATATATATATATTTTATATATATATATATATATATATATATATATATATATATATATATATATATAAATAATAATATATATATATATATATATATATATATATATATATATATATATATATTTTATATATATATATATATATATATAGTTTTATATATATATATATTTTTTTTATATATATATATTTTTATATATATATATATATATATATATATTATATATATATATATATATATATATATTTATATATATATATAAATAAATATATATCTATATATCTAAATATTATATATATATATATATTTATATCTTATATATATATATTATATATATTATAATATATATATATATATATATTATATATATATATATTTATATATATATTATTTGTATATATATTATATATATCTTGGTAAAAAAAAAAAAAAATGTATATATCTTGGTATTTATACATATAGATATACATATATACATATATATATTATAATATATATATATATATATTATAATATATATTATATATATTATAGATATATATATAAATATATTTATATATATATATAGTGTGTGTGTATGTATAGACAATATATATATGTATATGTGTGTGTGTTTATATATATATATATATATATATATATATATATATATATATATATATATATATATATCAAGGGGCACCCTATCCTGGCCTCTCCGCCGACCGGGATCCTGTGGATCGGCTGGCCGGTCGGCATCCCGGGGACGGCGGCTCCGTTCCACCTGTTCGTCCCCCTCGACGGCCAGCCCTCCTCCCCTGGATGGCCGGCCCCCGCCTGGCCCTCGCCACCGCCGGTCTGTTCTCCCTTCCCCCTCGCCGGATCCCAGCAGCGGGGCTTCCCCCTCTCCGCCACCTCCTTAAGTCTCTCCGTCGACCAAGGCGGCGTCGGCACGACCGGACCCGTTGCAGCTCCTCGCCGGGCGTTGCCCCGCACGCTGCGTCCCCATCCTCGCCGGCGCCCCCAGCTGCTCCGCCGCCACCATTCTTGGCAGCGACTGCCCTGCAGTGGCCTCCCGTGAACGCCGGGCTTGGCCCCTCCGGCGGTCCTCTGTCGTTTTCCTCCTCGGTCGCGCCTGACTTCCGCGCTGAGCTCGTCCCCTCAGGTGGACCCGGAGTCGGACCGCCTCCGGCGTCCCCTCCCTTGGTCGCCTCCGCTGCGGCCTCCCCCCGTCGGCGTACTCTCCGACGCCGGCGGCCTCCCCATGTGGGCCTCGGTGGCCGCGCTGCGTCCTCCGCTCCCGTCCCCCTCCCCAGCCCCTGCGCCGTGGCCATCGGCGTGCTCCGCCCCCGATTTGGCTCTCTCCCCGGCGTCGGTCGGCAGACCATCTTCGGCGGTGGCACTGTCGCCGCCGTCCGCTTCCCGCTTCGAGCCTCGGCGCTCTCAGCGTCGCTTGCCCCCTGCCCCCCTCCCCTTCTTCGTATTTGGACAGCGGCAGCTGCCGGCGTGACCGAGTGCCGGTGGTTGAGCCTTCCCACTGCAGGCCGGCCGCCCCCTTATCTCTCGGTGGCCGAGCGCCCCCCTCTCCCCTTTTCCACCTCTGCATATCCTGTTTCCTTCTTGCCCCGTCGCCGGGAGCCCTTCGCCGCGGTTGTCCTCGCCGCGGACGTCTCCCCCTCCGTTCCGTCGGAGGCCCTACCCCCCTTTTCTCTTTTCCTCACCGGACCGGCCCCCCGCTCCGGAGCCTCCGGCCCCTACCGGCGTTGCACTCCACTAGCCGTCGGGTGGAGGCCCGTGCCCCCCGATCCGTGCGCCCCCTCGGAACGCGTGCATCCTCGGTCCGCGCTCCTCCTCGAGCAGCACGCCACCTACCCTCCATCGTTCAGAGAGCCCCCTCGGGCTCAGTACCGACCTAGGGCCACGTGCCTACTCCCTCCTGTTGTGGTTTCAAAAAATTGATATTTAGATTTTCGAAATATAATATTTTTTGGAAATACAGTACTTTTATTTCCTTTGTCAGCCTTTTAATTTTTAGCACTTCTAACTACGTTCGACAGGACCTTTTGTGTTTTTCGGTCCGGCTACCGTTTGTAATGCTCTTTGTGAGCCATCTTTTCTGTTTCAATAAATTGTCTTTTATATATATATATATATATATATATATATATATATATATATATATATTACCAAAAATTTCATACAGACAATATAATATTTTAAATATATATATATATATATATATATATTATATATATATATATATATATATATATATATATATATATATACCATAAATTTTATACAGACAATACAATATTTTAAATATAACTAATATTTTCACTATATATAAAAAAAGTCATAATTCTATATATATAAAATTTATATAAATAAAGCTAATTTATTGTTGTATACATATAAAGTATAATTCTCCTATTTATATATCTAAATAGATGTATATACATGTATATATGTGTACCCATGTAGATACTTATATAACATGTACCTATAATATATCCTAAAACCCAAAATCTAGTAAATTATTCTTAGCATCCTATTTATCATATAAAAACTCTTTTATATAAGAAATACTTATTTATCCACCAAAATAGTTACACTAATTAACTACACCAATAATTATCTACATGGACACCTTTTGGACGTACTACATGTCTACATGGGTTTGGGCTTGGTTCGGGTCCAGTCCGAGCTAAATCGGCACAACCGGATCTCCTAAAATAATAATCATAATTAATATATAATTAATTAATCTATAGGGTTAAGTCGCAACTTAGCCTGGTTTTCCTAGTTGGGACATACTTATGGCTCGGCCTTCCTTGTCATGGTTGAAAACACTTGTCAAGGCACACCATGGCACTATCCGTGCCATGATTCCTAGTCACCTTGTACTCCAATTTCTAACCATGACTAAAATCATCTACCCTAATTAATTAACTAATTAATTATTTATAAAATCTAAAAATCATCATTAAAATAAAATAAATAATAATAAAATATTTTAAAATTTTCGGGAAGGGGAGCTACAAATCTACCTACCTTAAAAATAATTTCGTCCTCGAAATTCTAATTCATAACTATTCCTTAAAATTCAAAGAGAAAGTCTACCTTAACCTTAATCTCCTTAAATTATAATTCCTCAAATAGTTTATATCCTCCTCCTAGCCATTTTGTAACTACATAACCTCTAGGACTTCTACCCACCTTCGGTCACACTACCCCTTCAAACACATGACATCATAACATTGTAACCTTTCCGCTAATTGCTAAAAGTAACTACCAATATATCTATATCATAAGGGATCTAAATCCTTTTCTATCTATCTAGCAACCCAAAATTTAACAAGTAACAAATTTACACAAGTAGCTAAGGAATATTGATAAATTCTAATAAGCATGACCATTCATCGTTCTGAAATAGAAGGACAGGGAGATATGGAAGAATATCGAGAGCAAATATGAAGTTTCAAGAGCGGTATAGAGTATCCAATGATGCAGATAGAAAGAAAGTTTATGGACCATTGACTTATTTGCTGATTGGGCTACCCTAGTCTAGTCACTTGCTAAATCGAGGAACCCTTCATTTCTTATAGGGGCTTGCAATCCATGCAATACGGAAATTCCATACTCAGAGTTAATCTAAACAAGGTTCCTAAATAGAACGGAATTTGAGAAATCAAGATTATGATCTTTTTCGTGGTTATTTAACAACGAGCAAGGAATAGGGATTTGGATGGTTGGAGGGTTTTGGAAACTAAAATTTGACCTAATCATACTCTAAATCAATCATAAAATATTGGATTTAACAAATCAGAATCAATCCATAATGGTATTAAATAATTCAAGATTTTATTAAAATATAAAAATGCATTTGATCGAATCTAAACATGATACAATAATAATTTAAATAAATAATATGTTTATCAAATGACTTGAAAATATGGTATATATTATTTAACAGTACATATCTTTTTAGTCCAAGAATCAATCTAATTATAATATAGCAAAATTAATTAATTGATAATTAATATTGGCAAATAATTTAAACGATATTTTATAAATTCTAAATTCAAAATGGTTTGACAAAAATTCTGTTGTCATCAAAATGTATTCGATAGTGGTTACAAATAAAATCTATTTTCTAACCAAAATTTATTAAAATAAACAAAATAAAAAAAATTTGAAAGCAGGGATGTTGGTTTACAATTCTACCCACCTTTGAATATTTCGTCTTCAAAATTTCAAAGAGCACGATTAGGCATGACTGTGAAGAATAATCAGAAACCAAATTTTTAATTGATATGAATAAAACGACGAATGGTATAATCAAGGGAGTGATATGATTCATGATCTAATTAGTCACGCATAAAAATAATAAAGATAATAGAAAAAAAGGAGAGTGTGATTTGGTACGACCATTATTCGGTCAAATGGTGTCACGCCCCAGAACCAGAATACTGGATAGCGGGGGCAGACATAGCCAGCTACGTATATTGAAATGGAAACCACCTCGATATACGGTCACGGCTGTCTAGATATGTGGGAGTTTTCTACAAGCCAACAGTCTCTTATGGTCATGAACAAGCCTAGTGTCTCAATCACCACAAGTAAGTAAAGTCGCAAGATGTATGATCATTAAATATACAATAATAAGGCGTCCCAAATATTACATATTCAGCTGATCATGAAGCTAGTCGTTACAAATGTTAGGACTAGCAAGAGTTTAGTCATACATGATCAACCCTAGGATTTGTCAATCATGTTTACAGCCCGTAGGTAGACAGTAAGTAAAAGTGCTTCGAGCTAACAGGTGCTCGTCGGCTAAACGCCTCAAAAGAATAATTTTTACAATAGAGTGAGCGAAACAAAATAGAAAACCCACTCTTGGCCCGGATTCCGTCTAGTGTTCACCATTGGGCTGGAAGCTTGGTAGATCCTTGGGAGCTGCTCCGAAATCTGGCCACACAAAACCAGCTGGGTCAACCCCAGAAAGAGCAAGTGCCACAAGGGGGCCACGAAATAAGAACAAAAGCCAGCAATCAGCACAAAAAATCTAATATTAAAACTAAAATTACGAAAACATGTCAGGATGATATACGACGAGATAACCATGGAACTATTTCGATAGCCAGGTTACAACCCGTAAACCAAACAAGGACCGGGGTTGTAACCCTTCATCTGAATAGAGCTTGGTTTCCTGCCATTTATCGGCAAGATAAGTAATGTAAGTAATCAAGACAGGAAGCAATCTTGCATGGGATCAAGACATGACTAGACTGGGTATACCTCATTCAATCAATCACGGCCAAGCAGATCCTACGGCTTACTACTTTAACTAACTAGGGTTATCACAGGCCTAATTACTAACAAGATGCAGTGAGATTGTTCCACAGCCACAAGCCCTGCAGACCATCCAGGTTACCCAGGACGAAAGATTAGGGTTGAATTCAGGTGGGTACATCGTCCAGGAGACGCATGTACCCTTAGGTGACTTAGAGGGTGCAACACCTGACAGTGTGCTGGAAATGCGCCCTACTCGACGGCAGGCTACAAATCCCTGGAGCGCCCAGGTAACGGGATTGCCTGTAGCTGTGTCATCTCTTCATGACTACTGTGTTATTCTAGTTATTAACCTTAATCCATTTAGTAGGTACTCCTGATCGTGGTACTCAGGAGTCCCATCCTAGTCATGATGCAAGACAGGACAAGTGGATTTAACAAGCAAGCAAGAAAGAACCACCCACGGTGTCAAGGCAAGTCAAGTAACAGCATTAAAATAAATCATGTCAGGGTACTTGTCAGGAGTGCACCACGACGGGCCACTATCATGTCAGGTGGGTCATGTCAGGAGTGCACCACTACGGGTCACTGTCGTGTTATGCAAGTTTCTTGCCATACCATGCCATGTACAATAGTCATTCCAAACATATTAAGTAAAATCAAGTTCATGACAAAAGGCGTAAGGATATAAAATGGGCGTAAAATATCTAATAGAATATCAATATATAGGGCTATAGAAGAGCCAAGCTTAAAGAAATAAAACTAAAACTCCAAGAGCCAATGGGTTAAGCAAGGGTCAGGGGAGTAGCGTACGAAAAGTCACGCACGCTGAAAGAGCTACGTACGTAAAAAGTCACGCACGCCAGAGAGCAGCGTGGGTGAAAAGTCACGCACGCTACAGAGAGCAACGTAGGTGAAAAGTCACGCACGCTCAAGGGAGCTGCGTACGTGAAAAGTCACGCACGCTCAAGGGAGCAGTGTACGTGAAAAGTCACGCACGCTGAGAGAGCAGCGTAGGTGAAAAGTCACGCACGCTGAGAGAGCAGCGTAGGTAAAAAGTCACGCACGCTGCAGAGAACAGTGTAGGTGAAAAGTCACGCACGCTACAGAGAGCAGCGTAGGTGAAAAGTCACGCACGCTACAGAGAGCAGCGTGGGTGAAAAGTCACGCACGCTCAAGGGAGCTGCGTACGTGAAAAGTCACGCACGCTACAGAGAGCAGCGTGGGTGAAAAGTCACGCACGCTCAAGGGAGCTGCGTACGTGAAAAGTCACGCACGCTCAAGGAGTCACGCTTCCAACAGGAAGCGTACTCAAGTCTGCGTACGCAGCGCTAAAGAGCGCGCGTAGCTCAGGGTGCGTAAGCTAAACAGCTCTGCACATACTGCTCACTGTCTTCTCCAAACAGCAAGAACACCATGGATGAACCCAAGGCTTCAAAGCATCATAACTTGGCCATCCGAACTCCAAATCCAGATTTCCAAAGTTTCAACTTGGGTAAATTGAATGCTCTTCCACTTGGAAATACCAAAACCCATGAAAATCCAACTTAAAGAGATCAAACCATACAAAATCCGAAAATAGAAATAATTTAGATCTAGAGCAAAGGAGACTTTAAATCACAAAATACCAAGTTCTAATGTTGATCACCATGTCCTAATCTAGCAAATGAACTAAGAAAATAGGGCTCTCATGAAGTGGCAAGGTGCACTTGGCTAGGGTTAGGAGAGTTGTGGAGGAAGGAGAAGAAGAAGAAGAAGGAAATTAATGGTGGAAGTTATGAGGAGAGAGAGTGGTAGGTGGGGGTTATAAAGAGGGTGAGTTGTGGTGGGTTGAGGGGTAGCATAGGTTAAGGTGATCCAACTCACATAAAACCGAACCAATCCAAATAAAACCGAGCCATGCCAAAACCCAAAATACGAGAAATACCGAAATCCCACAAGTTTGAGAAAAATTAAAATACATGCCAAAAATCCAGATACGAGTATAAATACGAAATACGGGAAATACGGGAAATGAGGGTGACAAATGGTCTAGTTGACAAGCAAATGTTTTTAAGAATGATCAAGAGTGAAATGGTTGGGCACGACCAATCTATGCTTAGCATGGTTGAGTCATTACCAGCTTTTAAGGAATGACCAAGGTTCTTGATAAAATCTAAACAGGATTTTAGTTGCACTTCAGAGGCAGTCACAATCAAGGCTAATCGTGCAAGTCATATAAGCAGGGTAAAAATAGAAAGTTGGCACGAGCATGATCAAAATAGTCATGACCGTAGTTGGAACAAGGGTATAACCATAGCTATGATTTAGTTGAAATAATAGACACGGTTATGATTTAGTCTCGATAAAATGGTTTAAGATCGATCAAAATTGAATTCCTCTTAGTACGAACAACTAGTTAAACAAAATTATTTAGACACGATCATGGAATTGAATTCTAGGATGACCGGCGAATTGGCACGATCGAAATAGAATCGAATAGTTTGGTCGTGATCAAAAGTATTTAAGGATGATCCAATCGAAATCATTCTAACACGAACAATTGTGTAGGCATGATCATAGAATCAAACCTAGGAAAAGATACGAATTGACTCGATCGAAATATAAATAAAAGAGTCTAGTCATAATCGAAATTGTTCAAGGATGATCAAATCCAAAATGCTTAAAATATTTATCCACAATTATTTAGGAACGAGTATAGAATCAAAATCCAGGTAGGTTTAGGATTCCAGTCAAAATTATATTAAAAGATGGCAATCTGAAAAATAGAAGGATAAGAAGGAAAGGGAGAATTACCGGTTTATTGAGAAGATTATGACTAGGAATAAGCACAAATCAGTTTGAAAACTTAATAGTTATATGCCAATAAGACGTAGTCCCTATGGTATTCGAAACTCGTAAACATAATCGAAGTCATTTTACCAAGAATTTGTGCCTCGCCAGTGTACAGCTCGCTGCATTAAACCCTTGGTTCCACAACTCAAGCTATGTTGCGGTAACGAATACCCTATCAACTCTATCTAATCTTGACATAACAACTCAAGGACGAAATAAGATGATCAGGACATAATTTTAATAATTTTTGATCACCCACGCTTACTTTAAATTATTTCAACTTAGGGGTCATGCCATGCCAGTGCGCTGCTGGCTGCAGTGAACCCGTGGTCTTGATAATTCAAATAAGTGACGACAGTGTGATGCTATCTTGTCATCGTAAGTCATCAAAATTATTCTAACTATATACCCAAGAATATTAAAGGAGTTAAAAATATCATACATGTTGATAAAGATAGAAAAAGTACAAGTATCTGTTCTTCAAGTATAAGATCAGCTTCTTGAAAGGAAAACAATTGATTAGGAAGGGTAATGATCGACGCCATAATAAGTAAAATCTTATAATCCTTATTTTACGGATATTCAAGATTCAACGATTGAGAGGAAACTTTTGAATCCAAAACTTGACTCGAGATTAATAGACAATTGAGTGAGAAGTTATTTAAAAAAATAATTCCTTAGGTCCAAGAAAAGGAATATAAGTGATAAGAACTTATGATATGGCGATGTTTAGAAAAGACCTAAGATAAAGTTGTACAAATGATCATGATTAGGGAGAAAACGACCGAAGGCAAAAGAAATATAAACTTGAATTTATATTTCTCTAATATTCAAGATCGAAGAAAAAATATGTAAAAAGCACTATGTCTACCTATTATGAATATATTTATACACGAGTATATACGTATAGCCTAAGTAAATCCCAAAAATTCTAAAATATCATTCTAAGAGAAGTTTATCCTATTTCCAAGAAAATATAAATTTAAATAGCAATAATACATATATTATATTCGATATATAATTATAGAAAATTTTCCCAATATTAGAAATGGACTACCCAAAATATATATACACTTCTATATATCTACACAGACGATGTTGGTCGCACTACGTGACCATCAGGACTTGGGTGGGATTCGGGCTAGTTTGGAACAACCGGGTCTTCTAAAAGTCAATAATCTTAATAATAAATAATTAATTTATTCCTAGGGTTATGTCGCGATTTGGCCTGGTTTTCTAGTTAGTGTACACCTATGACTCGATCTTCTCTACCATGGCTAGAACACTAGTCAAAGCACTAGACCACACTCTCAGTGCCAAAATTCTCGATCATCTTACACTCCGAAACTTAACTGTGATTAAGGCCCTTTATAATAAATATTTATAAAAATCTAAAAATCATATTTAACTCAAACAAATAAATAAAAGAATATTTTCCAAACTTTCAGAAAGAGGGGTTACGAATCTACCTACTTCAGAAATACTATCGATTTAGAATACAATAGTGTATCCTTCTATAAAAATCATCTAACAGGATTTAGAATTCAATGAGACATATGTAGCAAACTTAACTACCCAATTGTCAGATTAAACTAGGGACTCCTAGTCCTAACCATTCTCTTAAAATTGATTTACTCCTAGTTGTGAATGAGCCTTTACTGGTCGCAAGCTTGCAGCAGTACGACTAATATGGTACTACCGCGAGTTTGCATAATTTGTGAAGACGGACCTGCATGGGCCACCATAAAAACTTGTCACGACCCGTATCCGCTTTTCGGATACGAGACGTGTCCAAGCCAGCCTACGCCGCAGAGTCGACGGTAGAACGCTGTCACGGCCATGATGCTCAAAATCACAGAATAACAACTTTATTTCTCATTCACATTTCTAAATTTATTACAACATTTACAACATTTATATTCGAAAGAAAATACAATGTCTCACAAAATAAAAAAAAGACAACTAGTTCCACTATCTAGGTTGACGTCAGCATACCCATGCCTTCCCAGTGCTATGAGTGATCGTGGCTAAACCTAAAAAATATTGGTTTCTAGTCAGGAATGGGACGAGTACAATCTCATAACAGAATCAATAAATGACAAAATCCATAAATCTGTAATAATATTGAAATACATGATAAGGGATAAACAGGAATCATGGTAGGAATCATGCGAGTAAAAGCAGAAAGATATGGTACACAAGACAAGCAATGACAAGAAACTATAATGTAGCAAGACTATATCTAACTAGTGATTTGAAATACACTTTCGACATGTAAACGGCTAAGGGGTAAATCCGGCACCCCCCGTACGTGAGTAGTGCGACTGCTATCAGGCAAGAATAGACATTTTGGGAATATTTCTGGATATGTATACATGTCTACTAATGTACTTCTCCGCCTGGCTAGTACCCATGGATTCAAACAGGTCACGAATACGAAAATATATTGGTCACGAACAACATACAAGAATCCATAACTACTATCTCGTGTGACAAGTGTGTCAAGAATCGACATGATATCAATGTAATACAATATTAAATACAAGAAGTATAGAGATAATCAAATACAAAAACTATCAGAGATGTACTCGCCTGAGGTCCTGTGCTGGTGAAACCGATAATACTATACCACTCAATGAGCCACAACAGTCAACACATGTAGAAGTCTCTAGATGCTGAAATAAATATTACCATCATTTTCAGAATAGTCAAATTAGCTAGAATTGTCTGTCCTTAAGCCCAATTCTGGACACAGGGACAAAACGATAATTTCAGGCCAAAATAGTGTCCGTCGTTGGACCCGCTTTGTACCAAAAAACGTGCCAGAGTGAATGGTCTCTAAAGTCATCAAACTACACGTCTACATAATTATTTTGATGATACAAATCCAACCGTATATCCGAAGTTGGATTCCGACAGGCCGTACACAAAATTGTCCGTTGAATCGGATCGTAGGGCCCGCAAAACGGCAATCCGATCAACTGTCTCAGAATTGGACCAAACTTCTCATATAGGACCAAAAAATTGATACGGTCTTGTTGGAGCAAGTTTTGCCTCGATCTGATGAACGTGCACAAAGTAATTAGGAAATTTGCATACACACACACACCTATATATATATTTATATATACGTACACATACACACATATAATATATATATATATATATATATATATATATATATATATATATATATATATATATATATCTATATATACATACACATACACACGTATATATATATATATATATATATATATATATATATATATATATATATATATATATATATATATATATATATTTTAACATATATATATATATATATATATATATATATATATATATATATATATATATATATAATTTATATATATATATATATATATATATATATATATATATATATATATATATATATATATATATATATACATATATATATATATATTTTTTTTTTGTATATATATATATATATATATATATATATATATATATATATATATATATATATATATATATATATATATATATATATATATATATATACCACAAATTTCATACAGACAATACAATATTTTAAATATAACTAATATTTTTACTATATATAAAAAAATTCATAATTATATATATAAAATTTTATATAAATAAAGTTAATTTATTATTGTATATATATAAAGTCTAATTCTCCTATTTAAATATCTAAATAGATGTATATACATATATATATATGTGTGCCCATGTAGATACTTATATAACATGTACCTATAATATATCCTAAAACCCAAAATCTTGTAAATTATTCTTAGCATCCTATTTATCATATAAAACTCTTTTATATAAGAAATACTTATTTATCCCCCAAAATAGTTACACTAATTAACTACACCAACAATTATCTACATGGAAACCTTTTGATGTACTACATGTCTACATGGGTTTGGGCTTGGTTCGGGTCCAGTCCGAGCTAAATCGGCACAATTAGATCTCCTAAAATCATAATCTTAATTAATATATAATTAATTAATCTATAGGGTTAAGTCGCAACTTAGCCTGGTTTTTCTAGTTGGGACATACTTATGGCTTGGCCTTCCTTGTCATGGCTGAAATACTAGTCAAGGCACACCATAGCACTATCCGTGCCATGATTCATAGTCACCTTGTACTCCAATTTATAACCATGACTAAAATCATCTACTGTAATTAATTAACTAATTAATTATTTATAAAATCTAAAAATCACCATTAAAATAAATAAATAATAATAAAATATTTTAAAATTTTTGGAAAAGGGAGCTGCAAAAATACACGCACATAGCATATATAAACCAACATTGGACACAGAGCTTTAAAATGGAAATGCTTCTTTTATTGATAAACTTAATAGGAATATAAGTACAAAGCTTTACAAACTCAGAGTGCCTTATTTTGGCTACATAATTCTCTTTAAAAACTCTCTTTGTAAATAGCCGCAATGCCCATAAATCATATCCCTTTATTACATGCTTGAAATGTAAAGACACCTTCAAAGGAAAAAGAGACTTGCAACTTGACTGGAAATGAAAAGTGGTCTCGAGATCACAATCCACAAGCTCTACTAGGCTAGACGAGCTTTAGTGCCTCACTTGAAATCCCTCCGTAACCTTGCTTCCTGAAAAGGGTGCCCACAACTTTAGCAACAATTATAGAAATCTCTTTGCAGCATAACGAGCTTGTAATCATTCATATCAAACACGAGTAAGACAACTATTATTGATTAGCATTTGAGTCCATTCTTTATTTTTTATCTTTTGTTGGTTTCGTATCGTTGATCAACGGAACACAACAAAAGAGTGGACTAAGGATCATTCTTATTAGGCATATAGATAAATGTTTGCCCGGTTGAAGCAACTCACCGAGATTGAATCTTATTGAGAGAATGTGGGACTTCATGCATCGTTCACGCTCTGTCTATACGTCCTTCTACATTGGCACCAACATTCGATTAGCATACTTCAGTCTCTTTCTCTCACGAAATGCAATAAAAGCAAACAATAAAAACCAATCATCGAAAACCAACAAGAAAATGCATTCATTAAAATTAAGCAGGGAAAGAAAGCATCCAACAAGACTCTTGGATTCATTTCAATAGAAGTCGATCCATTAGTTGGAAAGGTTCGTTGCATTTTATCCATGATCAATCGATACCGGCAAAGGTTTTCCCCAAATACTCAGTTCAAGACTGAGTCAGCAAGCCGTGGGTATTACATAGTAGACCGCTAGGAGCTGGCCACTACATAATAATCTACTAAGAAAAAGTTTTGTCCTCAAAACTTAAAGAATAAGCTCACCCCCGGTATTGTAATTTGGATCCAGTAAGGTGGAGAGGTTAAAGACACGAAAATTAGTCCGCAACTGCTGATTGTGCAGTTTGTCTCTGATTGGCGGTGGATCCCTCAATAGTCCACGCTCTTCAGTATCATCTCTGTTTTGTGTCGAATGTCTTTTCTTTGGACAATCTCTGAAACCATGGCCCTTCTGACCACAGTTGAAGCATTTCTTGTTAAGGGAATGACAATGTTCTCTGATATGGCCCTAGCGGCCATAGAAGGTGCACTCAATTTTTTTGCGAGGTTCCTCCTCTATCTTTTTCTCTCCATCGTGGTATCATTTTGTATATGGATTGCGACTGGTCTGAACTTTTGTTGGTGCGTATCTCAGGCTAAACTGTTCTATTTATAAGGCCGCCTCAAAGGCCTTGGTATATGATTCACACTCTTGGTTCAGAACGCTCTTCTGAATGTCCTCGTTTAGACCATGTATGAATCACTTCATGCGAACCCTCTCGTTCGAAATCAATGCGCTTGCAAACTTGGCAAGCTTAGAAAATTCTGACTCATACTCTTCCACGGACATGCTTTCCTGCTTTAATATGGTAAACTCGCCTTCCTTCTGCTGACTGACTACGGAAGGAAGGTATTGTTCCAAGAAGGCGTACTTAAACATAGCCCATGTAATCTTTCCGTCCTTTGTTCTGGCATGCATTTTTGGTTTCTTAGCCTTCCACCAGTCATCAGCCCGCTATCGAAGTTGTAGAGTTGTGCATGCCACCTTTTTGCTGTTAGGAACGCCGATAAAAGAGAACAAGCGTGGCATATTTTGAAATCTTTAATGTCTTGTGGTTATATCCTAGGTTTTAGTTAATAATCTACCTCACTTCTAAGTTTTGCAACACAACACCGTATACTTTATTGATAGTTATGGATTGGAAGGCCTTGACATAGCCAATCTGATATTTTATTTCAATCATGTAAACCATGTTGTCTTTGTATTTAGACACCCTCTAAAATTCAGTTAGAGAAAGATTGTGTTTTTTATCATGATGAAGAATGGGATTTCTAGTTCATGATGATCGGAAGCTGTCTAAGTTGGTCATCTTGTTGGAAGCCTTTTTATCTTCATGAAGATAATATTGTCATGCTTACAGTAATTTAGTACATATCTAGGTCTTCTTCTATTCAATATTTATGATGAAAGAAATTTTAGTCATGCTACTTCTTATTTGTACTTTGAGTGGCGTGCAAAAGCAGAGATCTAAAATGTGATGAACCTGGAGATCTGGACAAAATTTTAAAAAGTTTAGAATCTCATGGCATAAGCATTGACAATTTTATTTAAGATGTTGTACAGTCAAAAAATATTCGTCATAGAAGCAATGGTCATCATACAATATAATAGGATTAGAGAGGCTTTCTGTCCTTTTGTCTTTATGTAGTTTTTCTTTCTGTGCTTAACAAAGTTGAAGTGATGAGCAAAATGCTTGTGTACTAAATTTACCTTGTTCCTCCGTTCGGTGTAAAGTTGAATAGTCGAGGTATTTCACTCAATCACATTGTAAGCCATGATCATAGTCGAGGTATATATTGTTTATGTTTGATTTAATATCATTTGTACTATTATTTCAATTGAACTGTTTGACTGGCCATTTTAGTTATTGCATTTTTTTCTTTACAGTAACTATTACTTTTCAAGCGACACATTGGAAGATTATAATGATGGCAAAGAAGAAAGATGCTTCAGGTACAAAGAACCTATGATTATATATATTGTTTTTGAATGTCAATGACCCTTCTTCTTTCATCACTCTCTCGCTCTCTCTACTTCCAATGGCCGATTGATGTTTGAGTGGTATAGGATGGATCTGTGGATTGTTTTTACTTTTCTTATTGGTGTTCTTCACGAATCCGGATTCTTATGGGAATACGTGCAAATGTTAGGCTTGATTATGTTATGTTCTCTGACCAAAGAAAGTTCACTATAGAATTTAGGTAGTGAATTTTATGTATATACGTAGCTCATGTCAGATTACTTGATGATTTTGCCTTGAAAATTTACATAATAGGTAATATGATGTAAGTCTTTTACTCTTTAAAATTTTGTGCAAATTTTTAATTGTTTATTAGAACAGTTGAGCTTATGGATGCAAATGACTTGTGCATGAATATGATGTTCTTACGCCATGTGCATTGGGTGGCATCCTCAACAGGTTGGTCCTTAAATCTGTTGCTTAATTATTAAATAAAATTCATCCAATCCTTATCTAGCTTTGCAAAGAATGATCACATGTGTACGATTTTTATTCATTTCCTCTTTATAATTAAATATATGAACATAGTCGTTTCCCTTTCTTTTTGATATTTTTTAAAGCTCTAACGTTGAATAGACACGAGGAATTTTACTAAAGTCGTTGAATATACACGAGGAATTTTACTAAAGTTCAATCTAGTTATATTCTGGTATTCATTTTGTGTGTAGCTCTGTAGTAGTGTTGTAATATTTGAGAATTTCTCGAATTACATATAACCCTTAATGATGTCTAAACAATCCATTAAATAGTTTGATATTACTAAGGTTTTAAGTATTGGCTAGAATTTGAGGGACCGAAACCTGCAAAAATGATGACTACTACAATCGGCATATGCAATACAATTGGAACCTAAAGAAATTGCAAAAGATACTCAGAGAAATGTCGACAAACAAATTTTTGAACCTTTCTCTAGACATGAGCTCAAACAAAAACAATTTTCATTTCAGCATATGAAGTACATCCCTGAGTTGCCATTGGAGGAGATTCAATGAAAAAACTTGTAAATTATAGCAAGAATCTATATATCTCATTCACTACTAAAATCTGCTTAATTGGCGGCATAAATTTAGCGACGTTACCAAAACATCGCTAAATTGTGGACATTAGCGACGTATAAATGAAACGTCGGTAACCGTCGCTACTAGCGACACAAATAGTGACGTGACAATGACGTATATTAGTTACGTGAGCTAATCGTCGCGAAACATCGCTACAACGTCGCTAATTGTAGCTGATTTAGCGACGTTAATAATAACGTCGCTAAATTTTGCCTAAATTAAATTCCCTTCCGATTCATTTCCCCATCCCTTTTACTCTCTCACTCTCTTCCTCCGGCGCTCTCGCTCTCACTCTCTCCGGCGCTCTCGCTCTCACTCTCTCCGGCGACTTCACTCTTTTCGGCGACTCTTCTCTGGTACGTGACTCCCTCTCTCTATTTGTTGTTGGTGGTTGGGGGGTGCTGGTGGCTCGGGGGGAGGGACAGGGGGGGTGCGGGTGGTTGGGGGTGAGGAATGGTTGGGGGTGGCTGGGGGGGTGGGGCAGGGGGGTGAGGGCTGCTGGGGGTGAGGAGGGGAAGCTGGAGGAAGGGGAGGGTTAGGGTTCGGGTTAGGGGGGAGGGGCGGGGGGTGAGGGCGGCTGGGGGGTAAGGGCGGGGGGGCTTGGGAGGGGAGGGGGGATGGTGGGGGAGGGGTTGGGGATAGGGTTCGGGTTAGGGTTAGGGGTGGTGTAGGGGTTGGGCGGCTGTGGAGGAGAGGGGGGGCCGGTGGGGGAGGGGTTAGGGATGGGGTTCGGGTTAGGGGTGGTGTAGGGGGGGAGGGGGGAAGGGTACGGGGGGCTCGGTCAGGGGCACCGATAGTGCCAAAAAAATCTGATAATTTAGTAATAGTTATTTGTTTTCCGACACCGAAAAATGTGATACTCCGATTCGAAACCACATACCGATAGTGCCGATATTTGTAACACGTAGTTTTGTTGGTTAGTTAATTTGTAACACGATAGTGCCGATATTTGTAACACGTACCGATAGTGTCGATATTTGTAACACGTAGTTTCCTTGATCCCGATACTCATAGGAATGGTCCCGAGTCACGGCCGTAGTATGTAATATATTCGTTTTAGTTTGTAGTATATTCGTTTTAATTTTGAAGTTTTAGTTTTGAATTTTATTCGTTTTTGTATGTAGTATGTAGTAGGAATGGTCCCGACTCATAGGAATGGTCCCGAGTCACGGCCGTAGTATGTAGTATGTAGTATATTCATTTTAGTTTTGAAGTTTATTCATATTTGCAGATATCTAGAAATGGCTCTATCCATGTATCTTCTAGACCGTTCGTGGATGTACAACCGCATTCGAGATGACAGGTACGGTGTGCGAGATGAATACATCGTCGGAGTAGAACAATTCCTCCAATTCGCGTAGGCGTTTCCTCAATCCATGGACGGCATGGACATTAAGTGCCCATGTGCAAAATGTCAGAACATAAAGTTTCAACCAGAATTGGATGTGACGTATTACTTATACACAAAGGGTTTCCTTCTAAATTACTACTAATGGACCGCACACGGAGAGCTTGTACCTTTAGCATTCCAAGCGGAGCCTTATGTGGAGCCTTTTCTGGAGCCTTATATGAATGTCAACAACCGAACTGGTGTCGACAACGAGTACATGAACAAGGTCTTCGACGCTGTGGGGCCTAGTTTTGATCCATACAATCGTGACGCAGCTGAGGAGGCACCGAATGCTGATGCCGCGAAGTTCATGGAGTTGCTGGAGCATAAAGTCTGACTTTAACATGTCGTAAGAATGCTACAATAGAGTGCTCGAGTTGATTTCCGATATCTTGTCGGAGGGTGCCAAGTTACCGAAAGACTTCTACAACTCTGAGAGGATGGTGAGATCCCTCTGGATGGGATACGACAAGATCGATTGCTGTCAGAACGGATGTATGCTTTACTACAAAGATCACAAGGATGTAGAAGTGTGCAGATTCTGTGGTGCTGATCGCTACAAGCCAACTGCTGCAGGGAAGTCTAGAAGACCGACTGCTTCAATGTACTACTTGCCGTTGACCCCGCGGTTGCAGAGATTGTTCATGGTGAAAGAGACTACCAAAAATATGAGTTGGCACAAGCAACAACAGACCGAAGGAGTGTTGGATCACCCATCTGATGGAGAAGCATGGAAGAACTTCGATCGAGCATATCCTAATTTTGCTTCTGATGCGCGTAATGTAAGTTTGGGGCTCTGCTCTGATGGTTTCACCCCATTTGGTCTTTCAGGCTCCCAATATTCATGCTGGCCGGTAATCCTCACTCCGTATAACCTACCGCCTTGGATGTGCATGAAGACACATTATATGTTCTTAACTATTATCATCCCCGGTCCGAACAACCCAAAGAGGAACATCGACGTGTACTTACAGCCGTTGATAGATGAGCTGAAGCAGCTATGGAAAACAGGGGCGTACATGTATGATGCTTCAAAAAAACATAATTTTCAGATACGAGCAGCACTAATGTAGACAATCAATGACTTTTCGGCTTATGAAATGTTATCTGGATGGAGCACTCATGGTCGGCTTTCATGTCCGTATTGTATGGACCGCACTAAGGCTTTTCGTTTGAGATACGAAGGAAAGCCATGCTTCTTTGATTGTCACCGGCAGTTCTTGCCGAAAGACCATCCGTACCATAGGAACAGAACTATATTCCGTATCGAAGCTATGGAGAAGGGAGATCCACCACCAATGTGGTCCGGAGAGGACACGTGGGAGCAAGTAAAAGAAATCCCAAGTGCTATTGAAGATCCTACAACGAGCAGTCGTTGCAAGGGATTTGGCAAAGATCATAACTGGACCAAAAGGAGTATATTCTGGGATGTGCCATATTGGAGCACAAATCTGATTAGACATAACCTTGATGTCATGCATATTGAGAAGAACGTGTTTGATAACATAATTAATACTGTAATGAACGTCACGGAAAAGACAAAAGACAATCAGAAGGCTAGATTGGACTTAGACGAAATATACAGACGCCTATATTGCACATGATAGACAACGGAAAGGGAAAGCTTTTGCGGCCTAAGGCAATCTACTCGCTGGATATGAAGGACAAAGTGAGACTTTATAGATGGATCCAGGACTTAAAATTTTCGGACGGATACGTCTCCAATCTAAGAAGATGTGTCGACATAAAGGAGTGTAAACTGACCGGAATAAAGAGCCACGATTGCCACGTATTCATGGAGAGGTTAATTCCTGTTGCATTTCGAGAATTATTACCGCCAGTAGTCTAGGATCCATCGACAGAGCTGAGCATATTCTTCAGAGATCTTTGTTCTTGCAAGTTGCTCGTCGATCGTTTAGAGAAGCAAAAGAAGGACATTGTGCTAACACTTTGCAAACTTGAGAGAGTTTTTCATCCTACATTTTTTGACTCAATGGAGCATTTGTCGATTCATCTTATCCATGAGGCTCTTGTTGCTGGACCTGTCGGTTATCGTTGGATATATCCAATCGAGCGACAGTTGAACCACCTCAAGAGGAAGGTAAAAAATAAGGCATGGGTGGAGGGTTCTATTTGTGAAGCATATGTCCTTGAGAAGATTTCAAACTTATGTTCCATGTATTTTTAGCCTCATATTGCTACAAACAGAACAAGGGCTCCTAGAAATGATGACGGCTATGAAGTTGGTATTGAGGCAAAGCTGAATGTATTTACTGCCTACGGAAAACCATCTGGTAAAATGAAAAAAAGATATCTAAATGACGACGAGGTTAGCGCTGCAATGTTATATGTATTGCTCAACTGCGACGAGGAAAAAGTGGACAAGCTTGAGGGGTAAGTAAAATTATTTCGCGTGCTTCGTTGCTTCTGAATATAACTAATATACCTATGCTTCGTTGCTTTTCAGCATGTTTAAGGATGAGGTAACGTCCAACAATCCGTATGCAACCGAGGAGGAAGTAGAACAACAAATGAGACTTCATTTTCCTTTTTGGTTGAGAGCATATTACGGACGTAGTCACAATTTACTTTTTCTATACATTTGTACTTGCACATAATAATTAAGTTAGTATAGTTTATATGGTATTTAGGTTGATCGTCCGGAGGCAATCCTTGAGAATGACTATATTAAAACTCTAGCCTAGGGGCCAATTTATCAAGTGAAGACCTGGCCAAGTTACTGCGTAAATGGTTTCAGGTTCAAGTCAACAAATGCTCGAATAAGAGACGACTTCTTGGATTTAGATTCTACGAAGAATAGCTGTTTATGCATAAAATCTTCAAACTACAAAGATGTCGACCCAGGCAATGACTTCTTTGGCATCTTATGGGAGATTGTGGAACTGACATACAATTATGCTATAGAACCTTGTAAGGTCGTCTTGTTCAGATGTGACTGGTTCGATCCGATCCAGGTTCGAGGTTGGAGAGTTGACAACATGGTCTTGTTGACATAAATTATCGCCGTCGATATCAATCTTATGAGCCGTTTGTTCTAGCAAGCCAGAATCAGCTAGTTTACTTTACCAGCTATCCAAAATGAGGAGCCGGAAGATCAGATTAGTAGGCAGTCTGTAAGACTAAAGCTCAAAATACCTTCGATGTCGACGAGATAGCTTATCAGGAAGACGAACTACCTCTTATTACAAATATTATCGATGTAGACTCAACGGAAGTTCCTCATGACATGTTTCATCAATTGGAAGAGGTAGAAGTATCAGAAGAGGAAGAGAAAGTTGATAGAAGTGAAGAAGAAGAAGAAGAAGAAGAGGAAGAGGAATTAGAACAAGATGAATTTTTAGAAGAGGATTGAATATGTTTAATTTTCAGATGTAATATGGTTTACTTTCGTTTTTTTCAGATGTGGAATGGTTTACTTTTGTTTTAGCGACGTTAATAAGCGACATTTTCAGATATAGTATGGTTTACTTTTTTTTAGATATAGTATGGTTTACTTAGTGACGTTCCCTGGATGTAGTATGGTATACTTTTGTTTTTTTAAGATGTAGTATGGTATACTTCAGTATTTTTTCAGACATGGCTCGACGTGGATCATTTGGTTCCGGTGCTGGTGGGAGTCGACGACCCCGACAGTCTCCATCTACCACTCCTATCGACTCCTCATCCCCCCGCACTCCAGTACACACTAGCGGTCTAGTCGCCGACAGTGTCTCCATACCCGGCTCTAGCAGTTCGAGGCTAGGGCCTTCTTCTTCTACACAGCCAGTACCGTCGAGTATTCTAGAGGTCGACCCCACTATTGAGGAGAAGGCCGAGGCCCACATCGAGGTCGAGGGCGATGGCGAGGCCCACGCCGAGGGCGAGGGCGAGGGCGAGGTCGAGGCCGAGGGGCAGGCTGCGGGCAGGGACATGGGCAGGGGGTGGGGCAGGGGCATAGTACAGCTCTCATTTGAGACAGATCCTCTGTGTCGCCCGGAGGGGGATTTGAGGATAGAGATTTGGGCATGTACTCGGACTAGGCGGTAAGTGAAATTATTGTATTTAATTAGTTTAAATTTATTATCAACTTATTTAATAAATTTTAATTTCTATTTTACAGGTATCATCCCTCCTCCGTACACCGGTCGCTGGGTACATTCCGGTGACAGAATTACGGCGGGCCCTGGATCAACTGGAGGGATATCCCGGCCGACAGGAAGGCCTTCTGGTTTGAGCACTTTTTGGTACGTAAAAGTTTATTTTCTTTTAAAATTTAGTATGTTATGTTATAACTTATGTACTTCTATGATTTTTTCAGCGGACTTACTTTTTTCCTCCCCACCGCGCCGTTGCTGTCGGGGCTATATTTTCCAGCGTCGCCAGCAAGGTCATTAGGGAGGCGATCCTCGACCTAAAGGATCGCGACCGTCGGGGAGAGCCTCTTCAGGGTTGGATCTCTGCCGCCGACTGGGCGGTAATGAAGAGGAGATTCAAGGAGGAAGCCTACAAGGAGAAGTCCGCAAAGTCTAAAAGAGCGCGACAGGCGGGGTCGCAGTGGTGTGGTGGATCACGGTCCATCATGGATTTCTTCACCCATATGGTACGTATCTCGTCGTATACCCATAATTAATACTTTATAGTAATATATTTCTTTCAACTTAACTGACAACTCATATAATAATTTTGTAACAGGTTGAATCGGAAGAAGACCCGAATACGGTGACCTTGTTCTTTGCCACGCACACGAAGGGGGAGCGGTTCGTAGACGACAAGTCCCGGGACACCTACGTATGTTTTACTTAATGCTAGTTCGTTAATATTAATATTTAGTTACGTAGAAAATTCATATAGATGTTATTTCTAAGCCGAGTTTTAGAAGTTTTACTTAATGCTAGTGTATATTAATTTTTAGCGACCACGTGAGAATTCATATATATGTTATTTCTAGGCCGAGTTTTTGAGGCTTAGGGTGGCCGGGCTGACACGATCAGAGGGAGCTGGTGCTAGCACTTCCAAGCAGTCTCCGGCCGCCGCAGCTCAGTCAGATGACGAGCTGTGGATGAGGGCCGTTGGTGGCATGCAAAGGGGTACGTACTATGGTACGGGCTCCTATGGTGCCTTTATTATGTCACAGGCCTCTTTGACCACCATTAGTGTGCCCGACCCTGCACAGACTGAGGAGTCGCTCCGTTACCAGCAGAGTGTCGATGTACAGATCGTAGCTCTGCGTGACGAGATGCTAGAAAGGATGGGGGCACCGCATACAGATGATTCTGCGCTCATATCACGCTTTGAGAGGCTGGAGGAGACTACGGAGGTGCTGCGACAGATGACCCGTACTATGTATGAGGTTACGCAGCGGTTGGTCGAACAGATACAGCATTTCCAGGAGATGGCTACGGAGCGACCATCTGCTGGTACGCCGGGAGCATCATCTACTTCCGGCGGTGCACGAGAGGACATGCTCGTCCACCTGTTATCACCGGAGGAGTATCAGACGATCCTGATGTTGCGACGACAGTCATCTGGTGGCGCTCCTCCTACAACACCGGGTCAAGCTCCAGCTCCAGGCGATCAGTAGTTTTATTTTTGTATTTTTGGACTGTACTATATTTTTGACTTTGTATGTATTTGGGGATATTTAATTTTTTTCGTTGAGGATATTGAGTATGTACGTATTTGCGGATACTGATTTGGTTTGTTCAAGATATTATATGTTGACATTGTTCGTTGTGGATAGTATTTTTTATATTTTTTGCATATCCTGGAATGTATTGTGCGTGCCGGTGTTGAGTGTTCCACCGAGGGGGTCGACGAACCCAGGGATTGGATTCTATATTTTGTATTTTGTATTCTGTATTTTGGCTCAGGCTCAAGCTCTATTTGCATTCTGGAACCTTTTTTTATATTTTTTAACTTAGCGACGTTTTTAGCGACGTTCATATTCGTCGCTAAATTTTAGCGACGTTACTAAATGTCGCTAAAAGCGTCGCTAAATGCTAACATGGCAACACGTGGCACCAAATCTGATGTCAGCTCATCGTCGCTAAAACGTCGCAAAAGTGTCGCTAAACGGCAACCACACGATAACGTCGCCTTATACGTCGCTAATTAGCGTCAACGAACAAACGTCGCAAATAATGTCGCTAATTAGCAACGTTAATAACGTCGCCCTAGCGATGTTTTGCGACATTTTCTCGTTTAGAGACACATTATTTTCCGTCGTTTCCAAAACGTCGCCCAAAACGTCGCTAAATTCATTTAGCGACATTTTTACCGCGTTTAGCGACGTTTTAGAACGTCGCTAATATGACAAATTTTCGTAGTGATTGTTCACCTTTTTAGCATTTGTTATCTTGTTATCTTTTTTGCATTTACTATCTCTAGGAAAACTAATCAGCTTAGCTTCTTGTCCAGATCCTGGTGAATAACGAAACAACTAGCGCGAGTGAATAGTTGTTCAGTTTCATTTTTACATCAGAAATCTGTTCTGTCAAGACTTGTGGATCTTTGGTTACATATTTGAAGGAAGTTACAAGATGTAAGCTTTCACCTTGGGGTGAACTGAGTCGCCCAAGTCACCCTCCTTAGGGGTTGATGTTCTTTTCAAGATAATTAAGAGAAATTATTGAAGGAAGCAAGAGTAGGGAAAATTATTGTATATTGAAGAGGCAAAAAGTCTGGTTATGCTACAATCAGTTGTCCTATTAAGGTTCATTATTCCAAATCTCATTTTATATGATAGGTGTAGTTGTTTAAAGTTTAATATGTTGTGTGGTTCATTGTAAATGATTCAAATACTGGTTATTAAAATGTATGTTGCTAGTTTTAGAAATAATTTGGTTTAGTTGCTTGTTATTCAAATGTAATTATGTGACTAGTTCAAATATTGGTTTAGTTATCCAAATGTTATATGAAATGGTTGAAATGCTATGAAACTGAAATGTTTTCTTATTGAATTTATATGTTGCTTATGGTTTAGTTATTCGATATATATATATATATATATATATATATATATATAATATATATAATATATATATATATATATATATATATATATATATATATATATTGTATTTGTAATAGTTATAAACGTTATAATGAGTCGACACTAGTGAAGAGAAATACATTATAGTAACAGTAACAACCGTGACCAAATTTTTTTTGTAATATTAATATCGGTGACAAATGGTAAATTCCTGACGGTAATAACCATGATGAATTGTATTTTCCTCACGGTTGTTACCGTGGCAAAAAAAATAATTCCTCACGGTTATTACCGTGACGAAAAAAATAATTCGTCATGGTTATTGCCGTTACGAAATATTTACCACGCCTAAACTGTCACGGTTATTACCATTACAAAAAATATTTGTCACAGTAATAACCGTGGGTAATCACCTATTATGGTGTATTGATTTTATTGACTGTTTAGTGAGTCGGAAAGAGAAATGCTAAGTAGGTATGTGAACAAACCACAATAAATGTTAATGTGTATAGCTAAGTCATACACCTCACGTATGGGTTAGCCGTACCAAATGTCATGACCCGCACCCGCTTTTCGGGATGCAAGTGTGTGAGCAAGCCAGCTACGTATCAAGCGGACTCCAGCCCGACTCGAATATGTATAAGCTGTCAAGAGCATGGTATCATGTCTAATATGGTAATCAAAACTATATCTCAATCCACGAGATATATATAAATCAAGAATGAACAAGAATGGTTCATGGTCTGCAGCCCACTAGCATATTTTCCAATTAGACTCCAAGAATAGACTAAAATTAGGCTAACAAGCAGGATATATCATAAGAGCAAGAGAAGATAATAAAGCAATATCACTAGCAAAATACCTGAATCATGCAGATGTAATCGACTACCACATGTTCAGCTAACTAACTCCGATTAACCAGCTACCTGAAGAGATCATTAGGTCCTCAGGGACATAGCAAGATACACAAAAATATGCCTATCTAACAGTTCTATCATGCATAAGAATATAAACAGGCTATAAACAGGAAACGAGACAAAAACTGACAAGTAGCTACTGACAAATGACTATGAACATGGATACGGGAAACAACTACGCATAAATGAACTGCTGGAAGAGAACTAGTGAACAAGAGATCAATGGATAACAAACCCTCGTCCCGAGTGTGGACTCGATAGTTTGAACTAAAAACTAAACCTTGCCTCGAATTTGGACTCGCAGGTTAGTTTACGACAAACACCCTCGTCCCGAGTGTGGACTTGTAGGTGCAAACGGTCAACCCTCACCCCGATTGTGGACTCGCCGGTTGAGAAAACGAAAGAGGAGTTAGCTGTTCAGTTACACGCACTCACTCCACGACACAATACGACTCAGTCAAGGTACATGTAAGGACAACTCTCATATAGTCTATAATATCAAACTCTGGACAACGACGGTATATAGACGGGACAATAACTAATATACATGATAAGAAGAAAAGCATACCAATCAAACCAATCCAACTAACTAATGACATATAACTACTACATAAAGAAATAAGCATGCAATAAACTGTAGAGGGAGGCAAGGTATACTTGTCATATTCGGCGCTCTTGATATGAAATGTCACTCCCGCGTCCACGCCTCCGGAACCCGACGCTCCTAGATAATTAAGTAGCTAGTTTAAGTCACTACTCATAAAACTTATGATACGACTTAATTAGTTAAAGTAATGTTTTAAAATTATATTAACTATATTCAAATCTCCTGTGGATCCATTTAGATTCATAAAATCACACACAGGTTCCACGAGACATCGAAACACAGTTTTAGGGTTTCTAACTCTCAATTGGTCGGTTATGCCCCTACTTTAATAACATACTTAAAAATCATATAAATTTCATAAAAATAATATTTAATCAAATTTTCTACAGATTTATCTCTGAAATTTCAGAATTAATATTTTTAAAGAAATTTATGACTAGTTGATTACTAAGTCAGCTAGTCTACCCGAAACTCGTCCGGAACATAGTCAATTACCCAAAATTGCTAAAATAACAAAAAAATAATTTAAACAAAATTAAAATATCTTATTTCTCAGAATAAAATTATGGGTACAAGGGTTAAGTTATACTACAAGTTCGGGACATTCTAGGTCAGCCGATTACCCGAAATTAGCAAGTTTTGACCTATAATTTTTTAAACCAGATTTGAGTTGACAAATTCGTGAAAAAATACTTAAAAATCCTAATTTATATATATGAACACACAAAAAATTTAGTTTTGAAAATAATCACCAATAACTTATAGTTCCTTCACAACGGGGTTAATTTTGATCCTACCGAAACATGAATATTACGACTATAAATCATGAAACTTTTATAGATGATTATACATAGCAAAATACATCAAAATATAATTTCTGCAGATTTAATAATATATTTTCTACAGAAATTTAGTAAGGATTTGAGATAGAAAAATTAGAGTTTCTTACCAAAAGTCCTTGCTAGAGATGTTGTGAAGACTTCTCATTGCCAAAGCTCCAACCTTTCTTGCTATCTTTGCTTGCTAATCCTATCTTGGTGAGTTTGTAAGGGTTGGCAATGACTATAGATGGTTGGATGGAGAGGCTAGAGTTTTTAGGGTTTATTTTGAGTGGTTTGGTGGATGTATGGTGGAGGAGATGAGTTTTTGTGAAGGATGGAGAGATGTGCAATGGAGAAGATGATGTATGGAGGGCTATATGGTAGAGGTGCAGCCAAATATGAGGGGAAAGTAAGGTAGCGGTCGGCCAAGAAGGAAAAAAGAAGAAGAAATTAAGTTAGGGTTAGGGTTTGGGTATGAGTTGATGTACATATATGGGCATTTTGGGTTGCATGCGTGAAAATGAGTAGGAATCCTATTCCTAATGAGATGCTTGGCCGAATGTCCAAGGAAGGGGCTGCTTTGGTCGGCCAAGAGTGCTTCCACTTGGTTGGGGGAGTGGTTTGGTGAGTTGGCTAATTCATTGGATTGAGGATTAAAAGGTCTTTCCTAATGTAGACTAATTAAATCTATCTGTACAAATACAATCCAAAATCTGAATTAAACACAAAATATGTATTTATTAATATTTATTAATGTTCAACATGCCTTCTTAGGATTGGATTGGACTTTGGGTCAAATATAAACTAATGCCAACTAGGATTACACGTAGACACTTTCTATGAATAGAAACTTTCCAAAATTAAAAACATATCAATATTAATAAAATATATATACAAAATATATATCAACATGATGGTATTTGAGATTACTACATGTTTATTTAGATTTGGATTTGGTTCGGGTCAAGTCGGGGCTAAATTGGTACAACCGGGTCTCTTAGAAAGTCAATAATCTAATAAATAAATAAATAAATAAATCATCGGTGGGGGTTAAGTCGCAACTTGGCCTGGTTTTCCTAGTTAGAACACACCTATGGCTCAACCTTCCCTACCATAGCTAAAACACTAGTCAAGGCACCCAACTACACTATCCGTGCCAAAATTCTTGGTCATCTTGTACTCCAAATTTAATCGTGACTAAAGGCATCTACCGTAATAATTAACTAATTAATTATTTATAACATTCAAAAATCACCATTTAAATAAAATAAATAAATAAAAATATTTCAAAATTTCTGGAAAGAAGAGTTACAAATCTACCCACCTTAAAAATAATTTCGTCCTCGAAATTCTAATTCATAACTATTCCTTAAAATTTAAAAAGAAAGTCTACCTTAACCTTAATCTCCTTAAATTTTAATTCCTCAAAAATAGTTTATATCATTCTCCTAGCCATTTTTTAACTACGAAATCTCGATGACTTCTACCCACCTTTGGTCATACTACACCCTCAAAGGTATGTCACTAAAACTTTATAACCTTCCATCTAGTTGCTAGAATCATTACCCCATAGATATTTAAGACATATGGCATCTATAATCCCCCCATATCTATCAAACAACCAAAAATTAAATAATCAAGCAATATTATACAATAACTTAAGAATTTTTGTTAGATTCTAGACAGCACGATCGTTCGTCACTCCGAAATAGGAAGAGACAAAAATCAATGGTGCAAAAGGCAAGGAAGAATAATCGAGAACAAATATGAAATTTCAAAGAAGTAAAGAAATTTCTAGGAGAATTTTTAAGGCAGTATGGATTGAGATTTCTAAGATTTAGTCATAATCGCAGGCTCGTATCAATACATTTACGTAACCGATACGATATGCTCTAACCTGCACGGGACACCAAAAAAAATTGTCACGACCCGTACCCGCTTTTTGGGATACAAGTGCGTGAGCAAGCCAGCTACGTATCAAGCAGACTCCAGCCCGACTCGAATACGTATAAGCTGTCAAGAGCATGGTATCATGTCTAATATGGTAATCAAAACTATATCTCAATCCTCGAGATGTATATAAATCAAGAATGAACAAGAATGGTTCATGGTCTGCAGCCTACTAGCATATTGTCCGATTAGACTCCAAGAATAGACTGAAACTATGCTAACAAGAAGGATATATTATAAGAGCAAGAGAATATAATAAAGCAATATTACTAGCAAAATACCTGAATCATGCAGATGTAATCGACTACCACATGCTCAGCTAACTAACTCCGAGCAACCAGCTACCTGAAGAGACACTACCAAATTACAGTATTTTAGCGACGGCCATTTAGCGACAGAAATTTTCCGTCGCTATTACCGTCGGATCACCGACGGATTTGTGACGGAATACCGACGGAAAGCAGTAGACAATTTTTTTTATTTTTTTATGTCCATATCCGTCGCTACGCCGTCGATAGGTCGTCGGCCAAGTAGCGACGGTTTTATATCCGTCGCTAGAACGTCGCATATTTTGGCAGAAAAAGCCTAAAATATTGGCGCGAGATTTACTGACGACTTAGCGACGGAATAATCCGTCGCTACTCTGGCGCGAGATTTTCTGACAACTTAGCGACGGAATAATCCATCGCTACTCCGTCGCTAATTTCTGTACCCTAACTTAAATTGAACCGACGGGGGGAAATTTTCATTCCCCTAACTTAAATTGAACCGACTTAGCGACGGAATCATCAGGTCCATAGGGACATAGCAAGATACACAAAATATGCCTATCTAATAGTTCTATCATGCATAAGAATATAAACAGGCTATAAACAGAAAACGAGACCGAAACTGACAAGTAGTTACTGATATGTGACTATGAACACGGATACGGAAAACAACTACGCATAAATGAACTGCTGGGAGAGAACTGGTGAACAAGAGATCAAAGGATATCAAACCCTCGTCCCGAGTGTAGACTCGATAGTTTGAACTAAACACTAACCCTCGCCCGAATGTGGACTCGCAGGTTAGTTCACGATAAACACCTTAGCCCCGAGTATGGACTCGCAGGTGCAAACAGATTAAGACAAACACCTTCGCCCCGAGTGTGGACTCGCAAGTACAAACGGTCAACCCTCGTACCGATTGTGGACTCGCATGTTGAAAAAACAAAACAAGAATTAGCAGTTCAGTTACACGCACTCACTCTACGACACAATACGACTCAGTCAAGGTACATGTAAGGACAACTCTCATATAGTCCATAATGTCAAACTCTGGACAACGACGGTATATAGACGGGACAATAACTAATATACATGATAAGAAGAAAAGCATACCAATCAAACCAATCCAACTAACTGATGACATATAACTACTAGATAAAGAAATAAGCATACAATAAAATATAGAGGGAGGCAAGGTATACTTGCCTGATTCTGCGCTGTTAATATGAAACGCCGCTCCCGCGTCCACGCCTCCGGAACCCGACGCTCCTAGATAATTAATTAGCTAGTTTAAGTCACTATTCATAAAACTTATGATATGACTTAATTAGTTAAAGTAATGTTTTAAAATTATATTAACTATATTCAAATCTCCCGGGGAACCATTTAGATTCATAAAATCACACACAGGTTCCACGAGACATCGAAACACAGTTTTAGGGTTTCTAACTCTCAATTGGTCGGTTATGCCCCTACTTCAATAACATACTTAAAAATCATATAAATTTTATAAAAATAATATTTAAACAAAATTTTTACAGATTTATCTCTGAAATTCCAGAATTAATATTTTCAAAAAAATTATGACTAGTTGATTACTAAGTCAGCTAGTCTACCCGAAACTCGTCCGGAACATAGTCAATTACTCAAAATTGCTAAAATAACAAAAAAAATATTTAAAAAAAATTAAAATATCTTATTTCTCATAATAAAATCATGGGTAAAAGGGTTAAGTTATACTACAAGTTTGGGACATTCTAGGTCAGCCTATTACCCGAAATTAGCTAGTTTTGACCTATAATTTTTTCGACCAAATTTGATTTGATAAATTTATGGAAAAATACGTAAAAATCCTAATTTATATATATGAACACACAAAAAATTCAGTTTTGAAAATAACCACCAATAACTTATAGTTACTTCACCTACCGAAACATGAATATTACGACTATAAATCATGAAACTTTTATAGATGATTATACATAGCAAAAGCCATCAAAATATAATTTTTACAGATTTAATAACATATTTTCTACAGAAATTTACTAAGGATTTGAGATAAAAAAATAGGATTTCTTACCAAAAGTCCTTGCTAGAGAGGTTGTGAAGACTTATCCTTGCCAAAGCTCCAACCTTTATTGCTATCTTTGCTTGCTAATCATCTCTTGGTGAGTTTGTAAGGGTTGGCAATGACTATAGATGGTTGGATGGAGAATTTGGAGTTTTTAGGGTTTATTTTGAGTGGTTGGGTGGATGTATGGTGGAGGAGATGAGTTTTTGTGAAGGATGGAGAGATGTGCAATAGAGAAGATGATGTATGGAGGGCTATGGGGGAGAGGTTCTGCCAAATCTGAGGGGGAAGTAAGATAGCGGTCGGCCAAGAAGGAAAAAAAGAAGAAATTAAGTTATGGTTAGGGTTTGGGTATGAGTTGATGTACATATATGGGCCTTTTGGGTTATATGTTTGAAAAGGAGTGGGAATCCTATTCCTAATGAGATGCTTGGCCGAATATCCAAGGGAGGGGCTGCTTTGGTCGGCCAAGAGTGCTCCCACTTGGTTGGGGTGGTGGTTTGGTGAGTTGGCTAATTGATTGGATTGAGGATTAAAAGGTGTTTCCTAGTGTAGACTAATTAAATCTATCTGTATAAATACAATCCAAAATATGAATTAAATATAAAATATGTATTTATTAATATTTATTAATGTTCAACATGCCTTCTTAGGATTGGGTTGGACTTTGGGTCAAATATAAACTAATGTCAACTAGGATTACACGTAGACACTTTCTATAAATAGAAACTTTTCAAAATTAAAAACATATCAATATTAATAAAATATATATACAAAATATATATCAACATGAAGGTATTTGAGAGTACTACATGTTTATTTAGATTTGGATTTGGTTTGGGTCAAGTCGGGGCTAAATTGGTACAACCAGGTCTCCTAGAAAGTCAATAATCGAATAATTAAATAAATAAATTATCGGTTGGGGTTAAGTCGTAACTTGGCCTGGTTTTCCTAATTAGAACACACATATGGCTCGGCCTTCCCTACCACAGCTAAAATACTAGTCAAGACACCCAACTACACTATCCGTGCCAAAATTCTTGGTCATCTTGTACTTCAAATTTAATCGTGACTAAAGGCATATACCGTAATAATTATCTAATTAAATATTTATAACATTAAAAAATCACCATTTAAATCAAATAAATAAATAAAAATATTTCAAATTTTTTGGAAAGAGGAGTTACACCAAAAATTTGGAGAGCCATCTATGATGTGCCGTATTATCCCAGTCGTTCACATGTCGAAAGATATTTCAGAGCACTGTTTTATTAGTTTTACTTGTTCATATTCATTTTCCAGTTGTCTTGTTCATACATGTTCCTGTTAGTACTTTTTTTTATATGTTATCATTTTCAGTTCATATACATGTTCCTTTACTGTTACATTGCATCTCTAATGTCTAGCTTTATTTTGTATTAAGTTACATAAATGCAATAGGGTTATATTTTGCTCCTTTTTCTGAATGGATCGTTGCAGGTGACTTTATATGCCTTTACTTTTTCGCTACAGACCATATACGGAAGGGATAGAGATCTTGGAGGCCGATTCTAGATTAGATAGTTCTTTTATATTTAGCGGGTTTGTTCCTGAATGTCATTTTAATGTATAATTGGATTTGTAATTAAATAATTATTGTGAATGAGCAAATAGATATGATTTTGTTATATTAAGTTTGACATTGAGGTTTAGACAGCGTACTACTGCCAGGCTACGACGTAGGCTGGACTTGGCTATGTACTCGTATCCCAAAAAGCAGGATCGGGTCATGACATTAATCCGGCATTCAGATGACGCTGTACGAAGTCTTGTACGGACGGAAGTGCAGATCACCCATTTGCTGGGACGAAGTCGGGGAGCGACAAATTCTTGGCACGAAGTTGGTGGAACAGACCGTGCAAAAAATTTGGCTCATTTCGGAAAGACTGAAGATTTTACAGAGTCGACAAAAAAGTGGCGCTGACACACATCGACGACCCCTCAAGTTCCTGGAAGGCGACTATGTATTTCTGAAGGTAATGCCCATGCGAGGAGTCACCAGAATCGGAGCCAAAGGCAAGCTTAGTCCAAGATTTATGGGTCCTTTCAAATTTTTGAAGCGAATCGTCCCAGTAGCTTACCAGATTGCATTGCCGGCAGCACTTTTGGGTGTGTACGATGTTTTCAACCTCTCTCAGTTGTGAAAATGCCTGCACGATCTGAGCCTTATGGTAGATCTTTGTCAGCTAGATCTGAAGCTAGACTTATCATATGTGGAAGAACCGGTCAAAGTCTTGGAGCGCAAGGATAAGTTGCTTCAAAATCGAGCGTTCCTTCTCGTTTGCGTACTCTGTAGGTATCATTCAGTCGAAGAGACGACCTGAGAACTCGAGTCAGAGATAAGAGAAAGGTTTCCATCATTATTTTCTTAGAGGTAGGCTCTCTTCTTAAGTTTTAAGGACGAAACTTTTTCTTAGTTGGTTATGGTGCAATACCCCGTCCCTACATCATGCCCCATTTTTTGTCCACGAGATGCGCGATAAAGGAACACTGTTGCTATCGATTTGGTCGGAACCGATAGATCGGGATCGATTGAATCAATTGAACGGGAACGATTAAATTAAGATCCATTCCTCGTTATGGAATGACTTTTTCGGAATCAAGTCCCATATACAGCGGGTTGCGCCTCGAGGATAAACTCTGCGGCGAGTCGGAAGGGACCTCACGTTGCTCTGTTTTTTATGTCGCACTTGCTTCTTTGGCTTTAGTTTTCTGAATACGTTTTCGTGAATGTTTTTGATAGTTTTTATGGCTTGTGTTTTCGAACTTCGTATTTGTATCGAACTCACATTGTATGGCACACTATGCCATGGATAAGTTCCAACATAACTTATGTCTTTATGCCTATCAAATGCTTGCATAAAAATTACTAGGATGGCTAGAAAGATAATTGAAAATATATAGCATGCTTTACATAATTTCTTGAACCAAATGAGAGCGTGGAACTTAACGTGCCACGCACCAGTACAAGTGTAATGTACTGATCCTCGCTCCCCATAGGTACCCTGAACCAAGAAGGACGTACCAACTAAACTCTAGGCGATACAAGTTCTTTTGAAGCCTCATCCGTGGATCGAAGGCTTGTTTTGATCCTTTTGAAGACTCCATATTTAGTCCAAAAGAAAGATGTCTCAACTCTCCACGATAGCAAGTCTTTTAAATATTTTGCTTGTAAATAGGGATGTAACGTATGGAACAACTATCTCATCGGTATTCATTTTGTAATTGAGTCATGTTGTAAGCCCGCATGGCAAGAATTGTAATAGAGTCTTGTAAATGATGTCTATTATCAATGAAAAATGTTTATTCGGTTTCTCTGCATACTCTATTAGATGTTGTGTTTCAGATAACCTTATGATTATGTCGTGTGCGATCGCAATTTAGGTTTGCACGGCATCACGTCCGGAGGATGACTATCGAATCTATGGAATCGGGACGTGACACGTATCCTTCAGATCTAGATCCTTTCCGTCAACAACAACTTCGAAGACGACGACCTCGACCGGTCTCCGCCAGTAACGTCGAAGTGTGGAAGGTGGCAGTGGTCTGCGCTAGTGACTTCGTCGATGACCTCGAGGCCTCGCTTGCTACGACGGCAACGTCGAAGTCGATGATGATGACGATGACCTCGACCGGTCTCCGCCAGCAATGTCGAAGTGTGGAGGGTGGCAGTGGTATGCGCCAGTGACTTCGACGATGACCTCGAGTCCTCGCTGGTCATGACGAAGCGGGTCACGACGGCAGCGTCGAAGTCGACGATCTCGAGGCCTGAGGATGATGACCTCAACCGCCATCTTAGAGTTAGGGTTTTGGGACGGGGCCTTCTCGACGTCGTCGACGAGCACTACCAAAATATGCCACATTAGCGATGCCAGATGACGTCGCTAAATATCAAAAATACGTCGCTAAAATAAATCGGCAATAAAATTAGCGACGTTTTGACAATATCGCATAAAACATGGTCGCTAGCAAGAGAGACATCATTGTTCGTCGCTATAGCAACATAAGTCTGCGACACAGCACATCGCTAGATTTTTTTCACAAGTAGCGACGTTTACCGACATTGCATTGCTAATCTGCGACGCACAAATTTATTGTTAATTGTCACTGACATTTCAACTATTAGCGACGTAAACTGTAAAGTTTAGCGACTCCGTATCTGGCAATTTGGGATTGCCATGTCACCATTTTAGCGACGTTTGGCGACATCCAGTGACGTTAAAATACTTGTATAGCGACGTATTGATACGAACTTAGTGACCATGATAGCGACGTTGCCTGACTAAAGTTGCTGACTTGTAATATTGTCCACGTCAGCATTTTTGCGACATTCAGCGCCATTCTGATTCTAAGGTTTGTGATGTTTCGGGACACCTTAGCAACTAATGCTTGTGTCGCAAAGCGTCGCTAACTCCAAAAAAATGTAAAAAAAATGTTGTATGCTTTTTATATAAATGACAGTTACATTATAAAGCATTTTACCTGCATTTAGAGTGACAGTTTACAAATAATAGACCCAGAGCAACCCTCCTTAGAATTTACTGGGTTCGTCGACCCTTCGGTGGAACACTCAACACCGATAAATCAATATAGTGACAAATGATAAAAATGTACTACCAATTATCAAATAAATAGAATCTAACGATCAAAAAGACAAAAAATAGCCGGGTGGATACAAATCCACTACCAAACGGCTATAAAAAGTGTGTCCAATAATATTCAACATAACATAACACAAATTGTAAGTAAATGTATAAAATAAATACATAAAGACCCAACAATGGGTCACTAAAACAACAAATGAATAAGTCCAATAAAAGACTACTATGCCTGGTCAGGATGAAGAGGAGGAGTAGGCAGTCGCAGTATCTGGGACATCATGAACCTATACTGCGTCAGGGTCAGCATCACCGGTGACGACTCATCAGTAGATGAAAGAGGAGGCAGTGGAACCGCTACAGTAGGTGTGGATGCCGACGTACGACCAGGAAGTGTCTGCTCCATGGCTAGCAGTCTGGAGTTGGTAGAATTTATAACAGTCGCCAACCTTGAAATCTACTCACCAATGGCCACCTGCGACCCATGTAACGCGTGAACGGCAAGATCTGCCCTCTCCTGTACCGTCTGAATGGCACGATCCGTTCTCTCTTTCGTCTTTCTAATGGTACGCTCGAGCATATCAAATCATGTGGTGAGGTCCGTATCGTCCATCTGATGCTCCGCAATCCTTCGTAATAGCTCGTTACGCAGCTCAGTAAGCTGGCGATGGAGTTCCTCCACTCGAACTGACTCTTGTGAGGGCTGTAGGGAATGCACACTGGCAGAGGGGGCCCTGGATGGCTGCATCGCCACAAGGGCACCTTAGGATCCCATACCGTAGTACGTACCCCTCTGAAGACCACTAACGGCGGTCATCCAGAGCTCGTCCAACATCCGAGCCGGAGGGGCTGAGAGGGAGTACCAGCCCCTCCCTCCGTAGATGTACTAGTCATCTCATGCTCTAGCCTATGATACTCCTCCTAGAAAAGTGTACATCTCGATAAGCATAATATGTACTACCAACCTAGTTGTTCCATGTTTATGGATGTATATTGCATATTTCTTAAGTTATACTAAAGTTAATGACACGTAAAGTAATACTTACATAGCTATGCGTGGCCCGATCATCGATAAGCTTTCCGTCCTTCCGATGGGTGGCCAGGAAGATGGTCACCATGTTGGCATCCTCACCCCTCTTTATCTATTATAATAATTTATTTGTTAATAAAATTAAACATTTTATTCCTACATTTATTAAATAATATATTACACTAAAACATATACCAGGCGACAAAAATGTTCCGTCATGGGAATCGAGCCACCACACCACTTTCCTGCCCTCGTTCTAGCCACCTTCGCCTTCTCTGACCATTCCTTGTATATAGGAGCATCGAATCTAGCCTTCATGGCAGTCCACTGTTCCGGTGTGATCCAACCTTCGATCAATTTTCTGGAGCGGTCTCGAGCCTTCTGGTCGTCGATCGCATCTCGGATCAACTTGACGACAATGGCAGGAAATTGCTTCTTGATCGTCTCAGCCTGGTGTGGTGGATAAAAATATATTTTCTACAAGAATTAAATTAGTTAGTTATATAATATGCATAAAGGATGATTTATACTAAAAGCAATATAATTTAGTTACCTTGAAGTGGATAAAACATCCAAGTCTAACCCAGAAATAAGTCTACCAGAAACAAATCCGGTGAAAAGTCATATCATACTGCTCTACCCTCTACGCAGGTGCAGAGAGATCTCCCTCCTCAGCCACTGCACATAAGTAGGATCACTTCCTCCTTAATAGTAGGAGGAAGTTCTTTCTTGACCTTCATCTCTACTTTAGGTACCACAACCTTCTCAGCAGCAGGAGAAAGCACTACCTCCTCAGCAGCATGAGGTACCACTACCTCCTTAGCAGCCATCCGTGCCTCAATCAAGCGACGTGCTCGGGTCATAGGTGCTATCTGGATAGATTGAAGGAAACATAGAGATTAATCAGAGATTAAACAAAATGACAGTATTAGACGTGTAATGTGGAAGATTCATTGTTGCATGGAGATTAATTAGTGGTTAAACATATTGTATATTTTATTTTATTTTCAATCATCTTCTAAAAATTTATCTTCTTCGTCCTCTGCGTCCTCATCTTCCTCTTCCTCCTCATATTCGCTTTCATCTACTTCGTTTTCCTTTTTCGGATACTTCTACCTCTTTTACACGATTAGATGTGTAATATGGAACTTCCGTTGTGTCCACGTCAACTGTATTTGTTACGAGAGGTAGCTCATCCTCCTGATAAGCTATTTCGTCAACATCATAGGTATTTATGGCTTTAGTCTTGCATACTGCCCACCAGTCCAACCTAGTTGTTCTCCATCTAGGATAAGTAGTGAAGTAAACTTGTTGAGCCAGACTGGATAGGACAAATGGTTCGTATCCTTGATATCGATGCCGGTAGTTAATATACACAAGACCGTGCTTGACAATTTTCCAACCTTAATCTTGGATCGGATCGAACCAATAACACCTGAACAACACGATCCTAGCCGGCTCTATGCCGTAGTTATATGTCAACTCCACAATCTCCCGTAAGATGCCATAGAAATCATTGCCCGGATCAACATCTTTATAGTTTGTAGATCGAATACACAAACAACTATATTTGGTCGAATCAAGATCCGAAAAGTTCTCTCTGATCGGAGCATTTGTTGACTTGAACCTAAACCCATTCACGCAATAGCTTGGCCAGATTTTGACGAAATAAATGGGCCCTTTGGCTAGAGTTCTAATAGACTCATTCTCTAGTATTACGTCCAGATGATCGACCTAAAAACCACAAGATAAGAAATTAATTTAAACGTTCCATTAATTACTGTGCAAAGTGCATATACGAAAAGTAATTACTGAGCATCTTACATATGCTCTCAACCATAAAAAAAATGATTCTTATTCCTGTTCCAGTTCTTCATCTATTATGTACTGTCTACTCGACCTCACCTCATCATTAAATGTGTTAAAAATAACAACACATCGACCAATTAGTGTAATAATAATATTGGATACTATTATATGCATAGATGACGTAAACATGGACGTATTAGTTACTTACCCCTCGAGCTTCTCCACTTCATCCTCATCGCAGTTGAGTAATATATATAACTGAGTAGCCCTTAGTTCATCGTCATTCAGATATCTTTTCTTTATTTTCTCCGAAGGCTTTCTGAAAGCATTGACGACTTTCAGTATTGCATCATTAGATTCAAGATATCAATCGTCGTTTCTCGGAGCTCTTGTTCTATTAGTAGCAACATGTGGCTTGAAATACATCAAGCAAAAGTTTATAATCTTTTCGAGAACATAGGCTTCACAAATAGAACCTTCGACCCGAGCCTTATTTTTCACCTTTGGTTCAAATATCGCTCAAACGGGTAAATCCACTGATAACCGACGGGCTCACCAACACATGCCTCGTAGGAAAGATGAATTGGCAAATGCTCTATGGAGTCGAAGAACCCATGAGGGAACACCCTCTCAAGCTTGCACAGTATTACTGCAATGTACTTCTCTTGCTTTTCTAGACGATCGATAAGAAACATAGTCGAACAAAGATCTCTGAAGAATATGCTCAGCTCTGTCAACGGATCCCAAACGACCGACGATAATAATTCCCAAAATGCGATCGAAATTAACCTCTCCATAAGTACGTGACAGTCATGGCTCTTCATACCCATCAATTTGTTCTCCTTCGAGTCGACGTATCTTCTTAAATTTGACACGTATCCGTCAGAAAATTTTAGGCCCTGAATCTACCTACAAAGTCTCCCTTTATCCTTCCTGTCTAGTGAGAAAATTGCCTTAGGCTGCTTATACTTCCTATTGCCTTCTTTTATCAAATGCAACGCAGGATGTCTGCATATATCTTCCAAGTCCAACCTGGCCTTGGGATTGTCTTTCGTCTTTCCCTTTATGTCCATCACAGTATTAATTATGTTGTCAAACACATTCTTCTCGATATGTATGACATTAAGGTTATGCCTGATCAGATTGGTGCTCCAATATGGCAGGTCCCAGAATATACTTCTTTTCGTCCAATTATGAGTGTAGCCAAATTTATCACACTTCTATCCCTTTGTAGGCTCTTCGATAGCACTTGAAAAATCCTTGACCTTCTTCCATATTGTGTCTTCGGTCCACCTTGGCGGTGGATTGGCCTTCTCTACAATGCCGACAAAAAAAGCATTATTGTTCATCCGGAACGGATGGTCCTTCGACAGGAACTATCGATGACAATCGAAGAAGCACAGTTTTTTTTCTGTGTTTCAAACGAAAAGCCTTCATGCGATCCATACAATATGGACATAAGAGACGACCATAAGAGACGACCATGAGTGCTCCATCCAGATAACATTCTATAGACCGAAAAGTTATTGATGGTCCACATCAGTGCGGCCCTCATCTGAAAATTCTACTTTCTAGAAACATCGTAGGTGTTGGCACCTACTTCCCATAGCTGATTCAACTCATCTATCAATCGCTGTAAATACACATCGATGTTCCTCTTCGGATTGTTCGGACCCGGGATAATAACGGTGAGAAACATATACGAAGTCTTCATGCACATCCAAGGCGGTAGATTGTACGGTATGACGATCATAGACCAATGCGAATACTGGGATCCCAAAAGTCCGAATTGGGTAAAACTGTCGGAGGAGAGATCCAATCTAACATTATGCAGATCTGAAGCAAAATCTGGATAGTCTCGATCAAAGTGCTTCCATGCTTCTCCATCAGATGGGTGATCCAACACTCCATCGATCTGTTCCCGTCTGTGCCAACTCATGTTTTCTGCAGTCTCCTTCACCATAAACAACCTCTGCAACCGCGGCGTCAACGGCAAGTAGTGCATCGAGTCGGTAGGCTTCCTTGCACCGGGAGTCCTACTTGAACTTGTTGTCTTATAGCGATCAGCACCACAAAATCTGTATGCATCTTCATCTTTGTCGTCTTTGTAGTACAACATGTGCTCGTTGCGACATCCATCGATTTTTTCGTATCCCATCCATAGAGATCTCACCATCCACTTAGACCGGTAGAAGTCTGTAGGTAACTTTGCACCTTTCGGCAAGATCTTTATAATCAACTTGATGATTCGGTTGTAGCATTCTTGAGACATGTTGAAATCAGACTTGATGCTCAGCAATCTTGTAACCACCTCCAACGGTGAATGATCCTTTCAACTAGGATACAAAGGAGTCCTTGTATTCTCCAGCAACTCCATGAACTTTGCAGCATCGGCATTCGGTGCCTCCTCAGTCGTATTATGATTGTCCGGATCGAAACTAGGCCCCGCACCGTCAAAAACCATGTTCACCCACCCTTCGTCATAACCAGCGTGGTCATGGACATCCCTATACGGCAAATTAGGCTCCAGCTCCGATGCTAAAGACACAAGTTCTCCATGTGAGGTCTACTGATAGTAATTCGACATGAAACCTCTCGAATACAAATGATATGTCACGTCCACTTCTGGATGATAGTTTCATGTTGTGACATCTCACACATGGATACTTAATTTTGGTACGGTCCATGTACTGAGAGAACGTCTTGGCGAACTACAGGAACTGCTCTACCCCCTGTATAAATTCATCTCGCACACCGTACATGTCATCAGAATGACGATTGTACATCCACGAACGATGTCGCAGATAGTCATTCATATCCATTAATTGACAATAATTCTGCAAAGATAGATACACATTATTCGAGTATATTCCAAATTGATGCATAGAGATATAAGTATTAAATGAGTGTCATCACATGTTCAACAAGAAGGCCCCCTCTCTGACCCCCTCCATCTCTGACCCTCCCTCTACTTCCCTGCTTCTCATTCGACTCTCTCAGCATCCTATTCCGCATCATATGATATCGTCCTCAACCTCAGCCTAGAGAAGTGTGAAAATATTAATATTAACCAAGGTTCACAGTATCGGTATCGGTATCATTTACGGTTGATATCATGAATCTCATGGCTTCCACTAGCAGAGCAAAATATAAAGCCAAACGTGAAGCTGAGCTTCATATTCAAAATATTAGAAGTAAAAAGTTTTAAATTGGTGGTAGTCCAATCGAAAACTTTTTATTTCTGATATTTTGAATATGAAGCTTGTTTCACTTAACAAAATTGCCAAACAAAAGTTGGATTTTGAAAATAAAACGAGAAAAAGTACAAGAAGTACAAATTTGATTCTGGGAAAGTATTGCTATGGAAGTCTGATCTGTAAATGATCACTTTGTTCCTTGGACCATATGATGATGATGAAGATCACTGCTTGAAGTAGAACAACTTGGAAGAACTAAGTCACCAGAAAGGTATAGACGCACTTGGGCGCTGATGGCGAGGCCGAATGCTTTCCTGCTTTGCTTCACTCTGTTCTGAAAGAAAAATTGAAGAAGAATGCTCCGGAGAATCAAAGTCTCGAAGTTCTGATCTCTGTATTCTCTCCTATCTCTGTGTGTGTGTGTATGTCAAAAATCCGTCTATTTATAGACTGGGGCTTCTGTGCGTAAAAAGCATCAAAATCTGTCTTTACGCTAACAACTGCCACCCATGATCAGAGTCATCCTTTGTATACGTTGACACGCGTCCCATCATTTCAGTGAGAATAGGATACATGTACACACGTTCTTCGAAATATGTGGCATGAAGGCCATGTAGGCAAACCACGTTCCAAACTGGCCAGAAAGAATAGGGCGTAAAAATAACCCAAACATCCTCTGGGCGTAAAACAGTAAGATGAGCGTAAAATAGCTCTGTCATAGGTTTCCCGCGTAAAGTGGTTATTGAATAACCTTGAGCGTAAAATGGCTCAAATAGACTTTACGCACACATCGTTTTATGAGCGTAAAAACTCGTGTAAAACTCCGTGCGTAAAAGAAACCATATAGTGAGCGTAAAGTAGCTCGATCCACATAAACGACAACAATGGTCTTTGTATGAGACAAATTCCTTTGGATTCTGTGGTAAACGCCATCATTAATATCTCCATGTCAGGTTCTGCATTAAATGCGAGACTAGACAGCCTTGTCCTAGCGTAAGAGGAGTAGTTGGCTAGTCATAGGCGTAAAGAGCCATCAGTCTAGACCCAAGCGTAAAATGATCAGCTTGCACAGGCGTAAAGTGATTAGCCTCTCCTTGGCATAAAGGGGATCAATTTGAGTAGAAGCACTTTTTACGCTCCTACAAGACCCCCTTCAAAGTTTTCAAATATCTCCAAAATTTGAAACACTTTGAACAGAAGCGTAAAAGTTGAGATTTGATCTGCCAGCGTAAAATTTGGGATATGCAACCATCATCCGCGTAAAAGCAGGGATATGCAGCAGTCGGCGTGTTCTTCAAAAGAAAAGAAAATTAATGTCAGTCAATACTTAACCGTCACAATAAATTTCTTTCCCGAAAACTTTTGAATGTCTCTTCATCTTCCCGAGTAAGCAGTTTCCAACGAGGAATGTGAAGAGTTGCTTTGGTCTATATAAATAAGGACAAATTCTTTATTCTTGACATTCATCCTCATCTTGTCATGGCGCCGAAGAACGAGACTACCAACAAAGAGGCTTCAAGCTCCAGGCTTGATTTCGAGCGAGCGTGCAACCTTTTAGAGTATTTTGAAGTGACTCCTGCAGTCTTTAGTCGCATTGATGGTGGTCCCCCAACTGCGTACGAAGGGCCAGGAGATGCCGAAGCATTTCTTAATCTGATACGCCGCTCCGGGATTCGCAATATGCATGAACTAGGTGTCTCCCTTCGTCAGCCCAACGAAGGAGAGAAAAAATAACGTTTTTATGTATTGCGAAACTTTTATCTATAGGGGTTCACTTCCCCCCTTTATAAATAAAATTTTGCTGTTGACCTCATCTGTTGGTAGATAGAACTGTTCAACACTTATTTTAACTGTTTCTATGGTTGTTTATTCCCAAGAAACAAACCGACACGTGGCGTCTGTCTTGTGGTTACGAGAGCCTTTAAATAGGATCTTCCCCCGAAATAGACTCATCCTAACAGTTTCTTCAGCCTTTATAAATAGCCAAGAATATTTCATATATTCTCGTACTCATTCCTCTGAAGATAACTTTCTGTAATGTTGTTCTCTAACAAATAAGGATGGCGAAGCTTTCCAACTGCGTTCCTTTGTATGCTCAGTCATTAGACGCAGATTCAACCACCATTAGAGCCAAACCATTCGACTCAAATGGTAAGTCCGATCGTAAGTAAATATCTGTCTTCAAATTTTTGTTTGAAAACAGCTATTTTATGAGCGTAAAGCCTTGCTGAAGCACTTGCGTAAAATCCTTGACAAGGCACTGGCGTAAAAAACCTTGCTGAAATACTGGCGTAAAAACCTTTATGACGCACCGGCGTAAAAGCCTTGCTGAAGCAATGGCGTAAAAGCCTTGTTATATCACTGGCGTAAAAGCCTTTGTGAAGCGTCGGCGTAAAAAGCCTTGTTGAAGCACTGGCATAAAAGCCTTGCTAAGGCACTGGCGTAAAAAGCCTTGATGAAGCACTGGCGTAAAAAGCCTTGCTGAATCACTGGTGTAAAAGCCTTTGTAAAGCGCCGGTGTAAAAAAGCCTTGTTGAAGCACTGGCATAAAAGGCCTTGCTGAATCACTGGCGTAAAAGTCTTGCTGAGGCACTGGCGTAAAAAGCCTTGTGATATGTTTTTAGTTAGCGTTTGATACGCATCTGAAAAAATACTTCTTCTTTGTTTGTTTTCTGCAGAAGTTTGGCTGAGCAGCTTTTCCAGAACTGGCATTGGTGACTTTGACGTTGTGAAGAGCGTTCTTCTGACATCAACATCAGGAGCTCATGCACTTTTGATGCGCAAATCAAACAACTCAGAACTCTTCGTGAGATAGATGGGTCTTCCTCTGTTGGTAGGAAGAGCCTTTATACACGGAGAGTTGGATGGTGGAGTCAACTCTACCCCAAAAAATCGGGTAGTAGAGTTCCTTTCACGGCAGAACTAGGAATTGTATCCCAATGCTGGATACATTCCTATCTCCTTTGAGGTGCCGCTACTAATCCACCAATTGTATTGGCAGCAACACGCCTTTGGGCTGCCATACTCTGGGGTTCTCCTCTCGTCTGAGAGAGAAGACCAGAGTTTGATTCCTGCTGTTCTGGTTGCCACTGGAGCTCAGACAGTCAGGAACTGCCACCAACAACGAACCCGTCAAAGAAGATCAAAGAAGAAATAGATCTCTATTAGGTTATCGTTGGTGTATAGAATGAAAATCCAAGAATGTAAGAGATTTCCATTATAACTTGTAAGAAAGTCTAAGAAATGTAATAGACTTTTTTGATGATATGGGAATGGAAATGATGATTCTTCTATGATCAATGATTTGTACCTATCTGGATGTAATATGGACATGATAGATAAATGAAATCTTATTTTCTGTTTTAGAGTATATAATACTATTAGAGGTGATATGGACATAATAGTATATATGAACTCAAAAGAAAATTAGATTACTATCTATGCAGAGGTCAAATAGAAGTGGTAGATAGGAAAAGAAAGTAGATTTAATATTTATTCAGAGGTCATGGAAACATGATAAATAGCGAATCCCACTTTCTAATCAATTGATAAAAATAGAAGATATAAAATCCCTTTCCCAGGAAACAAGAAGTCAGCTTAACCAAACCTTGGTAGCTGGGGAATAAGAAGACAGATTTTGTGAGCATATACGTCAAAACGGTGGACGAATCAACGTATCTCTTGGGAACAGAAAGGACGATTCAATTCTATAATTAAATGGATGAACCTGGTAACATGAACGGACGAGTCTTTTCAGAAATAAAAAGTTGTTTTCAATTTCAGAAACTAGTTCATTAGTAATCCTCCTCTATAAATAGGTGAGAATTGCTTGTAACCCTTCATTCTTATTTCTCCTCCTCTATTGGAAATATCTTCCGAGGTTGTCTGGCAAAAGAATGAAGTCACCCGAAAAGTCGAGGGCATCATTGAGACGTTCCCCGTTGAGTCCCCTGTATCAGGCTCATCAGGCTCAACCGAAATAGGTGGAAGCTCTTCTGCGCCCAAGCCACCTGAAGACATCCTTGCTTTCTTAGTGAAGCCAGGGAAAACTCCTGAAGAAGAAGCATCGAGGATGGATGTCTGTAAATTTTTTATGAGTTCATGAAACGATGCCTTCTATGCATTGGCCGACTATGTATTCAATAACGAAGGGAGTGGCCCTCGTCCTTAGTTTCGAACAAAAATAATAAAAGGAGCTTTATTTTCATTCTGTCTCCTTTTCTTTTTTTTATACATAGTATTTCTTAAGAAACTTGCCATTGATAGGCATCATGAGCAGATCTCCATTGGGCTTTGATAATCGATAGGCGCCATTGGAAAATACGGACTCAATTACATAAGGGCCTTCCCATTTTGCTTGGAATTTTCCTTTACTTTTATGAGTCATTACCATCGGTCTCCGAACAGCTAATACAAGTTCGCCAACTTTGAATACCCTCTCTTTAACTTTACGATTGAAAGTTCGAGATATGCGGGCTTGATATAGTTCAATGTGCTGTTGTACTTGAAGACGCTTCTCATCCAATCCTTCAAGTTCCTGGAGTCGTAAGCGATCATTATTCTTTGTAGTTAGCTCATTAACAATGGCTATTCGTAGAGAAGGGATCTGGATTTCCAATGGGAGAACAGCTTCGCATCCATAAACCAATGAGAATGGTGTAAAACCAGTAGGAGTCCGAACTGTTATTCGATAAGCCCATAAACATTCTCCAAGTTTCTCATTCCAATCACGTTTATTAGAAGAGACAAACTTTTTGAAAAGTTTAATGATTGTCTTATTGAAAGCTTCAGCTAAACCATTAGCAGCTGGATTATAGGCCGTAGAAGCCAAATTCTGAATTCGATTCTTGTCAAAGAATCGATAAAATGCTTGACTGGCAAATTGTGGACCATTGTCATGAATTGTTCGTCGAGAAATCCTGAAGCGATAAATGACATGGTGCTTGATAAAACTGATCACATTAGATGTTTTCACTTCCGCAAGGGAGACTGCTTCTGCCCACTTAGAAAAGTAATCTGTTATAGCTAATATGAACCGATGTCCTTTAATAGAAGGAGGATTAATAGGACCAATGACATCTATACCCCAAGCTTCAAAGGGCCAGAAGGCTGCTGTAGGATGTAGAAATTCAGATGGCTGATGAATAAAATCAGCATGATCTGACATGCTTTACATCTTCTGGCATAGTCTACAGCATCTGCTATCATAGAGGACCAATAATATCCCATTCTTCGAATGCGATCTTGCAACTTTGGACCCGGTTGATGAGCACCACAGACACCATCATGAGCCTCATGAAGTGTTTGTTTGGCTTCACTTTCTGAGAGACAGTGCAGCAAGAGTCCGTCATATGAACAACGATATAGCATATGTAAAGACGAATCATAATAGAATCGAAACGACCGTCTCTTAATTGATGCAGCTTCTTTAGGATCTTCAGGCAAAATCCTATGAACTGCATAATCAATGAATGGAGTTCTCCAATCTTTCTGCTGGGAACTTGCCTCTGTAACATAACTTTGTTCAATATGCAGATTACTCTTTACACAGAACAAGTCTCGGTCCAATAAAGTAATTATATTTTGCCTTCGGATTGGGACAGCCAAGTCTGCAGCCAAGCCGGCAAGAGCACCAGCCTCCACATTCTGAGAACGTGGTACAAATTCAATGAAGAATCCTTTGAATGATAGGACCAACTCGACTACCACCTGATGATAGGGGATGAGATCAGGATCTTTGACTTCATAAGTCACTCTAACTTGATTAACGATCAATTGAGAATCTCCATAAGCCTCTAAGAATTCAATATCCAATTGTTTTGCTACTTGGAGACCAATCAATAGAGCATTATACTCTGCTACATTGTTAGAGCATGGCTCATTAAGAGAATAGGCACGGTATATGACCATTTTGTCAGGAGAAACCAAGATAATTCCTATCCCAGAGACAATATTGCCTTTAGGTCCCACTCGTGATGCTCCATCAAAATATAATTGCCATATATCATTCTTCAGAGTCATGTTACAATCCACTACCTCGTCTGGAATGTCTTCATATAACTTCAAAGTTTCAGGTATAGGATGAGCAGCTAAGAAATCAGCTAACGCTTGGCCCTTCACTGATTTTTGAGGCATATAAATCATGTCATAAGGAGTAAACAACATCGCCCAGGTAGCTAACCTGGAAGTAAGAATGCTCGGTTTTCTCATCAATACTCGAATGGGATTTATTCTGGAGATGACATGAATAGTCTGTCCAGTGACATAATGCCTTGTCTTTTGGACGGCAAAAACCAAAGCTAGACATTCCTTTTCTACAGGAGTATATCTGTGTTCGGCTCCGACCATCGTTCTGCTCAGATAATATATTGCTTGTTCAGGACCCATATCACTTTTCTGTGCCAAAAGAGCGCCAAGTGAATGATCCGAGGCCCGAACATATAACAAAAATGGTCTTCCTATCACCGGAGGTACCAGAACAGGCGGGTTTGTAAGATATTGCTTAATGTCATTGAAGGCTTTTTGACACGCTTCATCCCAGACGAAAGATACCCCTTTCTTTAATAGACGGAAGAAAGGTTGACATCTCCCAGAAAGATTAGATATAAATTTTTTGATATAAGCAATACGGCCCTGAAAGCCACGGAGTTCTTTCAGATTACGAGGAGGACGCATTTCAAGAATTGCTTTAACCTTATCAGGATCAACATGGATACCTTGAGAGGTAATGACAAATCCTAGAAACTTGCCACTAGAAACCCCTAAGAAAGATTTAGTAGGGTTCATTTTCAATTGATGTTGGCACATCAATTCAAATACTATCTTTAAGTCCTTAATGTGATCATTCTTTGACCGACTTTTAACAGCGATGTCATCTACGTAGCATTCAACTATTTTTCGTAGATGTTCTTGAAAGATATAGCTCATGGCCCGTTGATATATGGCACCGACATTTTTAAGACCAAACGGCCTAACCGTATAGCAGTAAACCCCAAAAGGTGTTCGAAAAGATGTATGCTTCTCATCTTCTGGATGCATCTTGATCTGGTTGTATCCTGAGAATCCGTCCATGAAAGATATACATTCAAAACCGTATGTATTGTCTATCATGACATCAGTAATGGGAAGTGGAAATTCGTCCTTTGGACAAGCCGTATTAAGATCTCGGTAATCTATACAAACTCGGACTCTTTCGTTCTTCTTCATAACAGGAACAATACTGGCCACCCAATCTGGGTGTTGTTCTTCACGAACAAAGCCACATGTAATCAGCTTTTTGACTTCTGCTTCAATTGCATCCATCATATCTGGTCTAAAGCGCCGTTGTTGTTGTTTTACGGGCTTGATATTAGGCAAAATATTGAGTTTATGAGTCGCAACTTTAGGATCTAGCCCTGGCATATCCTCATAACTCCATGCAAAGATGTCAATATAATCTTTGATAAGTTTTATCAGCTCTTCCTTTTCATCTTCAGAAAGATTCTTACTGATGAATATTGGTTTGGACGTAATTCCATCTCCAACATTAATCTGGATGACCTCACTTCTGTATGTGGCTGTCGCTGTTCAAAACGAAGTTCCTATTGAGTATCCATCTGTTGAGCCCAAGGATCATTCTCAAATGGCTCTGATTCATCATCGACTTGAACCATATTGACTGAGAATATTTGTCCAGATTCATTATATGAGGAATGAGACATATCGGATTCGATGAATAGAATTTCTTCCGAATCTGATGATTGCGAAGAGCTAGAAGATAATTCTTCTTGTATATCGTCATTAAACGTGTGGGACGGATCATATCCCAACCCATGACGAGTGTTTTGGTAAAACGGATCACCACATAATGGTAGTCGTCTGCCCTTGCCTTGATTGAGACCTTGCATAGTCTTCAAGTCATATCCCATGTTCTGGATAATCTTGATAGATTGTTGACTATACTTGTCAATTCAGATTCTTTCCTTATCTTTATCCTTTAGCTCATCTGCCTGAGCAACAGAGATATTTCTAGCCAGGCCAAACACAATTTGACGCTTGTTTTTCTTATCAGACGGAACCACGAAGTAAGATTCTTTATGACGTCTAAAAGTTATGCAAGCTTATGATGAAGCGGCCACGGGTAGAAGATAAGGAGAAGATGTTAGAAACCTTTGAGCATACGGTCCGACATCGATATGAGAAGGAAAAGAATTCTCCTTATGATCAATGTATAAAGTTTCTTCCGGTTCTGTGTTGTCTTTATATTGATGACTTTGATTATCAGAAGATAAAGTCATTCTCTCAATAAACTTGACAGCCATATACTCGAACAGGAAATCTTCATTGATATCAGAAAGTACAGAATGATCAATATTTACATCATTTATAATCTGATTGTAATGCTTCGGATTAATCAACAGTGGACCATCATCCGTCTTCTGTGTAGATTTGCCAAGATTGACAATCAATGGTGATTCTGGATCATTCGTACAAGAAGTACGCCCTTTAACCTTGATCATAAAAGGTTGAACTTGGCTCTTAGCAGAAATATTTATTGATTCCTCAGATGAAATTTGAGTTCTTCTTTTAACCTTGATTATCAAAGGTTGATCATTGATAGGTTGGGATTGGATTCGTCCCTTGACTATGATCTTCAAAGGTTGCTCCTTTGGTGGATCTTCATTAATAGACTGATCCTCAGATGGTGATTGATTTTCAGCCATGTCTGATATATCTTTCATATGCTCTTATTTATAAAGCCTTGAATCAGAAAAATAGGCTTCGACACCCTTGAAGGGATTGATATAAGTAAACTCAGTTTTCACAACTCCTTGGGAATCCACATACTTGAAGCATTGGTGGAGAGTTGAAGGTACAATATTATGCTCATGAATCTACGGTCTCCCCAAAAGGATATTATAGGAGACGTCTGAGTTTATAACATAGAAAGTTACCATAGTTCGAAGATCATCAATCTGAATCTGCAGACGAATCTTGCCCAGTGGTTTGCTCTTACCAGAATTAAAACCGACTATCATAGTACTAGTGTAAGTCCGCTCACTAGTAGGAAGCCTCAGGGGTCTTAGCATACTCTGAAGAATTATGCTAATTGAGGATCCAGGATCAATATAAATCCTGTCAATTTCAGTGGATCCGATATATCCAGTGTAGCACAAAGGCCTGTCATGCTTGTTATGCTTCAACAGCATATCTTCTTATGTAAAGGTGATGTTGGGAATTGCTTCCATCACACTATGACATTGCGGGCATGACACTGGTATATTATCAGGAGTCTTGAGTTGAGCCAAGCATGAATCTGCTTGAAGTAAAGCTTCGCTCAAAGTCTCCCTGCTTTCTCTGGAAAGGCGAAGCAGTTCAAATATAGATAGTCTAGCCGGAGTATTGGCTAACTGAGCTAGAATGTCAAACTTGTAAGGCTTCATCACCACCCCCTGATTGGAAGCAGACTTCAATGGGATATCAAAGCGTACTGTCTTCTGTTTCCCCTTTTCAACCACAGACGGTTTAATAGGAACAAGAGAAGGTTAAACTGGTAGAGTTTCCACTACATCTTCTGCTTCTTTGGAGGATCCCTCATAGTCTTTGTGGTACTCTTTTTCGGATCTTGTACCAGCAAAAGTTTCTTCTTCAGACTCAGGAGAAGAGAGTACCATATTACAGGATTTAGTCTTTCTTCCCTTAGCCTTCTTCTTGTGAGGGTCGTTACAAGGAACTTCAGAACCCAATCCAGCAGTGGAATTTTGATTTTGAATTTGTAAAGGAAGATGTATTCCTTTATCATAATTCAAACCTTCTGCCTTTAGAAAGTCGTAACCCATCTTCCTCATGAGAAGGACAGATTGCTGACTATACAAGTGGATAGGCAGTGAACTTTGGATAGGTGTTCCAGCACAGGAAGAGGAAGGAACCTCTGCAACTACAGGAGAATAAATCATAGACGTCTCTGTAGTTAAGGGAGGAGAAGGGTTCGGGATACGAGGAGAAATCCCTGTCGGAGCTTTTTCATAAGCAGCAAAGACTTGTTGTGCCCGATATAAAGAAACACTATTCATGACTAGCCACTGCTGATGAGTAAGCTTGAGCTTGGTAGGAGGAGCTAGACTTGGAGGACAGATGTTCAGTCCTTTCAGTCTATCTTCTAAAGGGAGGCCATCCCATAGGTGATCCGAGTCATCGGGATCTGGAATAACATGGGAAATCATGTTGCAGGTTTTGACTTTCTTACCCTTCTTAGATTTTGAAGTTTTATCTTCACTTTCTAACTCAGGCACTAAGTCAGGATGTACCCACATGATTTCACCATTCTTTAGTGTGAGTGGCAGCAATCCTGCATTTTCTTCCCTGGTAGGCAGGATATTCACGATCTTTATCATCGCCTTCGGGATTGGGATAATTCCATCTGGGACTTGCTGTAGAGGAAAATCCTCGAACTGAAGAGAAACCATATTGGTCGTAACCGTATGGTCATCATTGGTTAAAGTGATAGCGCCACCATTTATCAGCTCTTGGATCTTCTTTTTCAAGACATAGCAAACACTGGTAGGATGATTAATGTATCTATGATAGATACAATATTTGGGATTATAAGTCAGATTCACCTCATTAGGCTTTTTTGGCTCTGGAATCTGAAGTTTACCACTCTTCACCAGATATTGAAATATCCCTGGGATATCACTTTCGTCAAAAGAGTATTCTTCCTTTGGCCTGGAAGATTCTTGATTACTTGGCGTCGTTTTGTTCTTGGAAAGATTGACCATAAGAGTATCTTTTTCCTTCACATTACGATTGCCAGGATTATTACCAGAATTACTTTTCTTTCCTTTATCTTCTGAAGCGAAAATCATCCCGTGTTCACGAGCCAACCTACCATTGGTCTCGGCAGAAACTGCTGCTATGATAAACGAAGCCCAATCTGTGAATTGGGAACCTGTGAAGACAGCAATGGAAGGTCGCAGATTCATCTTGCATGTATCAATCAACGCTAAATTCGGCATACCAGGAGGCATCCTTAGAGTAGCCTGTCGGAAACGTTCAATGAACGTCCGAGTATCTTCTTTCTCCTTTTGTTTGATTTCTATCAAGGAGGACATGTTCATGTCCATACCTCCTTCATAGAAGCGGGAAAGAAACATTGTCTTGAATTCGTCAAAAGACGAAATAGAGTTATCAGGTAAACTACGATACCAGTCGTAAGCTGAACCCGTCAGGCACCCGATGAACACTCGAGTGAGAAGAGCATCATTTTTCTGCAAGTGTACAGTCATAATATCAAAGTAATTGATATATTGGCTGGGAGATGCTTTTCCATTGAATAAAACCATGGATTGTGGCTTGAACTTCGGTGGAAAGGGTACATCATTCCAATGAGGAGGATAAGGTTGTTTAAATCCTAACCTCTGGAGCTTATCTTTGTGCCTCAAAACTTCAAACTGTCCTTTGAGTTCACGCACTACTTGAATGGCTTCACTGGTTTGAGGAAGCATGCTTGATTGAATAGTCGTTGGATGTACCGTAACCCCCACCGGAGGCGGTACATCTTCTGGAATGATGGGATCTGGAGATGCAGAATTTTGATTAACCGCAGGTTCTTGAATATTCAAAGGTATATCAGCCCCTTGACTATCTTGAGTTTGTGCTGCTACTGGTACCGAAGTGATTACTGTAGGTTGAGCAGTTTGCTGATTCAAAATTATCTGATGCATGCTTTGCACCATGTTAAGCATGTCTTTCAACGATTGCTCCACGGCAGTGATACGTTGTTCCGTATTAGCAGATGACGTCTCTGGTTCATCTCCAACAGCGTAGGATTCAACCTCTCTTGAAGATATAGAGGGATTAGTATAGAAGTATGAATCCACACTATCGGTATCAGACTCAAAAGATTGAGTACCCCCAGCTTCTGAATCAGAAGTCTGCAATTGTCTTCGTCTTCTTGATCGAGTATTCTGATATACTCCTTCAAAGGAATCAAGAAGCCTGTTGAACTGTTGTTGACCTGGGGTTTGGGACATATTCCGTCTTTGATGTCGTCCTCTGTTAGTATGAGATGCCATGTTGACTGACAGCTCATGTTCTTGGTCTTCAGCTTGATGTTGAGGCGAGTTAAAACTTAAACGATTAAAAACTGACCATTTTGAAGCCGAACAACAACAGTTGATCACAACCTGGTGATATTCACAATGATGTTTTTCTTGGGGGAATATTACCGGAGATTGTCTGTTCTTATGCTTTTGCATTAGCAATTCACGTAAATCAGAAGGAACAAATGGAGTATTCTCCTTTATTACATTTGGGGTAGAAAAACGTTTAGTCCCTTGTGTATAAAGGAGATTACTGGCTGCATTCGCAGAACCAAACTGTACATTTTTACGCGTTTGGAGCTGTGTGCGTAAATCTTGAGATTTAGCACGAAGGACTCCATTTTTATGGCGTATAATTTGTAAGTTTGGTACTTTGCATAAAGCAGTATAAGAAGATTATTGGTGTAGAACAGAAGCTTTACCAATGACATTTTTATGCTGCACACGTTTAGGTATATTCACATTAGATGTGCAAACATCGTTATGAATTTTATCTACACTGTCAAAGACAGGAGACTTACCTTTATGCGTGGAGCGTAAAAATTGATTATCTACCACATCACAGACGGGAGATTTTGCTTTACGCGAAGAGCGTAATTTATTTGGGTCTACCACGTCACCGACGGGAGACTGATTCTTACACTCAGAAACATAAACTTTAGAGTCTGCCCCATTACGAATGGGAGATTCATTCTTATGTACTGAGCGTAAAATTTGGTTCTTACCCACTGAGCGTAAAACTTGATTCTTACGCAGTGGGCGTGAAACCTGATTATCTTCAACGTTACAAACGGGAGATAAATCGTTACACTTTGAGTGCAAGTCTGAAGTAAGGACTGCATCGTCACGAACGGGAGCCCCTACGACAGGAGTGGAAAGAATTCCCTTGTCATCAAAAGCAACAGAGAGATCAGAAACCACTTTGGATTTGGGAATCCAAACTTTTCGTACTTTGCGAGACTTTTGAACATTGGAGTAGCGAGAACCACCCCCAGTTCGGAGCATTTCTTCATAGGCAGTCTGGTCGAAGTGCACAACCAGAGTCTTCTTGGTCGAACCGACCGAAACATCATCATATTGAGCAATCGCCTTCTCGTTAGAGGTGAAGGTAGTCCCCAGCAGAGTCGCCATTTTGTTTCACTTAACAAAATTGCCAAAAAAAGTTAGATTTTGAAAATAAAACAAGAAAAAGTACAAGAAGTACCAATTTGATTCTGGGAAAGTATTGCTATGGAAGTCTGATCTGTAAATGATCACTTTGTTCCTTGGACCATATGATGTTGATGAAGATCACTGCTTGAAGTAGAACAACTTGGAAGAACTAAGTCACCAGAAAGGTATCGACGCACTTGGGCGCTGATGGCGAGGCCAAATGCTTTCCTGCTTTGCTTCACTCTGTTCTGAAAGAAAAGTTGAAGAAGAATGCTCCGGAGAATCAAAGTCTCGAAGTTCTGATCTCTGTATTCTCTCCTGTCTCTGTGTGTGTGTGTATGTCAAAAATTCGTCTATTTATAAACTGGGGCTTCTGTGCGTAAAAAGTATCAAAATCTGTCTTTACGCTAACAACTGCCACCCATGATCAGAGTCATCCTTTGCATACGTTGACACGCGTCCCATCATTTCAGTGAGAATAGGATACATGTACACATGTTCTTCGAAATATGTGGCATGAAGGCCATGTAGGCAAACTACGTTCCAAACTGGCCAGAAAGAATAGGGCGTAAAAATAACCCCAACATCCTCTGGGCGTAAAGTAGTAAGATGAGCGTAAAATAGCTCTGTCATAGGTTTCCCGCATAAAGTGGTTATTGAATAACCTTGAGCGTAAAATGGCTCAAATGGACTTTACGCACACATCGTTTTATGAGCGTAAAAACTCGTGTAAAACTCCGTGCGTAAAAGAAACCATATAGTGAGCGTAAAGTAGCTCGATCCACATAAACGACAACAATTATCTTTGTATGAGACAAATTCCTTTGGATTCTGTGGTAAACGCCATCATTAATATCTCCATGTCAGGTTCTGCATTAAATGCGAGACTAGACAGCCTTGTCCTAGCGTAAGAGGAGTAGTTGGCTAGTCATAGGCGTAAAGAGCCATCAGTCTAGACCCAAGCGTAAAACGATCAGCTTGCACAGGCGTAAAGTGATTAGCCTCTCCTTGGCATAAAGGTGATCAATTTGAGTAGACTGATCTAGCACTTTTTACGCTCCTATAAAGTTCTGCTTCACGTTTGATTTTACATTTTGCTCTGGTAGAGAATGCCATGAGATTCATAATATCAACCGCAAATGATACCGATAGCGATTCCGATACCGATACCGATATTGTGAACCTTAGTTAATATTAATATTTTTACACTTCTCCAGGGTGTAGTTAAGGTAGATATCATATATGATACAGAATAATCGACTGAATGACCCGAATGAGAAGAAAGGAAGTACGGAGGCTCACTCTATACACTCTAGGATACTCACTCTATACACTCTAGGATACTACGATATAATACTAGTATACTCACTCTATACACTCTTACTTATGTAAGCCTTTTGAGGCAATCAGCGTTATACTAGATTTTCGAAAAAATCTATAACTCCGATAGGCCTAAAAGGCTTGGCATAAGTATATTTAATTTCTAGAGAAGGGCTCAAAATAGTGTACCAATCATATCTACACTTCTAGGATACTCTATACACTCTAGGTACTATGATACTTCTTAGCAAGGTTCTCAAAGTAGGTAATCCCCAATATCTTAGGAAACTCTATATACTCTAGGTACTAGGATACTCTATACACTCTAGAGGATACTCTATAGGTATTAGGATACTCTATACACTCTAGGTACTAGGATACTTTATACACTTCTTAGGATACTCTATACACTTCTAGAGGATACTCAATAGGTACTAGGATACTCTATACACTCTAGAGTAGGCAATCCCCAATATCTTAACCTAAATTAGGATTCACATTACCTATCTTAGGTAAGTCCTTGCCTATTGTCATGCCCCGCTCCCGAATAATCGGGTACAGGCCGATACATGCCCGGTCTACACTGTCGTTGACAGCGGTAGTGAGCCGTCTAGTCATCAAATACAAGAGTATCTCATCACAGCATCTAATCTCGAAATTTACACTAGTCAACACAGCAATCCACTATACAATTATTACAACTTATACATGAATATCCGGGTACAAAGTCGGTAAAAGATAAATGATACAACAATGACATATAATCAAATACACTCAATCAAACTATATATATGAAACTAGATATCTCAGTATCAAGCGAGCTCCAATGCCAGCCATGAATGATAATCTATGATCCATCTCACCTGTAATCAATGATCCAGTCAGAAAAGGAGCAAAGTACAATGTAACTCAATAAAACTCACCACAGAGATCAATGGAACGGTATATCAAAATATAACTGAAAGACAGGAAACAAGATGAGTATAAAATATGCACTAGCTATGTGTACATGTGCAATTGGACGTTATCAACATGTGAGGACTAATATGTAATCAGGCATATAAAATATGCTATCAGTCAAGCAATAATCAGGCATGTCTAATGACAATGCTATCTGTCACGCAATAATCAGGCATGTCTGACGACAATGCTATCAGTCACGCACGAAATGGACTCAGGCATACAGAGTATGCTATCAGGCAATTTTTGTCCAATATTAGTCCATCACATGTCTCTAGAATGTCCCCCACCCGACACGAGAAACAATGCAAGCAAGCAATCAATCGAGAACAAGTGAAATGACACGATAATAAGTGTAAGTGCAATGCATGCAATGATGGCAGTACTGAGTACATGTACTTACCTTGATTCCGGGTCTTGTCCAAATCTTCTAGATCACCAAGAATAGAAAAATAATATTAGAATATTCTATTTGTCTTATCTTCAACTAAAATCCTTAACTCTATTATTAACTCTAATAGCCCATTGCTACTAATATCCAAAATATTAACAGCAACATCTACATGGTCAGCCCCTTAACTAACTAATTAGTATACTTGGGTCAACTATACCAAGCTAATGCTTACTCCTGTAAAACCTGGTTTTGACCAATTAGGTTGGCATCCAGCGAAAGCCAACAGAGAAACTTGACTTTACCAAGAATAAAACTCAATGTCATTGGCCAATACTCTCTGTCTCAGTCCTAAGCTAATGTAACCATAGCAAATCAATATACTAGAATTATCAAGAACTCTAGAGACTCAGGACTGGCACAATGCTACCAACCGAACCAATTAATAATTACCTATTAGCTAAATCCAGTATACTGCTAATGAGCCCATTGGCCCATGAGCCTTTAAGCTAAAATTCCTATAACTGCCCAAACAGTCAAATTACAACTCTATAACGGTCACTACACAGTACATATATTGTTCCTACAAAATAGAGACAAAATCTTAATACCAAACATAATACAGTATCCCCATTGATACAGCCACTACATCGTGTCCAAACCTGATACCGACATTACCTATAGTTGTACTGTGGGTCGGATATGTACAATCCGACACAACCATAGAATTTATCTAAAGCCAGGAGTGTCAGGAATCATACCTGTGCTCGAGATAGGTTTGTTCGTGTCACTAGGAGCCGACACAGTAGCCCACGTGTCCGATCTTTTACAGAATTCTTGGTTTAGGTAATTCGTCAAACAGGTGGCATACACGAACCGAAGGAACGATCGTGAGTTATGTTTGAATCATCTCAACTCCAAAATTAGAGAATACTCTCAAGAACTAACCATATGTTGATCCTACCAAAACAAATCAAGAAACCATATCTCGAAAAATTTGATTGAACGAATGATTCGAATCCAAATCAAAAGGAAACCGATACAAATTGCTTACCAAAACGAATCGATCACCGGCTCGTAGACGACCACGACGAAGCTCGTCATAAGGCGAATCTGTCACGACCCGCACCCACTGTAAGGGTACGAGAACGTAACAACGCCCAGCCTACGCCGCAGTGTCGGCGGTAGAACGCTGTCCTAGGTCAATCATCTAACAATATAAAGGTACCTGTATAGTATATACCCTCCGAATAGAGGTGACATAGCAATATACAGTCTCAATCACATCTAAGGCAGAATGATAAGATAAAAGATAGATAGATTCTGGAATAAAAGATCCACAAGATACAATCAGAGAGAGTCTAAGTGTCTACTGCTATACAAAATAGAACATCCAGCTCAATACAAGTCTAATACTGAATATGAAAGAGTATATATATATACAATCCTGATCTCAGAGGACAGAAATAGTAAAATCCTAGACTAGGGAGCCTCAGTCTCTAAGTTAGTGGATCAGGCTAGAAATTTGGGTCACACGAGCCATCTACAGCTGTCCCATAGAAGGTATCTATGCAGGCCTCATCCTCATCCTCTGTAATATTTTCAACAGGTCCAGTCAGGACAGGAGCGAGCACAAAACATCTCACGCAGTTCATATCAAGTTAGGAAATATAAAGCATGCAATAGAGTAAGGTACATGAAACGCTGAAAGAAGAATGTATATGAAAACAGCAGAGATTTGATAATGGGAAATATCCATATATGATAAGTAAAAACTGTAGTAACATGTGATTTAGAGCACAATATGGTTATGTAAACAGGTTAGGTTATACAATAAAATAGGACTCCTTTGTACGTGGGTGTACAATGGACATATACAATTTCTTATACAATAGGATTGATCACATAACCACTTCTACTCTCCCTTCCCCCAATCAATACACAAGGATCAAATTCAGTTACGTTACCTTATACAATGGCTTGTACAATGGCTTGTACAATGGCTCAATGTGATAATGAGAGTACAATATGCACAATGAGTGTAAAATACTAAGGGTATTCAATAAATACAATATGTAAGTGAAACGTACATCACAATATGTATTTAGAGAATACAAGGAGATAACATCTCAGAAGAAGATCCGTATAGTACCAATTCGTGATAATGATCGTGTCAGCATCAAGTACAGTAATCTAGAGCAAGAATATAAATCCAGACAAGTATGAAACGGTCAGAGAATGTACTCTCCTGGTGTTTGAATGTCTGAAGTAAATGTACTATCCGAGATGAGGCACCTGGCTCCTAGTTAGAGCAACACAAGTCACAACAAGTCCAGGATGGTAATAAGATGCACTATGATGCATACTACATGAATCTAGGTCAATCTAGACGAAAATCAACTCTTGGTCAACTCTGGTCAACCCTAGAAGTCAAACTAGGTCAACCAAGTCAAACCTAAGTTAAATAAGTCAAACTAGTCTATTCTAGGTCTAACAAACCATTCTAGGTCCTAACAAGGCTAAACAGTCTATTCTAGACTCCATACTAGGCATACCATGCCATAGGCTAGAAGACTAGGCCATGGGCCAATAGGCTAACCCAAGTCTATACAACCTACAAAATATCTATACACATAACACACACACACACACACACACACACACACACACACATATATATATATATATATATATATATATATATATATATATATATATAAATAATATCTAGTACACCATAGATCTATTTAATTAATATAACTAGAAAACACATATAGGCTAATGTACACCAAACCACACTTGGTTAATATATACATATATGCATAGGCATAGAGAGGGACTCATGAATTCAAGTGTATGTGTGTTTGTGCTAGGTAGAGGGTGTGTGATACATATAGGGTGTGTACATGAGAGTGTACTAGTGTCAAGAAGTGTGGTGTCATAATATGACGGTGTGGGTGTGTATGTGTGTCATGAGTGAATGTGAGGGTGTGTGTCAATGGGCTAGAGGGGACATGTGTGTGAGTGTAGGGGACATGTGTGTATACATGTAATAGAATAAAAACAGTGGCAAACAGTCCCTCAAATCTCAGATTTTAGTATTTACACAGGAATCCCCAAATCAATACACCATTTAACAGTCCCAAAATTTCTAGATTTCCTATTGTCATAAAAACCAAAAACATTAGTTCCAAACAGTCCTATTATCACACAGTAAAATAGTCCAATGTAATCTCAGGTTTTTGATGTAGCATGATGTGGTGTGAATGAATGTGTTCTCAGCCTAAAAAAATCTAGAATTATGACAGTTCAGACCAACGGAACCTAACTAGCAATTCACATTAACCAAATTAAACTTTTTCTCATGTTTTAAAGACCCTGTGACAGTGTGTGAGTGTTTTTCCTGTGTGTGTGTCATGAATTCCAATGTGGTTCTCAGGTTTTACATTAATGCAATGTGTGAATGAATTCATCCTCAGATTTCATGTTGAGGAACAAACATCTATGGTCATTTAGTTCCAGATTTCAGGGCTTAACCTATCTCAGGTTCTTAGGAACCTGAGAACAAATGAACATCCATATATGCTAGGTTCCATGCACTTAAAAACCAATCAATTTCAAATCCATGGTCCCACACAAATCATAGCTAATCTGAATGTAAACTAGTATGCATGTATACAATTTAATATGGCAGTTTATCATCAAAACTGGGTTGAAATCATGTTAAAACAGGAATAAACTCAACAATATTTCGAATGCTATGGGGCTAGATTTAAAAGCTCGAAACAACTCAAACCAATGAACCCCGATAACCCCAACATGATTCCATATGTAACCGCAACTAAACACATTTAATTGTATGAATTATGACATGTAAACATGAATCGAATTAATAAAACAGGGAGTTAAACACTCGATACTGAACAAGTATCAGTCAACACTACTCATGGCTCAACCCAACATCAAAAATCCAATTTGAACCTTAAAACTCAACACGAATCAGTAAACAACATTATAGTGATGCATTCACACATGTTCATGAATTAAAATGGCCATTAAACATTAAGAAATCAGTTTAGAATAGGAATCAAAACTTAGGAATGAAGAAGAGCAATGTGTATCAGTGAAGTATCAGGAAAAATTGGAATTTCATGAATTCGACCTAATTAATCATTAAAAATTACAAAGTAAGGGTTGGTAACTAGTGTCACCAGTGAGGGTGTGCCAGGAAGTGTCTTCGTGTCCAAGGATAGGACATGAATCGAGTCCAACACCCACACGACACGCGAACTGAACATGGTGCACTTACAGTGTCATGCACGTGTTCTCAGAGGGCGTGGACACGACACACGACACGTGTGGCCACGTGGTCTGGCCCACGTGTAGCCCACTTGTCAGGCTACACATTCGACACCCTATGGGGTATCCACGATTTGTCCTCTGCAGACACGAACACGTGTTTGTGAGTGTCTGTGCACGTGCTCAGCCGTCTGCGCGCGACAGCGTACGGCCAGTGCGAGCCCGATTTCTTCGTGCACAGACCACAAGGAGTTCCCAAATTTTGGTAACTTGGTGGCAGACATTGCCTCAAGGTTTCCCCAAAATTTCAGGACACGACGTGTCCTGTGTCCAAAGAAATGGAGCCCGTGATGCAGGACACAGTATACGTGTGTGCATGGCATGTCCAACCCAAAATTTTGACACAAAAGGACACTAAAATACCTAACATCCTTCACAAAAAATAATGCACACATGAAGATCTACAGATCTATGCAATCACATTTCAAAAAATACGAAAATTGAATCCTTAGTGGCATTTCTACAAACACCTAGGTATCCTATTGGATACGTGTCCGATACGGACACAAAACGGACACAAAACTTTGCAAAACCTATACCAACAGAGAGAGGACACCTAGGGCTTTCTAACCATGCAAAGAAATCAAAATTTGATGGAGAGAATAGGGATTTACCAATAGGTTTGAAATGGCTCAAAAAGCCCCAAAGTGAGTTGTTCCTCAAGCTACCCAACTCTTCCAAATTTCCCCTTCTCTGGAATTTCTCACCATAGTCATCAAAAACACAGAGATTAGAATCTATGGCAAGAAATTAGGAAGAAAAAAGAGTTGAAATGGAGGAGTTATGGATTGGGGAAGAAAGGGTTTTACCTCTATTTTCAACTTGCTATTTTTTCTAAGGAGGCTAGCCCTAAGTTTGAGGAGACATTAAATAGGAGTGTGGATCCCTAGGTGGCTGGTCATAAATGCTAGTGTTAGGGTTTATTTAGTTGGACCATGGGCCTCCCTCTCTAAGTCATGTTACATCTAAGTTTCTAAGGGCCCATTCTCAAAAATCAATTCTCATGACTAAAACTCCCATTTGATTTCTAACTTGATAATTTCTACCCTCAACTTAAGTTAACCATCCTACTTAGCCCATGGGTTAAGTCTAAGCTTCTAGGTTAGGCTTCACTAGGCTAAAACCCATCATAGCACATAGCTCTTATTTAAATAATAATTAAAATCACACAAATTCTAATAAATCATAAATAATTCAATTAAATCCTAAAATGACCAAAATACCCTCTAGGCTAAAATGTACTAATTTAAACATCCTAATCACATGGCTAGGCTCTAGGTCAACAGTCTCCAAGGTTACACTAGCCAAGCACCAAAATCATAAGTCATGATTTTAAAATAGTTTTAAAATGATTAAAAATCAATAAAAATCATAGAAAATCTTAAATACCATAATTAAATAAATTAAAATACAAAATTTTAAAATTACCCTCATTTTAGAAAATTGGATGTTACAAGTCTACCCACCTTAGAAAAATTTCGTCATCGAAATTAAAATAGTAGTAGTCCTTCTAGGTCAAACACCCCCACAATCAAAGTCTCAAACATACCGTCAGATAATCATATGCATCTGTCCAAATCATGATACTCAGAATCTTCGTCATGCTAGTGAGCAAGGCTACGATAATCACAGAGTCCTCGACTAAGGCACATACCTCTAGAATCATGGTATTTAAGATTTTCGCGTTGCCGCATGCTTAGCAGCGAAAACCTTAAATTCCCACACCCGAGAAAAACGTCCTAAATCTGACTATATGTCCTCACTATGCCAGCTAAACACGACCATCGAAGATTCTAGAATCCATAACTGGGTGACCTAGCCTATATGATTCATCTCAGAAGAAATCAAACATAACACAAAAACAACAAGACAGAATTGATCAATCAACAAGGAACAGAGAGAATCAAAGTTCAAGGCAGTAATTGTAGAATTTGAATCAAGAACGGAACCTGCAACTAGATCTCCAACGGCCTGAGCAACCTCGGCTGTCATGGCGAAAGCTCGCCCTGGCTGGCCTCCCCTGGCCTGCTGCTGATATTGTACGAACCTCTCTTGCTGAGTCTGCAATGGTGGTCCCCTCTGCTGTCCTACCGGAGCCCTAGCTCCTGGTGCTATCTGAGCCAACGGTGTCGGGTTCTTGGGACACTCCCTACACTGATGCTCCGCTGAACCGTAAAGTAAACACATACCCAGCCTCTTCTTGCAATCGCTCCACCAATAGCCTGGCTTCTTACAGAAGTTGCACACGGTGTCCTGCTGATACTGCACCTGTCTCTGTCTCTGATACTGAACAGGCCTCTGCTGTAGCTGATGTATCTGAGCCCTCGGCTGTTGGTTCTGCTGCTGAAACTGCTGCTGAACGTACGGCCTCTTGGCCGGTCCTCCGCTGCTGCTGTCTCCAACTGGGTCTCGCCCCCTCTTGAGCCTAAGCTTAAGATCATCCTCTGCTAATAAGGCTCCCGTCAAAATCTCCATAAAAGTGGCATCCATGTTGCCCTTGGTCAAGGACTTGACTTCCTTGACCAGACCCTTCCGGAACCTCTGGGCCTTCGCCGTCTCGCTCAAGCCATCTACGAACCTGCCGAGGTGGCCAAACTCCACTGTGTACTCCTCCACTGAAAGACTCCCCTGACTAGGCTCTCGAACTGCGACTCCAAGGCTCTGAGTGCTGAATCTGGGAAGAACTTCTTCTTGAAGAAGCCCTTAAACTGCTCCCAAGTCTGCCCAGCTACCCCCACCCTGGGGTCTGACTTATACCAGGTGCGAGCAAGATCTCGCATCCGGCTAGCTGCTGCCTCTATCTGGAGATCTATCGGTATCCGGGCCAGACGGAAGATCTCCTCTATATGCTCGATCCACTCGTCAGCATATATAATCCCCTCCGTCCCCAGGAAGTCTCTAGGGCTCATCTTCTGGAACTGCTCTATCCCAGGTGTCTTCGGCTGCTGGACTACTGGTCGAGCTGTGACTGTCGTAATAGCCAGCTCCATGCCCCTTTCATGTCGGGTCTGCTGTATCTCCATAAACTGCTAAAAGTACGCAAACATCTGTGCCGCGTCTACGTGTCCTGTAGGCGATGACTGCTGGAATGGTACCTCTGGGATGACTGGGTCCTGCCTCCGAACTGGTGGAGGCATACCCTCTGCTGCTGCTGCTGAAGTCCCAATATGAGCAGAGGTGGTAGGAGCTGTAGCCTCCCGACCCTGCTGAACTGGCTGAAAGGTAGCAGTCCCCTCTACAGTATCCCCATGAATGGTATGCTGTAACCGCGTCTCCACCATCCTGAAGACAAATCAAACAAGGGTATCAATTGCTGAGAAAGAAGCGATACGTCAAGGGAGGACAGTTTATTTCAAAAGAAAGTATTAAAGTAGCAAGAATTTGATAACAAGAATCAGATTAAGAGCTTTTTCTAATGTGATTGAGTACCTCAAAATATTCTGCTCCTACTGTAGGCTGTAGTGATACTGTAGTTCGAATACCACTACATAAACTCGACCTGCATGGGCCACCACTAAAAATGTGTCACGACCCGCACCCACTGTGAGGGTACGAGAACATAACAACGCCCAGCCTACGCCGCAGTGTCGACGGTAGAATGCTGTCTTAGGTCAATCATCTAACAATATAAAGGTACCTGTACAGTATATACCCTTCGAATGGAGGTGACATAGCAATATACAGTCTCAATCACATCTAAGGCAGAATGATAAGATAAAAGATAGATAGATACTGGAATAAAAGATCCACAAGATACAATCAGAAAGAGAGTCTAAGTGTCTACTGCTATACAAAATAGAACATCCAGCTCAATACAAGTCTAATACTGACTATGAAAGAGTATATATATACAATCCTGATCTCAGAAGACAGAAATAGTAAAATCCTAGACTAGGGAGCCTCAGTCTCTAAGCTAATGGATCAGGCTGGAAATCTGGGTCACACGAGCCATCTACAGCTGTCCCATAGAAGGTATCTATGTAGGCCTCATCCTCATCCTCTGTAATATTTTCAACAGGTCCAGTCAGGACAGGAGCGAGCACAAAATAACTCACGCAGTTCATATCAAGTTAGGAAATATAAAGCATGCAATAGAGTAAGGTACATGAAATGCTGAAAGAAGAATGTATATGAAAACAGCAGAGATTTGATAATGGGAAATATCTATATATGATAAGTAAGAACTGTAGTAACGTGTGATTTAGAGCACAATATGGTTATGTAAACGGGTTAGGTTATACAATAAAATAGGACTCCTTTGTACGTGGGTGTACAATGGACATATACAATTTCTTATACAATAGGATTGATCACATAACCACTTCTACTTTTCCTTCCCCCAATCAATACACAAGGATCCAATTCAGTTATGTTACCTTATACAATGGCTTGTACAATGGCTTGTACAATGGCTCAATGTGATAATGAGAGTACAATATGCACAATGACTGTACAATGTTAAGGGTATTCAATAAATATAATATGTAAGTGAAATGCACATCACAATATGTATTTAGTGAATACAAGGAGATAACATCTCAGAAGAAGATCCGTATAGTACCAATCCGTGATAATGATCGTGTCAGCATCAAGTACAGTAATCTAGAGCAAGAATATAAATCCAGACAAGTATGAAACGGTCAGATAATGTACTCGCCGGGTGTCTGAATGTCGGAAGTAAATGTACTGTCCGAGATGAGGCACCTGGCTCCTAGTTAGAGCAACACAAGTCACAACAAGTCCAGAATGGTAATAAGATGCACTATGATGCATACTGCATGAATCTAGGTCAATCTAGCCAAAGTCAACTCTTGGTCAAATTTGGTTAACCCTAGAAGTCAAACTAGGTCAACCAAGTCAAACCTAAGTCAAATAAGTCAAACTAGTCTATTCTAGCTCTAACAAACCATTCTAGGCCCTAACAAGGCTAAACAGCCTATTCTAGACTCCATACTAGGCATACCATGCCATAGGCTAGAAGACTTGGCCATGGGCCAATAGGCTAACCCAAGTCTATACAACCTACAAAATATCTATACACATAACATATATATATATATATATATATATATATATATATATATATATATATATAGAGTACACCATAGATCCATTTAATTAATATAACTAGAAAACACATATAGGCTAATGTACACCAAACCACACTTGGTTAATACATACATATATGCATAGGCATAGAGAGGGCCTCATAAATTCAAGTGCATGTGTGGGTATGCTAGGTAGAGGGTGTATGATACATATAGGGTGTGTACATGAGAGTGTACTAGTGTCAAGAAGTGTGGTGTCGTAACATGAGGGTGTGGGTGTATGTCATGAGTGAATGTAAGGGTGTGTGTCAATGGGCTAGAGGGGACATGTGTCTGTACATGTGTGTGTGAGTGTAGGGGACATGTGTGTATACATTTAATAGAACAAAAACAGTGGCAAACAGTCCCTCAAATCTCATATTTCAGTATTTACACAGGAATCCCCAAATCAATGCACCATTTAACAGTCCCAAAATTTCCAGATTTTCTATTGTCATAAAAACCCAAAACATTAGTTCCAAACAGTCCTATTATCACACAGTAAAATAGTCCAATGTAATCTCAGGTTTTTGATGTAGCATGATGTGGTGTGAATGAATGTGTTCTCAGCCTAAAAAAATCTAGAATTATGACAGTTCAGACCAATGGAACCGAACTAGCAATTCACATTAACCAAATTAAACTTGTTCTCAGGTTTTAAATACCCTGTGACAGTGTGTGAGTGTTTTTCATGTGTGTGTGTCATAAATTCCAATATGGTTCTCAGGTTTTACATTAATGCAATGTGTGAATGAATTCATCCTCAGATTTTCTGTTGAGGAACAAACATTTATGGTCATTTAGTTCCAGATTTCAGGGCTTAACCTATCTCAGGTTCTTAGGGACCTGAGAACAAATGAACATCCATATATGCTAGGTTCCATACACTTAAAAACCAATCAATTTCAAATCCATGGTCCCACACAAATCATAGCTAATCTGAATGTAAACTAGTATGCATGTATAGAATTTAATATGGCAGTTTACCATCAAAACTGGGTTGAAATCATGTTAAAACAGGAATGAACTCAGCAATATTTCGAAATGCTATGGGGCTGGATTTAAAAGCTCGAAACAACTCAAACCAATGAACCCCGATAATCCCAACATGATTCCATATGTAACCGCAACTAAACACATTTAATTGTATGAATTATGACATGTAAACATGAATCGAATTAATAAAATAGGAAGTTAAACACTCGATACTGAACATGTATCAGTCAACACTACTCATGGCTCAACCCAACATCGAAAATCCAATTTGAACCTTAAAACTCAACACGAATCAGTAAACAACATTATAGTGATGCATTCACACATGTTCATGAATTAAAATGGCCATTAAACATTAAGAAATTAGTTTAGAATAGGAATCAAAACTTAGGAATGAAGAACATCACATGTGTATCAGTAAAGTATCAGGAAAAATTGGGATTTCATGAATTCGACCTAATTAATCATTAAAAATTAAAAAGTAAGGGTTGGTAACTAGTGTCACCAGTGAGGGTGTGCTAGGAAGTGTCTTCGTGTCCAAGGATAGGACACGAATCGAGTCTAACACCCACACGACACGCGAACTGAATACGATGCACTTACAGTGTCGTGTACATGTTCTCAGAGGTCGTGGACACGACACACGACACGTGTGGCCACGTGGTCTGGCCCACGTGTAGCCCACGTGTCTGGCTACACATTCGAAACCCTGTGGGGTGTCCCCGATGTATCTTCTGAGGATACGAACACGTGTTTGTGAGTGTCTGTGCACGTGCTCAGCCGTCTGCGCGTGACAGCGCACGGCCAGTACGAGCCCGATTTCTTCGTGCACAGACCACGAGGAGTTCCCAAAATTTGGTAACTTGGTGGCAGACATTGCCCCAAGGTTCCCCCAAAATTTTAGGACACGACGTCTCCTGTGTCCAGAGAAATGGAGCCCGTGATGCAGGACACAGTGTACGAGTGTGCATAGCGTGTCCAACCTAAAATTCTGACACAAAAGGACACTAAAATACCTAACATCCTTCACAAAAAATAATGCACACATGAAGATCTACAGATCTATGCAATCACATTTCAAAAATATGAAAATCGAATCCTTAGTGGCATTTCTACAAACACCTAGGTATCCTATTGGATACGTGTCCGATACGGACACGAAACGGACACAAAACTTTGCAAAACCTATACCAACAGAGAGAGGACACCTAGGGCTTCCTAACCATGCAAAGAAATCAAAATTTGGTGGAGAGAATAGGGATTTACCTATAGGTTTGAAATGGCTCAAAAAGCCCCAAAGTGAGTTGTTCCTCAAGCTACCTAACTCTCCCAAATTGCCCCTTTCCTGGAATTTCTCACCATAGTCATCAAAAACACAGAGATTAGAATCTATTGCAAGAAATTAGGAAGAAAAAGGAGTTGAAATTGAGGAGTTATAGATTGGGGAAGAAAGGGTTTTACCTCTATTTTCAACTTGCTATTTTTTCTAAGGAGGCTAGCCCTAAATTTGAGGAGAAATTAAATAAGAGTGTGGATCCCTAGGTGGCTGGTCATAAATGCTAGGGTTAGGGTTTAGTTAGTTGGACCATGGGCCTCCCTCTCTAAGTCATGTTACATCTAAGTTTCTAAGGGCCCATTCTCAAAAATCAATTCTCATGACTAAAACTCCCATTTGATTTCTAACTTGATAATTTCTACCCTCAACTTAAGTTAACCATCCTACTTATCCCATGGGTTA